>BSBM01000008.1:17830000-18012500 GCA_027924585.1 Larix kaempferi
TCTATAAGCCACTCATTACTTCCATGAGTAATGGTACCAGTGAGGACATAAATCAAAACATACTCTTCATCACTTGAAGAATCTTCACTTTCTTCCCTAGCCCTCTTCTTGGGAGGTTCATCATCCTCTACAGTGTGAGCATGATGTTTTCTTTTTTTGCTCTCCTTCTTGTGAGAGCCATCTTTATAATTTCTGGGACAATCCCTGGAATAGTGTCCCTTCTCATCACATGTATAACATCGAACATAGGACATGTTTCTTCTAGGTTTGGAGTTACCCCTCTGATTCTGATGGTGGTGCCTTTCTTTCTTACTATGGTGATGTCCCTTATCATCATACTTCTTGGAGTGTGTTGTGAGAGCTTGGTCTTCATTCCCATCTTCTCTTCTCGAGCTACAATTTGAGCTTCTTCTTGTGATCATTCTTCTCACAGCCTACTGAATGTGATAAGTTTCCTCCTAGCACAAATTCCTTGGATGAAGGAATCCCATGACCTAGGAAGGCCATTAACAGTGGTCATTACCACTTCTCCATTCTCTATATCTTCTCCCATAGCTTCAAGTTGTTCTTTTATCTAGGAGACCCTTGAGAAATAAGACTGCATAATCTCCGCATTCTGGATCTTGATATTCTTCAATTGATTTCTCAAAGTCATCTTCTGATTTATGTTCTTCCCTTCAAATAGCTTGCTCAAGGAATCAAACATATCCTTGGGTGTCTTCAGAGATGACAAATGTGGTATGAGATGGTCTTTGATGGAATCAACAATGATTCTCTTAGCCTTGACCAAGTTCCTCTTGTGTAAGACCTTAGCCTCTTCTCCCTCTGGGACAAGGATCTCTTCACTTATGTAAGTGTCCAACTCATTCTCTTCCAGGATTAACCCAATCCTATACTTCCATGCTCGAAAGTTATCAGCCCCTTCAAGCTTATCCTCAAGTTTGGTGTGGTGAGACATCTTTAAAGAGTACTTCAAATGGAAATAGAAAATATTTAGGTCTTACCACTTGATTTGATGAAAACTGGATCTGGTGCTAGATTAGGGTTTGTCAGAGAAACCCTAAAAATTCAAACTTCTGAAAGGATAGAAAGATGCACCTTGATGAGCGCATCAAGCTGGTATACTTAGAATTTGAAAACTGCAAAGTTTCACCCCTCAAAATTGCTTTTGAAACTTCCGTATTCACTAGGCAAGACCCTGAATTAGGGTTTGAGTTTCCTGTAGCTTCACCATACCAAAAAGTTTGATCCAAAGCTCTAAACTTCGATTTTTTTGAGGAGCTTCCAGCCGTGGTCTTGGATTTCAAAAATTCCAATTTTTGTAGAAACCCGAAGTTTTAGGTCAAAAACTGAAAGTGCTCAAAATTGAATTATGTTTCGGCAAAAAGATGCACCCTTACAAGGAGAGTCAATCTAGCCTTTTGCCTTTGAATATCTGTGGAGAGAAACCCAAAAAACAAGAAGCCCTAGCTCTGAAGCCCTTTTGCACAATGTCTTCTTCTTAGGTTAGCTCTGATACCATGTTAGATTTTGAGCATTAATTCAATATGATCTAGGATCTTATCTGAGAGAATAACAAGCACATTATATCAATCACAAGAGACAATAGACACAGAGTTTCCTTGGGGAAAACCAAGAAGGTGAAAAACCCCAATAACTTCCTCAGAGATAGATAGAGCAATGATAAAATAACCTAAGCATAAGAGATAGACTCCTAGCAGCTTCTCCTCCTCCACTAGTGCGCATCACTCATTGAGAGAGATAGATGAATAAGTGAATGATCAAATAGAGTGCCTCCCGCACTCTATTTATACTTGACTTGATTTGCCTAATAACCTAATAGGGCTAACTTCTCTATGAGAGCCTAATAAACCATGGTAACTCAACTTAGGGCCGACCCCACACTTGGTGGTCTAATAACCCATCATATATAAGTTACGACACTTGCGACACTTGTAAATACAAATGACGACACTTCTGTAAAGAGGAATAATAACCTCTCTGTAGGGATACAATATACATATATGAGATACATTCCGAAGTTACATATACATCAACACTTAGCAGGATGAATCCACGCTCGAGCTGCACCAATGGACTTGTGAATCAATAATAAATTTGTGGTTGCATTTGCAAGTCGACTCCAGCTAACTCGCAAGCATTCCATCCTTGTCTCACTGTAATAAATGAACTCACATGCTCAATAAATACTGTGCTTTCTCTTGACCATTGATTTCCATCTGGGCATCGTAGACTTGGTAATTGTGAGCTAGTTGAACCATTGATCTCAAGGTTGGATGGTAGTGGTAATCGCGCCCTATACCATTCACGTAAGTGGTAGTCAATGCACCTATTCACTGGTATTAGAGGTAAGCCAACTCCCAACCAGTGAAAGGTACATTGGAAAAGCAACTCTGTCCAAAGTGCCAGTTCCAGTTTCTTTGTGTCAAGGATCTCTACATAGAGTGTCTCTTCTCTCTGTAGCAAGTCCGAATCCTGTGCATGTTGAAGACACTTCACAATGACGATTATCCAGCTAAAAATTTTCTGGACGAAGAGCTTTAGTGGACTAGTCCCACGCGTTTCTCGGGTAATGGATCTTGCACACAAGTTTTACCGTAGCTTTTGTTCGAAAATTATTAACTTGTAGTTTGTTTAAATATTTCAATACCGGGTTTATCAAATGTTTGGTTGACATATTTTATGTGATAACTTATTTCCCTTGTTGTTACTATCGCAGGTGAAACGTAGTAGATAGATGGCGCTGCTACCTTTATCCACAACCGAAAGCATAAGGAGGGAAAGCACCGCTTGACATGTAACCCGTTCACTCCACAAGTCTCGAGAAAAATCACCTGAGATTAGTTATGGGTTACTTAATTCATAGGGTTTCTTTGTTGTCCTGCGTGCTTAGTTAAATGGTCGCCCACTTACCTACAACCCCGCCATGCATCACTTCGCAAATGGTCTCTCGATCTAGGGTTGTAGAAGTTATAATGTTTTGGTTTACCCAACCGACTAAGTTTGTGGAGCTTCAACTAGGTTTACTATCGATTTCGTTATGTAATTAATACATAGAGTTGAGACGAATCTTAATGCTTTTGTTCACACCCTGGATGTGATGTAAATGTCCTTTGTTTTTGGATTTGAACGATCAGACAGACCTTCACGGTCTCGACTGTATTATTTACTCTGTTTGAAGTTAGTATAAAAACACTGATGTGTTGAGGTTAATCTTATATACATTCCTATAATGTTGTATATGTAATTTTGTTTCAATAATGAAAAGGTTGTATATTGTACAGGACTTCTCTTATGCCATTGTTTGTCATTTTTATTTTTCGTGCAATATATATATATATATAAGTTTGGAAAAGCGTTTAACCCTAGCTTAGCGTATACATGGAGTTTGTTTAATTTATGTTGGGTCTCTGTCGCCAGGGTTTTTTTCTTAGCAATGAACTAGGTCACTTATTAGATTAGATTCGCATTCATTTTTAAATTGCAGACTCGTTTAAGTAGATGCAATTTCTATGTAATCATGAAAACAACGGGTAATAACCCTAGCCCGTGGATATATTTTATACAATAGTTAAATCGCTGGAAGAATTGTATTCATGTTGATTCTATCCTTTGTGTATTGTCTTACGTTTAAATAATTGGCCGAAGCTCGACCATGGAGCTCGAGCTCCTATGCCGAAGGTAAAGGCATAACACATACAACAAGATAAGAATGATTTACCAATGTTTATCTTGAAGGTAATTAGTAGTTGTAATTTTATTAGGGTTTGAGGTATCCAAACCCTTCCCTTCTGTATACAGCCTTGCAAACAGAGTTATCGTTTTTCATGCATTTGTTGGTAGTCTTTAAACAATAAACTAACAAGGTATAATTTCCCTTGTTAATGCATATGGAATTAGGGTTAGTCACTAACCCTATCTGCATTTTGGTTTGACCAAACATAACCATGCGAAAGGTAATAATAGTACATTTATTATTAATTTGTTTTACACAGATGTGAGTGTTCAAACCCTATCGTATCAATTAATAATGTATTTTCATGCTCAGGTTATTTCTATTGCATAAACATTGTGTATTATTTTCCTGTTATGCGTTGGTCGATTTTCAACCATGGAGCTAATACTCCCATGCCGACACTTAACAGGCATTCACATATTAAATAAAAAGAATGGAATCGTATTTCTTCTACCGAAATGAATGGCATTAAAACAAGGTTGTGAATAGTGTTTATGCAAGGACTCTGAGTGCGGAAATAAATTTATTTATAGGTATATAGATAATCCTACATACCAGAATAATTTATATCTGTAAAAATTAGTATAATAGCTTTATATACTGTAATTACTTGAGGTTTACATGTCTAGCTCAATTTTGCTAGAATCATATGTGTAAATGCATTCTCTGTATTCTTTATTTTTACAGAATAGATGCATAAGAAAACCTAACAGGATCTGACCCCAATACTCATATCATTTCCATCATTGATATGAAATAACGAATAAAATCTTAATAACACATATAGGAATCTATTACTTATAAGATCATTTCTGTTCAGATCTAATGATACAAATTCCTTCATAAAATCTATCAGAATCTTACAAATAAAACCATCTGAAAATGGGCAATAATAAAATCATTTAAATATAATGACATAACATTCTAATAGTACATACATGATTATTTTACTCCTAAAAGCATTCCTATTCATATCTAATGATACGAAATCCTTCCAGAAACATATCAGAAATGTACACTTAAAACCATCTGTAAATATACAGTAATAACATAATTTAAATACAATGACATAATACTTATCTGCAATTTCTGATTGACCAGTAGAACATAACCACAAACCTCCCATCCTTAGACCAACAATTCTCTTCCTCTCGTGGTCACCCCTGAACTGATTTCACAGTCCCTCTGGGTCAGAGTTTATATTTTATTTTTGCTTAACTTGTTCCCCAAGTTATTTATAAAATTTATGTGGCAGCAGACAACCCAACATCCAACTCAGTGCTCCTGAGCTCCAGGTTGCTCCAGGCACTTTTAAGTCTCTGCAATTTAAGAGAAAAATTAGTCACAGCCTATTCAAAGTATTTGCAGTGCTCTTGCAGACTTGTGGTAGTACTCCTACCTGAACACAACTAGTGTTACAAGTATAACCAGTTGCTATGATTTATCTTATTATGGTACAGTTTGTGCTCCAAACTGTCCCCCTTTCCTTGTCTTCATTAGCTCTGGTTATTTTTATCCCCTGCTCTCCTTTCTCTCTTGTGTGTTAATGATAATGATCAGATGTGAATGCATTCCTATTTTCTCTTTTTTATTCTCTTTGGTGTGAGTTCTCTTAATTTTTTTTTCTTTAATTCCATTATTCTCCCTAAACGTTTCTTTAGGGTTTACAATTGTCTCCATAATAATTTCTCATTATTATCTTATTTGGCATTTATCCTCCAAACCCATAGGAACTATGATTCCCATGTCATTAATGTGTTGGTCCACATGGTCATTAGAAATTAACTTATCAAATTTCTAATGTCATCTAAGTAAAATTAAATAATACTTAACCAAATATAAAAGGGGTTATCAGTCCAAAATTTGGGGTATTACAGACTAGGAAATGACATAATCAACCAATGTGTGTGACCCTGCTATGATTTGCCAGTCGAATTTGTACGGGGGACCATGCTAGCTGTGGTTTCCCCATTGTCTCCCATGTTTGTTTAGTGAATAATATTTACATATGTTCCCAAGTCCAGAATGATAGAATCGGTATCGAATGCACCAATCTATGCAGTCATCCTCATTTCTCTTCCCGTCTTCTTTCTGTCCAATCCATTCACTATCTGATCCTATCGTCCATCCTCCTATTGATGTAATAGGATGGCTATATATGCTAGTGCATCTTGATATTTTTTCAGTTTTAGACAGATTTCTAGGAAAGTCCTTAGAGTGTTGATCCTACCTCGTGGCTTCTATGAATTCATCATATCGAATATTTGTGGCATCTCATAAATGGGTTCTTTCTGGCTAATAGGTGGCAACTTAGTCCTTCTCATCGTATCTCTCACTTCCAAAATGGCCTCCTTTTGTGATTTTGCATCGAATTGAACTTGTTTCTTTGCTGTAGGCCGAATACTAGGTAGTGGCCTATCTTCTCCTATCATAGTCCCCCTCTAGTCACTACTGTGATGCTCACATGTTAACTTCTTATCTCCGTTGAGATATTTTGTATGTTCAGAGGTGGATTTTGATTATGATTCACATTTTGATTCGGTTGAGGTTGTGTTGGATTCTTAGTTTTCCATTTCACAATAAACTAGGGACACTCCTCAACACTGTGGTCCGCTTGGGTTCGGACAATCCCTTTGATAATGTCCAATTTGTCTACAATTATAGCAAGTAATTGGCCCTCAACCTCATCCAAAATTTAATCCACGATCAATGCCTCCACCTCGATCTCTACAGAATCCTCCTCTGAAACCTCCTTGTGGCTGACTGTATGGTTGTTGGTTATATTACGACAACTGATACTACGGTTGGATGTACTGCGGCGGTGGTTGGTTGTACAATAGCCACAGTTGACTATAGTGAGGCTGCGGTTGGTTATACTGTGGTGGTGGTTGATTGTAGTGTTGCTACTGCTAATTATTCTGTTGTTCCTATTGTATAGGGGGTTTCTCCTCTCCCTTCATAAAAAATGTATCCACGGTTCTTTCTTGGAGCAATTTGTATGCTCTACAATCCTTCTCTTCATGGCCGACCAATCGACAAAAATTGTAGAAAAGGTTAGCCGGCTTCGACACAATTTTCTGTAAGTATATGCATTCTTTTGATCGATGTCCCCTTGTCTGACAAATTCGACACCAGGGCATCCCTCTCTGGCTGATTGGATTTGGTGCACCAGACTGTAAGTATTCATAGAACTCCGGGCACTGATCATTATGGTGTCCTTCATATTATGTTAGGATATTTAGACACTCAGGAGTTAGTTAAGATCAACTTGTGTAATATATCCATTAGGGATAGTGTGTTTCTTTAGTATGCATTAGTATGCATTTGTAAATACTTAATCTGATGGTCATGAAATGTTCTCGACATAGAGTGATCCAACGGCTCAACTTCTCTTAGATCATACCTAACCTTGATCCGTGGCTTAACACCAGATTGGTCCATGATTTCTATTTAAAGAGCATGGAGGGTCATTGTTTAGTTGATCAATTATGAGAAGCTCATTTGTAACTTTCTTTCTTTGCATAATAAATTGTCCCGTAGAAGCTATTTGGCTGGGGTCGTGGAGTGTTTCCATCAAGAGGGTTTAAACCACATCAAAACATCGGTGTGTTGATCTGTGATCTGTTTGTGTGAAGTGGTTTCTCTTGGTGTTCGGTCCTTTGGTAGTACCCTGTGTACTTAACATGGTGTCAGATCTTTTATGAAGAGCCGCTTCCGGTTATGATCTAGATCTTGAACTGTTGTTGCCGAAACTCAAAAGGGTTTCCGGTTCTGGTATATTCTGTGCATTTTTGGGCTATGGGAGGTGTTCCATTGCGTCCAGAGCATCTTTTCCATTGGGAAATAGTTTTCGTTTGATCGAAAAGGGTTCCCGGTTGCTCTAGAAACGTGTATTTCATCAGATATGAAGGTATAATGTTATAGTGACACATTTTTTTATTTTCTGTTTTTAAAAAAAAAAATCTCATATTTTATCATTTTTTTACTGTTAGATTTTTTTTTTGGTTCAGATTGTTGCTTTCCCATCTGCATATGCTATTTTCCATGCACCTTGAGCGATCTCAGAAAATCAGAAACAGAAAGGGAAAGGGTTTTTCTCGGCTGTGTATGCTCTTTGCCGTGCACCTTGCACGATCTCGGCAAATCAGAAACAGAGAGAAAACGTATACTTTCCAGGCAAGCTAACGAGATCTAACTCCACATTCCTCAATCCCATATTTTACATACCTTTTAATTTAGCTCACTTGGTTCATAGTTGCTTTATTCCTTATTAGGTCTTGAGTTCAAGTCTTAGGAAGTTACTTTTAAAAGAAAACGTGCATGCAATTTCTATTTTCAAGTTAATTTATTGTAAAAGTGCATCTCACTTAAATAATAAAAAAAAAATACAAGTGAGTCACTTAAGTTTTTTTTATTGTTGCACTATTTAAAAGTAATATCATTGTAAAAGTGAAATCACCTATTTTACAAAAGTGGTTCACTTAAAGCAACTTTCTTGTAAAGTGATTGTCAAAAGGTTCATCTTGGGAAGAGGGGGGTTCTTTTTTTTTGCTGGACATTCTTTAGCTGCGACGTCACTATTGGGGACATCTTCAACAGTTTCTTTGTTCAAGCATAACTTCATCATACAGAGTCAGTTTTCAGTGTCGTTTTTTTTAAACCGCCTATTTTTTCAAGCTCTTCACATCTAGACTATTGGTTTCTACTTTTACAACCATTAATTTACAAATATGGCCACCCCTTGTGATATTCAACTTAACAGTACCAACTATTTCTCATAGAAATCTCGTATGGAGGATGTTCTACGAAGTATGGGACTTTTCAGAATTACCTCAAGGAAAGAAACATAACCCACTGATGATGATAAGAAAATAAAATGGGCAAATAGATGTGACGAAGCTTGTGGATTGATTGGGATGTCAATCTCTACTGATTTGCGATTCCACATATCTGGAATTGATGAACCTGATGCTGCTTGGGACAAGTTGGAATTTGTGTTTGGTAAACACAATGAAATTTGAGGTCACCAACTCGAAAATGAGTTGATTTCTTTAAATCCAAGTGACTTTTCATGCATTCAAGATTATTTATCTAAGTACAAACTCCTAAACTCTTATGTGCAGAGTGTAAGATTAAGAGGGAAGACAAACAATGCATTTATAATATTCTTTCCAAACTTGAACCTACATATTTTATTTTTGTATCTACATTTTACTCCATAAAAGAATCCTTGAATGCAGCTAGCTATCAAGAGCCTAGTCTTGAATCCTTTTGTGATTCCTTGATTAGAGAGAAAGATAAACTCATTCATCTTGGAATAATCAACAATGCAGATACATATAGGAAAGCCTTATTGTCCAACAGAAAGAAAAGTCCAAGCCTCCCAAGAAACAAAATTTTCACAATAATAAGTCAAACAAGGGTTCAAAACCCTCTCAGTCAGCTCCTTCTTTAAAAAATGACAAAGGATCCAAGCCAAAAGGTAAGAAGACTGAGCGTCATTGCAACTATTGCGGGAAAGATAATCATGATGAATCTAAGTGTTTCAAGAAGATGGCAGCCTTGGAAGCAGCAATGAAGAAGTACCACATCAGCCTAGATTCACCTTCAGAATCTGCCTCTCATGGACATGCACTTTGTGCTTCTGGTTATTCTTATAATGCATCTTCTTCTTCTACTTCAAATGAATGGCTCATTGATTTGGGAGCATCTTATCATATGGCTAAGGATCAAGCCATCTTTTCTACTATGCATGAATGTAACACCAAACAAATATTTGTTGGTGATAATAGATTTCTAAGTGTTGTAGGAGTTGGAACAGTTCTAGTAGATAATGGTCATTTTAGTGATGTAGTATGTGTTCCAAGAATTTCCTGCAATTTGTTATTAGTCTATTAGATCACTCATTCTGGTGAAGGTAAAACTGTGACCTTTACACCTCACCAAGTTGTAATCAAGGATTTTAAAGATCCTCAACATGTCCTAGCTACTGGAATTGTTGATGATATTACCAGGTTGTACAAGTTTAAAAACTTTGGGTCATCACCTTTCCCTTCAGTTTTTGTTGCTCATAGTGATAACTTGAGCAAACTTTGGCATGAACGATTTGGTCACTTGAATTATCGCTCATTGCAACAACTATGTAAAGACAATATGGTGACAGGTCTTCAGATGGTATCTTGTAGGGATGGTGTTTGTTCCAGTTGTGTACTCGAAAAACATCATCGGGATAGTTTTGACAAACGTGCCTCTTGGCACACCTCGGTTCCCTTAGAGCTTGTGCATAGTGACTTGTGTAGTCATCTTCCATCTGCTTCCTTTTCTGGTTTCAAATATTTCTTAACTTTCATTAATGATTACACCAGATGAAAAACGGAAAGCATTGCAGCCTAAAAGTGAAAAGTGCATATTTGTTGGATATTCTGAAGATGTAAAAGGTTATAGACTTCTTCAACTACACTCTCATGATATAATCATTAGAAGAGATGTTAAATTTGATGAAAATCTCTTGGCCTGTGAGCCTAACTCGGCGATTGTGCCATCTTTGGCCTGCGAGCCTGATTCGGCATTTGTGCTTTCTTCTTCTTCTTCTTCCAACTTCCTTGACAGGTTTTCAACTCCAGTTTCTGATGATGACAGTGAGGATGAAAATCCACCTCCGCTTGCTCATGTTCCTCCAGTTGCACCAGCACAAGTGCTTCCTTGATGGGTCTGTTCAACATGTGAAGCAGTTGGTGATCTTGCCGATGATCCTAGAGATCAACGTCGAACACGTTCTCAGTTTCAGCGAGCCTCTTCTCTTTTAGCTCAAGTTTCCGAGAATCATGATCCAGAAAATTTTGTAGAAGCTTCAAGGAATCCAGATTGAGATGCAACCACGGATGAAGAATATTGTTCCTTAATGGAGAACGATACTTGGGATCTTGTACCTCTTCCAAAAGGAAGAAAACTTTTCAGATGTAAATGGGTCTACAGAACTAAATATGCATCAAATGGAAGTGTTGAAAGACTTAAGGCAAGTTTAGTTGCCAAAGGTTTTTCCCAATTTGAAGGGATTGACTACAATGAAACCTTTGCTCCCGTCGCAAAAATGAACTCCATCCGCCATGTTCTTTCCCTTGCAGCCTTACATAAATGGGAAGTCTATCAAATGGATGTCAAGTCTGCCTTCTTACATGGTGATTTACAGGAGGAAATTTAAATGGAACAACCTCCTGGATATGTTCAAAATAACTCTAGCCTTGTCTGCCGCCTTAAGAAATACTTATATGGCCTTAAGCAAGCTCCTAGAGCTTGGTATGCCAAAATGGATAACTTTCTCCTTGACACTGGTTTTTCTAGATGCCATTCTGACCCCAATGTCTATACCAAGAAAGTAGGAAACCATCTCATCATACTTGTTCTATATGTTGATGACCTTATTCTTACTGGTAGTGACCCTAACCTTATAACCCATGTGAAATCCAGTCTTAAACAAAATTTTGAAATGTCAAACTTAGGACATTTGCATTATTTTCTTGGTCTCCAAGTCCTGCAAACCAAAGAAGGAATCTTTCTTTCTCATTATAAGTATGCTTGTGACCTTCTTCGTCGTTTCACATGGAAGATTGTACACTAGCCCCTTCTCCCTTCCAGTCTGGAGTCAAACTTTCTGCCACTTGTACTTCACCTGAAGTCGATGCCACCTTGTATCGTCAGCTTGTTGGTAGTCTCTTATACTTGACTCATTCCCGTCCTGACCTTTCCTTTGCCGTTGGTCGTGTTTCCCATTATATGCAGACACCTCATGAAAGTCACTAGAAAGCAGCTAAAAGAATACTTCGATATATTCAAGGTACAGTTCAGTTTGGGATTCATTACAGTACAGGGGGGAAACCTTTGTTGGTTGGTTTCACTGATTTAGATTGGGCCGGCGATCCTGATGATCGAAAGTCTACTGCAGGTTATGATTTTAGTCTGGGATCTGGACCTATCACTTGGGCTTGTAAGAAACAACAAGCTTTTGCTCTTTCTTCAGTAGAAGTAGAATATCGAGTGGTAGTTAATGCCAGTCAGGAAGCTTTATGGCTTCGATAGATCCTTTCAGAGTTTGGATTCGAGCAGCAGCAGCCTACTCCACATTGGTGTGACAATAAAAGTGCCATCAAGCTTGCCAAAGTTCCAGTTCTACATCAACGCACACATTGAGCTACATATGCACTTCATCAGAAATCTTGTTCATGATCGTGTTCTTGAAGTGCTCTTTTGCCCTACAAATGATCAAGTTGCAGACATCTTCACCAAGTCTCTTACAGAAGTGAAGTTTTCTAAACTTCGATCTATGTTAGGAGTTCAGGAACTTGTCATTAAGGGGGGATAGGCTCTAATGCCTCATTCCTTCTCCTAATAGTGTCACTTTTGTAAATCCTTCAATCCTATCCCAAGTTGTTCTTAAGGGGGGATGTTAGGATATTTAGACACTTAGGAGTTAGTTAAGATCAACTTGTGTAATATATCCGTTAGGGATAATGTGTTTCTTTAGTATGCATTAGTATGCATTTGTAAATACTTAATCCAACAGTCACGATATGTTCCCGACATAGAGTGATTCGATGGCTCAACTTCTCTTAGATCATACCTAACCTTGATCTGTGGCTTAACATCCGATTGGTCCATGATCTCTATTTAAAGAGCATGGAGGGTCATTGTTTAGTTGATTGATTATGAGAAGCTCATTTGTAAATTTCTTTCTTTGTATAATAATTGTCCCGTAGAAGCTATTTGGCTGGGGCCGTGCAGTGTTTCTCTCCAGAGGGTTTAAACCACGTCAAAACATCGGTGTGTTGATCTGTGATCTGTTTGTGTGAAGTGGTTGCTCTTGGTGTTCGGTCCTTTGGTAGTACCCTGTGTACCCGAACATATATTTGCACCGAATGCACCATATTTCTCTGCGAACTTCTTTCCCCTTCTTGATATCTTGTAGTTGGATCGTCATGTTCACTAGTTGCGCTTGTATTTGGTTCATACCTATCCCTGTTTCGCCAACTGGTGAAGCCTTGAGCTTCATCGCAATTTCTAGTGCTTCTGCTTGGGATGCAATATTTTGCTGCATTAGGGGCATACAAATGTGTGGTACTAATCCCGCAATGAACCATTCTTTGTGTTGCATATCACTCATTCCAAAACTTACTTTCTCCATCAGATTTTTATAGCTTTGATTGAATTCCCACACTGATTCATTAGGAAATTGCTTTGTTTCCTTCAGTTCTGTGATATATTGTGACTTTGATTTTGGTTTCCTAAACTCATTGATCAATCCTGATCTGATTTGCACCAAATTTTTCTCAGGACTCCCTGTAGTTACTTGTACGAATTTCATAAACCAATTCAGTGCACAGGCCCTAAACGTCGTTGCTAGTTGTCCCTTCTTGATATCATCATCTTGGACTTGCTTTACTGCCCATACTGCTTCGCATAAAAATCAATATTGCTCGGGATCCTCGATCCCGTTACCATGAAATATCGACATATTTACATCGTTTCCTTCCATTCTGGGTTTCCTACTAGTATTCATAGACCCACTACTCCCACCACTGTTCTGACATGCCAAACAACCATGCCAAGAGATTATATTTATTCCTCCCAAATTTGGCATAGTGCATAGGGTTGTGGGTACGTTGTAGCTTGGGTTTGTCCTTCATCAATTTCAGGGGTAGCCTGGTTTCTCTCGTCATCACAGTAAGGTCACTTAGTCCCTTGTGGTCCTGTTTTGCATTTATCTATTTTGGTCTCCCTAGGAGACTCTCTCTCTCTATCTCAGTCCTCCTATTCTTCTCCGGCCGCAACCTCACCCCACTTCGCAGGGTACCACAATCTTCCACAGCTTCCCTCAAAATTCCATCGTAGCTCATATCCCTCTACCCCGCATCATTCTATCAAACCCGCATCCGTGCAGTACCAACAACCTTCGTACACCCGAGATTTACTCGTCGGAATTCATCTTCAGTATACATTTTTCACAAATGGGAATTTTAATCCATAGTTTCAGTGACAATAGAAACCTTCCTATGGGTCCTTTGAAAAAATTCATTTATGCATCGCGATATGACTTAATTGTGTTGACAATGAATGTAGTGATGTATCCTTCAATATTAATACTATCTACCCAGACCTCGACAACTCTAGATTCTTTGTTCTCCACTAGCTTCAATTGTTGGATCAATTCTAGCATCCAATGTTCAGGCTCACCCCCTTGGAAATTCCTCTTTTGAAAAGTTAGTTGTGCCAACCACTCGTGTAGTAGTATAGGTAATTCACAAAAGAATATTTCATGAATGTCAGAGTAGATATACTTCTGTAGCCAGTCAATCATCGACCATCTAGGGTTCTGATTTTCTTCTTCATCAAGTTCTCGCTCCTTCTTGTAGATCCATTCCTCGATATCCGGCTTTGTCAGATGCCACAGTCTTCTTTCGCACTAAGGTCTTGGCAAGATAACCATTTTTTGACACAGTTCTGTTGATAGGGGTTCACTTCACACTACTATAAAGAAACATTGACCAGACACCATTAAGCACCATCCGAGAAAGGTTTTACTCTTCACAGCAACACCCGCAGCGCAAGTGAAGTCTCACCCGATATGTCTAAGGGTTGCTGTAGGAACCAAGTTTTCGTAGTTGTAAGAAGACATGCACTATTTCACTCTCATTCACAACATAAGCCAAATATTTTCATTTGCATCATGACATCATATTATTACCCTATTAACCCCTAACTTCATTACCATCTCATAATTAACGAATTAGACAAATTAACAAAGCATGTTTGAGGAGTCTGTAGTACATAACATAGTCGTGAAGGCATCTATTGCGATCTCACGGAAACATCAAAAATTGCGATAAGTGAAAAGACAAAGATGCATATTAATCATTCCCAATATTGCAGAACCACTATCTAATAGACCAAAACCAGATAAATACTTCCATAGCTTGATCTAAAAGACAAAATCATAGATATATGCGAAGGTATCATCTCATGTGCAACTCAGTTCCAAAGAAAGTACCCTCAAGATTACAATCGAAAAAAGCATTCTTCTCTGTAGATACTTGCAAGATTGATGATTCTAAAGGCTTACAATATTAGTTCTATTTATAGGCTCAATTGGCCGTTACAAATGGTCCTAATGACCCATCGCTAACTAACTTAACCAATTAATTCCACATATCTCAGCTTTGAAACCGGTCCTTTGTTCTTGTCTTTGACCTTTTCACCTCTTGTGGTTCTACGCTTGTGCGCTCTGAACCCATGCCAACATGCATAGAGTATTGGTGTCCTCACATGTTGGATCCCGAATCAACAAGTTGGTGTCCTCACAAGATGAATCCTGTAGTCTACAAGTTGGTGCTTTTTAGTGGGAATGGTGTCCCAATTAGATGGTGTTTGAGTGAGTCAGTGCTCATATCAGTGGATATTAGTGTCTTCAAATATCTGCGCACAGTTTTTTTTATTGATGTGGTTTTAAATAGATAGTGGTGCATGTTTGAAAAGTGAATTATTTGTAAATATACACATGATACTGATTCACCCCCCCTCTTGGTATCATTAAGAATTCCAATAATTGGTATCAGAGAAGACTGCTTTAGGAACAACTTAATGGCTAGAAGATAGATCATTGTGTAGATATGGATAAATGGGAAGGACCCTCTACGAACAATGCGCTAATATTTGACGAAGACAATTGGTACTTATGGAGTAATATATGAAGGGATATCTGCAAACCCTTAGTTCAAAAGTTTGGGATATAGTGGAAAATGGACATGTTCCTCCAAAGGGAAAATCTAAGAATAACACTACAGGAAGACTTCACAAGTGCCATGAAACAACAAGAAATTCCATATTGAATACCCTACCAGAAGATGTGAAAGATAAAGTTGGATCTCAATCCTTATCCCATGAGCTTTAGAAAAAAATGGACATTCTTTGCTTAAGGGACCTATGTACTACTAAGGATCAAGATGATTCAATTTGTGAAAATGAAATTGGTGGGATCTTAGAATATTTTGACGAAATATCCATTGAAAAAGAAAGATATGTTATTCATGGTCAAAGGAAAACCATGAAAGAATTCAAAAAGCTTGAAACCAAAATTATGGAAATCCCGAGAAGGAAAGAAGAGGAGTCAAAGATGATGGAAGCTATTGAAAGAAGAGGAGTCTAGAAGATAAATTTGAAAAGTCAATATCAGAAAATCAGAATCTATCGAAAGAAATTATGTTTCTAAAGGGAAATTTGGTAATAACAAGGAAGGATGCTGAACAAGCTAGTGAAGAGAGAGTTGCTACTTTGAAAGAAGAAATCCAATTCTTAAAATATCAACTGCAAGAAACGGATGCATAATTTATCTCTTTGAAAGATGGTTTTATGAGTATGATTGTCTCTAACTCCAGTAAAAAGGGTGAAGAAGAACTTGCGAAACTCAGAGAGGAAAATCAATTTTTGAAGGATTAGTTGTAGAAGACTCAAAGTTGAATTGATGATGAAAAACATGTGATTAGTGAGCAACATTGTCATCTCCAGAAATGAAAAGTAGAGGATGATAGATTGGGGAATGAAATGACTGATACAAAAGAAGCTGGAAATACCATAGTTGATCTAAGAGGTTAGCTAAAGGAGGTCAAGGAATTTGTAGACTCTCAGCTACAAGAAAAATACCAAAATTTTCAATTAAGAGAGTTTGATATTTCCTCTCTAAAAGAGTAAATAAAAAGGAAAGTGTATACAAGAGTGAAGTTTGTGAAGAGCTCATCAAACCTAGATGGCATCCTTAGCTATTAAAGATCATCTCATGTTAAGACTAGGTTGGGATATGCTGAAAAAAAGAACATTGAAGAAAAGGAAGACTCCATGCTCTAGGAAAGGAAGAATGAAGAGAATCCTAAGATCTATGTAGATATCATAAAGAGCCTTAGGTATGGTGTATAATACAACAAAGAAGAAAATCATAACCATCCAAATCCTAGCATGCAAACTTCTCCATTTCAAGGAAATTCAACCACTTCCAAAACCCAAGAAAAATCCACTCATCAAGCATTGTAAAGCTATTGTTATTATTGTAATGAATTTGAACATAAAGATGCAGATCGAAGATATTGGGGCATACTCAATCAGTCAGTAACCAAAGGTATGAATGCTTCTTACATTCAATGTTACAATTGTCATTATTATGGCCACAAAGCTTCTAATTGTAGAAAATGTTGGAGATGCAAATTCACTGGACACATTGCAAAAGATTGTCCCATATTAGCTTGTCATAATTATGGTATTTCTGACCATATTGCTGTAATTTGCAAAACAAATGATCCTATTGATAACTAGATGAGAAATACAGAGAAATTTGCACAAAATAAAAATATTCATTCAGAATTCATGCACACTTGTAAATGGATAAAGAAAATTCCACAGACAAGTGCAATTAGAATAAATAACACAAGCACTTCTCAAGCAGCAAAATGCTACTACTTATATTGCTAACTTCAGAATTATGAACAAATTCCTTGAATTCAACATGCAATATATTACGAATTCAAGGAAAGTATCAATACATATTGCAGCCAGATAATATCTAAAGATTGTCACACAAAGTTGCACTCATATGAAAATGTAAAGAAAAGTACACATATTTTTTTAAGAATGGGGATAATTAACATCAACATAAGTAAACAATCAATCATTTCTTTAGAAGAGTAGATATTTTGTATAGTATGATTACATGAAGAATACTAATCATGTCTGCAAGAAGTCTAACACATTTGCATAATCAAAATTTGTATTACGGAGAACCGTCGTTAAAAAAGGAAGAGTACATATATCTGAGGACCTTTGTCGTAGAAGTCAGAATTGAAATATTCCACGATAGTATAGGTATCCTCATCCATAGTCTATAAAATCGAGTTCTGAGTTACAAAATGAAAGGAAGGTAATTGTGGGCATCTTCCCATTACAAGGCCTTAACTAACTATAACTAGCAAAAGTATCAAAAAGAAGTTATTGCCGCATAAGAAGTGTGACAATGACAAAAGTACCTTTGATAAAAAAAATTGTGATCTTTAGTAGCTACTGATCATAACTTAGAAACAATAGGCACAATGTAGTGTCAGGAGAATACAGTCTCTCAAAATCTAGTAATGATAAGTGTAATTCTGTATCAAGGAAATACTGAATCTTAGAACTGGGAAACAATGAATTCCACTAAGGAACATAAGAAGACAAACACTTAGAATGAGGAAATAATATGTGCAATTCTATATCAGGATAATATGGTCCAGTACCACTGCGAATTCCTTGAAGATCTTGCAGAAGAATAAGGATTTGATCTAACTGTCCAACTCAATGTCTCAAGGCTGAGATATCTTGTGCATTCATTTGATTCACTTGAGTCTGGGCATACTACTCTTAACATCCATTTACTTAGCTTGGGATTCCCAAATCCCTAAGAGGTATACAAACTCTTGACATTGAGAATGAATTTTCGCAAAAATTCTAGCTATGGCCGCATTGGTTTGTTGAAGTGGGGTTTTCATTGAAACAAAAGTATAGAAACAATTACTGAAAACAACAAAAGACTGATAATTCTGTGATGACTGAATATGGAAATGATCTCATAAATAGATTTGGAATGTTTCTTCCCATGTGCTTGGAAGAAAATTAAAAGGATGTCGAAGTTAATTGGATTCATGGAAGACAACACAAATTGATTAACAACTCATGTTGACACAAATTAAGGATATTGCGGTCAAGGAAAAAATCCTACTAAATCACATGCATACATGAGTCATAAATGACATATCAAAACATTGTCGCACATTTCAGATGTGTCAAATGTCAAATCAGTATGGTTTATATCGAGGAGAAGTTTTTTTTTTGAAAAGAATGATGAGATATGTGAAGTCAAAAAGTAGCAATGCAAGATCCTTGCCATTAATTATAGTGGAAAAAGTATAACAAACAATGCAGATTTGTTGTGTGCTAAAATGCCAGTGATACTGAAAATAAAAGAAATAAATGAAAGTAGGAATCCAGGGGGAGTAACTAAAACAAATTAGTGACATGGAAATTTAGATGAGGTCAGCATGCAAAACAAATCAATTCCAAATTATAAGTTCAGAAGAGAACTTGCAATTGCGCAAGGGGATCATCCCTTTTCCATTGATGTCAAAGGGGAAAAGATAACAGGTAGAATACCTTGTGAAAAAGTGTCTGCACAAAAATACAGCAAAGGATCACATGGCATGAATATATGGGGAGAAGTTGCGTAGAGAAGATGATCTCATACTCAGGAGCTCAGTTTTGATCAGTGTTGACATTAATGCCAAAGGGGGATATTATTGAACTTTGGTATTGTCATTGATATCAAAGTGCACATGGTGACAAATCCTTGATTCCAGTAAACATAGACAAGGCTACCTATCCATGCAATAATGAATGGGTACATGTCATGCACATATGGGTACATATCGTGCAGATACTGGGGCTTTGGCGCAACAAGCAAGAATATTAAAATGCGTAGATAATAAAGATGGTGTTGGCTCGAATGTATTGTAATGGGTGTACTGGGTAAATGTGACCAGGAAGCTGATGTAAATAAAAAATCAATTCAAGCAAGCAAACACGTAGTGGTATAAATAAACCAAAGATAGAAATGAAAAAGCAAGTGAATAATGGAGAAGTTATAGCACTCTTTGTTGAAAGATTTGGTTTATTTGGGTTCAATGGCTCATTGATCTAGAAGACATAAACAACAAGGAGCAGAGTGCATATAATTAGAAGGATGTGTTGAACAACAAAGAGATACACAGGAGAAGGATGTTGTGTTGAACCAGAACAGTGAAGATTTAGAATGTTGTACTGAACTAAGTGAAGTGCGAAAAATCATAATGATGTGTTGAATAACATAATAAGAATGACATACTGATCTAGTGAATTGTGCATAATCAAAATGACCTGCAGAAATAGAATGATATTTAAAACCAAGGAAGTGCGTTGAAATGTCATGATGTGCTAAACCAAAAGTGTGCAAAATTTATAGTGATGCGCATAATTAGATAATTGAAGCAAAGTACAGTGTTACTGTGTGTAGATCAAATGAGTGAATCATAACATATGTGCAGAATTGAAATAGAACACAAAGAAGTGAAGCTGTAAGCATAACAAAACAAGTATAATTGTGTGCGCAAAGAAGAATCTAGAGTCGCAAAATATTAGTGTGTTAGTGTACAAAAACATCTATATCTCAGGGTGGCTGGTTGGGGAAAGGAAAGGATATTGTAGTCTCCACTTAGGTTGGTTCCTAAAAACTGTGAGTTGGTTCTTACGCAGAGGATTGGTGTCCTCACATGTTGGAGTTTGAATCAACAAGTTGTTACTTGCATAGAGGATTGGTGTCCTCACAGGTTGGAGCTTGTAGTATGCAAGTTGGTTCTTTCCAATGGGATTGGTGTCCTAATTAGATGGGTGTCTGAGTGATTCGGTGTTCACATCAATGGAGATTAGTGTCTCCCATACTATGTAATTTCATTATATATATATATATATATATATATATATATACATATATATATATATATATATAAGTTTCTTCAAATATCTACACACAGTTTGTTTTTATTGACGTGGTTTTAAATATCAAGTGGTGCATGTTTAAAAGTGAATTACTTGTAAATCTTCACATGATACTAATTCAGCCCCCCTCTCAGTATCATTAAGAATTCCAACATTTTCCACATTCTCATCGAGTAAGAGATTATCTTCATATATCTTTTGGTTATTTAATGACCTTTTCCTCTTTGGTTCCTCTCTAAACATACTGGCCTGCTCTTTAAGATACCTTGAAGGTTCTTCTAATTAGGAATCTATATTGAATTCTTTAGAAAATATATTTACTAAACAATTTCCCTTAGATTTTCACTTAGCATCATCATATGCATTAGTAATTTCCTTTCATGTATTATTTGGTTGTTTGTGAATATTAATATAATTTATTTTTATCTTACTTTCTCTGATATTAAAATTTTCTAGTCATTAAAGATAATACATGATGAATGAATAAAAAATGCTTATTTCTTATATGTAGTGTTAAAATGGAGTTGAGAAAGAGTTAAAAATATGATAAAAGAAGAGTTTGGTTATACTTCTCTAGATTTCATATCATGCATATTAAAAATAGCTTTCCATACAAAGACATTCTCATCACTTAATCTACTAATTATATGATCCCACTAGGATTGAAAGACTCTTGCGACAATAATATTTGTGCAATTATCAGTATTTAATAGTTGCCGCAAACCATATACACTAAGGTATTTGGAATTGAAGTGGAAACACCAAACGAGTGTGGTTGTGTTTTAATTTTAAAAGAGATATGCCATTGGTAAATTAGTAAGAGAATATTAATAGAAACAGTCACCCAGTTATAATTCCGAACTATTAAAGGTTGACTCTTCCAATGGAATAATCAATTACCATGTGATATTGCTACATGGTGCAAGTTTATGTATATGAAAAATATAAATCGTGCCTTCTTATCATTATTAAGGTTGTTTCAATTCAACTATTTTATCTTTTAATAGGTGGAAAAACTAACAACTCAAGAATAGGTCCAAGCTTATTTGACAACCACATTTTCTACGTATCTTCGGAAGTTCACACTAGCTACTTACATATTTTCAAACATCAATTTCTAGACAATAAATCAATTGGATGGACACCAAAAACAACAACATAATAATGCCACCAAAAATAGCAATAATAACAAAAACCTTGTGTGAAAGTGGAAACCCATAATCTATTATATTCACATTGGATGTTCTAGAGCAAGAAATGCTCAAGTAGTTATAAAAAAATCCAAATAAATTCCAAGGGATGTCAGAAGAAAATAAAGATCAAATCAAATTTTCTATATCACTAACACTTGATACACATTCTAGCCCAAATAATTTCCATATACACATTCTAGCCCAAATATTTCTTTTATAGACATGGAATATGGATATGTTGAAGGAGAAACCTTTCTAATATATGTCTTTGGATATCTAAAAGTAGGTTGCTATGAACCAAATTCCGAAAATTGCATACAAATAGAGACAAAAGTAGATTCACATGTTCAGAATGTTAGGGAGTAAATGAATAATAAGTCTCTTCAAGGGACAACCTTCTTTTACAATTTATATAATAACCCCCCTTTCATTAAATTTAGACTAATATCAGTCTAAGCGAACATAAATTTATTATGAATATCGGTTTCCAATTCTTGAAGTCCTAGTTTCCAATACTTGATATATTGGTTTCAAATAGTTGTAATGTCGGTTTCCAATATAGTGGCTGTCAGTTTCCAATACTTATGTTTTTGGTTTCCAAAATCTAATATATTAGTTTCCAATAGTGCTACCACCCATAACATGGAAAAAAATAACAAGTTCCCTAAATCAAGCAAGCAATATAATGAGCCACTATCCTTCCGAAAAGAATGAGCCGCTACCCTTTCTCACTCATGAATAGTCATCTAAGTTGTAGGTTTCCAAAAACTAATATATCCGTGTGAGAAAAATAACAAAAATGAACAAGAGAAGGAGTCACTTCTCTTTCTTCTAAAAAGAGAAGGAGCCGCTACCCTTTCTTCTGAAAAGAGAAGGAGCCCCTGCCCTTTCTCATACACTAGTCATTCTCATTCTCTGGAGGAAGAGGAGGAGCACTGGCCTTTTCTCGCACTTAGATTTCAATTTCCAGCTATACATTTTTTTTCATTTTTTTTAATAAACATTAACAGTTTAAATTTAAGTTTTTTTTGTAATTTTCTGGCACTAGATGTTAATTCCTTGCAACACATTGGTTTTGTAAACATTAACAGTTTAAATTTAAGGATTTTTTACACCGACCAAGACCAACATACATGTTGATAAAATCATGTATATGTTGTAGATGTAGTATCATTCCATACCTTCTTTCTAGTGGAGGTATTATAATACATTTTCAAATCACCACTTTAAAGACAGGCAACACCATTTTAGGAGTCGACGAGAGAATACCAATTGAAAAACTACGACAAGTCAAGAACGAGGGAGACCAACAGGCATGCTTATATGTGGTTGGACAAGTCAGGAACGAGGGAGTGTTGGTGATTAATTTCTCCCATTGTGTGTATTTATTCATAGCCTAGTTTAATGTCGCATTAAACATTCATGCATTGAATTAATTATGCCATCTGATGTATTGAATGTTAATATCTTCATGGCGTGTCTTCTTCCTGCATCGAGTTTTCTGACACCATGGAGCCCCCACTGCTAGTGGATGCCGCTAACCCAAATGTAGAATTATTTTGATGGATATCTCATGCTCGTTAGTTAGGAGTGATAAATAACATTTAGAGAATGCTCTCTCTCCCTCTCTTTGCTCCCCTGTGGCGACCAATTTACTACTTTTGAGCCTGCTGATATTAAGAACATTGAGAGAATCGTAAGGAGAATTAGTTCTCAACTAGAGGTATTGAAGGAGTCCATTGTCCATATCAAAAACCACATGGATGAATGGGAAAATAAGCATGATCAGATTGAATACAAAGTCAAGGAATAGGGGAAACAAATAGAATAGCTTCAACTTTCCAATGATTCATAGATGCATTTCAATATGGTAGTAGTCTTGTCCCCAGGAAGCCAGTGTCATGTTGGGTTCTATATGGATTCAATAGAAATAGAAGAGGAGATTGTCTAGTAGACTGCTATCAGGAAATGTGAAGGTTCGGGTTCTTAGTCTGAGCCTTAGGATCATAATGACCAGTTCATGGATGAAGGCCACAGTTTCCATGTATTTTCATAAATATGTCTTGTTTAAATGTTTTAAATATATTACTAGTGTTAACTCCTAAAAGTTGTACACATGCGACATCTCAAAAATTCATCTAGTAAATCATCATCAACATAAATAATGCATCTCACCATAGGCATCCTCAACAGATCCAAAACATAGCATGAGTCCATAATTTCCAAGAAACAGTCAAAACAAGGGGTAGCGCAGGTATTACACAGTTGACCCATGCTATAGTGTAGGTTACCTGAACAATGCCCTTGCTACACCTGCATGGATTTTCCTTCTATAGCCACAGGACTGTTAAAAATATGGTACCGCTCACTCCCAGAGACGCATTAAAGACACAATCCTCCCTTAGGATTAGAATTCGACTCCTTACACACATGGGGGGCATTAATCATCCCCCCTTGTGTACCTTGGAACTAGTTCATGAAGGAGGAGAGTTCACATTTGGATCTATTTTTTGATGGCCGCCTATTGGCCTATAAAAAGAAGCCATTGGCATGCATTTTATAGAGATAAATTAGAGCAAGTTTATGCTATTGGAATTGAGTTGGAGCTTCCTCATTGCCCACCATTTCCTACCATTGTGAGCATTCCCAAGATTTCTTTCCACCTACCATCAAGGGGCAAGTGTTTCTATCCATTGTTCTTCCATATACTTAACATTTAGTTTGGACAAGAAAGTCCTCCCTAATGGATATTGTTGGCTTCCCTTGAATCCTTCACCTCCTAGGTGTTGTACAACTATTCCATTGGGAAATACAAGAGTGGTTTATCATATATTTGGTTGTTGTTGAAGTTTGCATTCTACCCCCACCTCTTTTATTTTATTTTTATCAATATTTTCATGTTTGGATGTGAACTACACTAACAGTATCTTGCAGGATCAATTGGAGGAATACCAAACCACCATCAAAAGGAGCTCCAAGGACTGAGGCCTTGCAACAACCTATAAGTCTTATCCCCTTACCAAGTGGAAGGGTGCACTTGTGCAATTTTTTCCACAACAATTATCAGAGTTTAGTAGGTGGTATAATTGTAGGAATTTTCTAGATATTTTGTATGCAATGGCTAGAGGATTTTTGGAAGATTCCATAGAACTTTGGGTAGAAATTTTGATATTGAAACCATTGTAAATATTGGGTTGTCAAGGATTTCCCAATCCCTTTTATTACAAATCACTATTACATGTTTAAAAAAAGACTCACTTTTGGATATATTCCAACATAATATTATAATTATAATCATCCCAATTTCCATTCATCCACAAGGACCATACACTTTTAATCAAAACTAGTTCTATACATGCTCCAAAATTTTGATTGAGCATTGAAAAATATCCTTGATAATTTTGTTCATTTGAGAAATCACTCATTGAACACCATTCAGCTCATAGATAATAAATCAAATTTGTTTGTTATTGAAATCATTGTAACTCTTGGGTTGTTATTTCCATACATTTAATACAAATCACTATTTAACCTTCTTCTAAATATAATCTCACTTTTTGCTATTAATATTCCAACATATAACTGCCATCTTTTGAATTTCCATTCAGTACAAGAACCATAGTCTTTCAATCAAAATAAACTCTCTTTATGATCCAAACTTTTTCCTAAGGATTGAGAAATATCATCGATTTGTTCATTTGACGAATTGCTCATTGAACACCATTCATATCAAAGATTATAAAACAAAAATGGTTTCATATACTACATGTATGCTTACATAATTACCAAAAATGAGTATCAATATATTAAATAAAATATTGTATTACATAACGAGAACGTTAACCATGAAATTATTTTCCAAGTCTTGAAAATGAATAACCAGGAACATATTCTATAAGCATTTTCAAGTATCTCTTCATTCCTATTTTTGGTGGATGGATCATAAAATTACAAAGATTGGCCGTATAAGACCATCTCTTTCCAAAGAACAATAATATTCCCAACTTGGAGGGATTTTAAAACAATTTTCCTCTCTATTATGCCCACTATGATACATAGCTTCATCTATAAACAAGATGTTCTATTTATGATATATATTTCCTCATAAATATCAAACACTTTAGATATGTTCTTCTGGTAGGTAGGTAATATATTTCCATCCCAACTTCTTTTTTAATTGTTCATTTCACATTGATATTGATCCCCAAAAAATACAAAGTTGGCAACCTTCATCCAATCAAACTTCTGAAGAAAAAATTTTAATTTGTTTTTCTCTAAATAAGTAAAGCATAGAGCAATGTCAAAACCTTCCTTTTCCACTTTTAATAACTGATACTAAACTTGCGTTGATAGTAATTGTAAGGTGCATATTTGAAATCAGGATTTGAGTGTTGTGGTTTTGTGCCGACAAACCCAGGTACTCCAAAAAGTAATCCTTCCACTCCCAATATCAAGAGTTTCTATTGAACTGAAATAAATTATATAAAAATTGATTTAGAATTTGGAAAATGAGGGCTTGAAAACAAAATTCGTAACAATATACATTTAACTTTAAACTATGAAAATATAATTATGACAAGAAACAATGTTTTGTATTCATTAATGAGATTTCAGGTTTTAATCACGTGGGAAACGACATATTATCACCTTATGTTAAGGGGTTACAACATGCTAATTGAAGAAATAAAACCATAATCTAATGATGTACCACAAAAATTAAATTAGCTAAAAGTGGAAAGCATATGGAAATAATTGAAGTCAAATATTTATGAATTTATGCAAGAAAACTCAATATCTACAGTTTATTTTTAACATAGTATAGGAATCAATTTATTTTTAACATATAATAGGAAGCATGTAAAATTCAAACATGAATTTTTTATTATCACCAGTTGGTATAGTGGATTTAAGAAACTATTTCTTCTTATAAAATTTTTATCTGATAGATTTCAAAATATCTACAACATTAACAACACTATTGTCTTCTCGACCCACAACTGAAATACTTTGTCGAAATTCCATTAGCGAATTGTCCTCTAAACCAATGGCTGCAGTTGCAATACAATTATCTCTCAACTCCCCAACAATATTTTTATAAACAAGTATTGTATTTGTTAGAACATTTTTACACCTTAGGACCTTAGTCATACATCAATTTGTTGCTTAACTGGTCCAAAATAAGGTTAATGATGACAATCCAAGGTTGTTAGAAGTTAGTTGGGGAAATTATGACACAATCCACCACTTTTGGGCCAAAATATGGTCAAACTAGTTGTTAGGCGCCCTATTTATGGCCACCTCTAGCATTTATTACCACCTCTGGAGCAAAGGTGCATTGTTTCCCCGTTTTAAGGAAATTGTCTTTGACTTAAGGTGCCCATGCAATTGATGTGGACATTTTCCCCCTTTCTTGGTTGTTTTGGCCTATCCTTGGCCACCTAACCTCCACCAAATCTTATCCACCACATGTGACCCTCATTTAGAATGACCATGTCTAGCCAACGTTCACATGGACAATTCGTACCTGTTCGAGGTGATTTGCGATCCTATTGGTCAACTTAGGGGGGATTGAGGTCCAATGTAATCTAGCCACTTGTAGATACCTCGAAAGGAAAACGGATTCTTCCAAATGCTATATAAATGTATTCACAACTCATTTATGGGTTGGATAGTTATAATAAACCTACTATTTTATCATTTTTGTCATTGGTTTTTGATCATTTGTTATTGTTTTTTTATCATTTGTGACTGGTTTTTGATCATTTGTTTTCCAGAATTCTTTTACACTATTTTCTTGCATTCTTATCCAAATTTCTTAATTGTGAGGTAATATTTATCTAGTATATCCTTTTGTGACTTATATTTCACATGGTATCAGATCTATTGGAGCTTCTATTCGAACCAAGACTGCTTCAGAAGTGCATCAGAAGTAGTGGAGAAACCACATAATTCCCCAGGGCCATTTCTTTGAATCCATTGGATAAATCCTTTGGAGTCTACCTAGGGTGTTATGCTCTCCCGAATGTGCCTTCTGTCAATGCAGGGTTCAAATTACCTAGTTAGGATCCCCTCATGAGTGTTGAGAGATTGCATTGCCGGTTCAAAGTGTTCATTGTCACCAAGTGTGTAAGCTACAAAAGATAGAGAAATATCATGTTAAAATTTCTCATTCCATTCAACTATTTTGAGTGGAAGGCCAAAATGCTTATCCAACTAAGATCCAAGGGTCTCTTCAGAATCACCATGGGAACTGAGGTTGAGCCAAACTCTGCAGTAGATAAGTCCAAGTTCTTCAACACAATGGATGAATATTTTGGCATGCTTTGTCTCAGCATTTCAAGAGACATCATGTTTCATATTGATAGTATTACTACTCCAAATGAAGTATGGCTCAAGCTTGAGTATTTTTTTGGGAAGACTGGTGAGATGAGGGGCCACCAACTTGAGAATGAGTTTATCTCACTGAGCCCAAGAAATTTCGAATCCATCCAACACTTCTTCACCAAGTTCAAATCCTTGGTCTTGCAGATCAAGCAATGTGGCATTGACAAGAAGGAAGAACACTTAGTTTTATCCATTCTTTTGAAGTTGGGTCCAGAGTACTCAGTGTTTCTTTCTACATTTCACTCCACAAAGCTTACAGTTCAAAACTGGAAGATTCCATCTTTGGAAGACTTTATGGAGATGCTCACTCAAGAACAAGATAAAATGGTTCTAATGGGTTCCATTAAGCAAAAGGACCAAGTTCTTGTAGCTAGATATTCGAAGCAAGTAAGAGGAAATCAAAATACCAAGGGTTCGAAACACCAAGAGAAGAAGAAAGACAAGGAGATGCCCAAATATTACGATGGCGGTTCGAATCCTGTCAAAGACAAGGGAGAGAAGAAAGAAAATACAAAATTCACTTACTGTCAAAAGGGTTGGCACCCTGAAATTGCATGCATGAAGAAAACTATTGATATGATGACCCATCTCCTCCAAAAGAATAACATTACTCTTCTAGAAAGTTCCAAGAAGAAGGAGGGTGTTTATGAAGACAAGGAGAGGTGCCATGCATTGATGGCCAGTACCTCACAATATTATTCTTTCATCATAGATTCAAGTGCCTCAAGGAACATGGATTCTTCAAGAGATTATTTCTCTACTCTTTCACCTTACAGTGGTTCTTCTATTCTCATGGGAGATGATTCTAAAATCCTAGCTAGAGGCATTCGGAAGATCAATCTAGAAAATGGGTACTTCAGTAATGTATTGTATGTGCCATACCTAGAACCAAATATCCTCTATATTTACCAAATGACCCACACTAGCTCATCCAAGAGAGTGATCTTCACTCAAGATGATGTGGAAAATTTTCAAATTTCTACTGGCAAAGTGGTAGCAGTTGGCGTTGCAGATCATGAGTCAAGAATGTACAAGTTTTCTCACTTTCTTGAGTACTCCTCTCCAAATGCACTTTTGTCACATGATAATGAAGTTAGAAAAAATTGGCATGAGAGGTTTGGACACCTCAACTACAGATATCTTCAATTATTGAGCAAGGAAGACATGGTTGAAGGACTTCCAACCATCATATTTTCCAAAGGCACTTGCAAAGGGTGCATTGTTGGGAATCATGCAGAGCGAAAGTATGAGAAGGCGAAGGAAAGGAGATCTTATCAAACTCTTGGTTTGGTCCATTCGTATATGATAGGGCCTCTTCCTACACCCTCCTATGGAAACTCAAAGTATGTCTTAACTTTCATTGATGATTTTTCAAGATATTGTTGGGTGTTCTTTCTCAAGCAAAAATTTGAAGTCTTCCAATCTTTCAAAGTTTTCAAAGATTCTATGGAGAACTTCAGTGGGAGGAAGATGAATGTATTAAGGAATGATAATGGAATGGAATATGTGAATAAGGACATGAAACAACTACGTGAATAATATGGAGTTCAAATGCAACATTCTATGCCTTACACACCCCAACACAATGGTGTTTCAGAGCGCAAGAATAGAGCATTGAAGGAGATGGCTACATGCATGATGGAGGATAAATATTTGTATCCTAAACTATGGGATGAAGCCATTAACTATGATGCATATGTTTAGAATAGAGCACCACACAAATCCTTGGAATGCATGACTCCATTTGAGGCTTGGATGGGACACAAGCCAAATGTGTCTCATTTCATGGTGTTTGGCTCAAGAGCATGGGCTAGAATACCTCCTAAGAAGAGAAAGGCCTTGCAGTCACAAATCAAGGATTCTATCATGGTTGGATATGAAAAATGTGCAAAGGTATACAATCTTTTTGACCCCTCATCTCATAAAACTTTCATTGAGAGGAGTGTTCAGTTCGAAGAAGAGCCCGCGCATATAGTAGAACAAGGATAAGGGGAATGCTCAAACCCCCTGCCTGAAGAGGATGTAAGTGATGATTCTTTATATGATATTTCTGATTATTATATTGAAGATGAATATGATGGCATGCATGCATATCATGACCCTCCTACAAGCCCCAAGTGGGATGAGAAAACAATACAAGCTGCTGGTGAGCTTGTAGGTGATCCACAAGAATGTAGGAAGACTAGATCACAGTTTCACAATGCTGTGTATTCTTGTGATCCAGATATTCATGGGAGATGTTTTATTATGGTTGGATCTGATCCAAAATCATATGAATAAGAATCAAAATATCCAAGATGGAAAAAATCCATGAAAGAAGATGTAAGGTTCGTCGGGTTGAGGAAGTTTTTTTTTTTTTTTTTTTTTTTTTTTAACAAAAGTGATGCAACACTAAATTACAAATTAAATAATAACATTCAGTGTATGACGTGAAGGTCTCTAAGTGTCTAACTCAGATCGTCAAATACCAATTGAATGCAAAATACATGTAAAGAAAACAATACCACGTTGGTTGGGATAAATAATTTAATTGAGAAAGATACCATTACAACTATACTCTACTAGATATATTACAACTATTCCTTTGCTTGACCATAATATAAATCTAATATATTAGATTTAGAATATGGTGTTACTACACTTCCCAAACGCAATTCGAATTGATATACTATTTATATGATGCATCCTTTTAGAACTAATCAAATTTCATGCATGCTATTAAATATATTATGAATATAATGCCTTCACTTTTAAGTATGATGCAATTATATTCACCCAATGAAATGCACTTGATATACTATCCACCCAATGCATTCCTTTAAACATAACGTGATTATTATACATTCTATTAAATTTATTATAATAAAATGCATTCTATTCTAAGTATGATGCAATATATTCACCAAATGAAATGCACTTGGTATTCTATCCGCCCGATGCATTCATTTAAACATAAAGTGATTGTTATGCATTCTATTAAATATATTATAATAAAATGCAATCTATTTTAAGCATAAAGTAATTATATTTATCCAATGAATTTGAAAATGACATTCGGATGGACTTGCATTTGTTGTCTCGGTTGCTTAGTATCACACCAATATATACATATTCTCTTATATGATTTCACTACAACTAACATTTTGAATAACGAATGATTGCCTTTTATGTCTAAGCTAACATAATATCTTCCACATCAACCCTCGACCCTAATCAATATATTGGAAGATAAGACGTGGGCATATTTCGAATATATCTTATTAAGATGACAATTTCTACTTTATAATTCTGCCACCTATTCTATTTGATAATTCGGCCAGAATCAATACGTTTAAAATACAAGATATCCACAATTAAATTCCATATTACTAATCACATATCTCAGGCTTTTTCATTTATTTTAACATAACTATTAAAAGACTAAAACACCAGCGGCCCCCTTGACTTGTGTTCAACTATCAATGTGACTATAAGGTTACATCGAGCTTTTCAACAAATTAAACCTTAGTTATTGATTTAAGGAGCCGGCACTTAAAATACAAGATATTCACAATTAAATTCCATATTACTAATCACATATCTCAGGCTTTTTCTTTTATTTTAACATAACTAATATATAACGAGACTGCAAATGGGTACGCCCAATTTACTCATATTATTCCACAATCGCAACCATAAAAAGGGATTATAATTAATTCCCGAATTATAATTCTTGTTGTTATCTCCGTCAATAGAGTAGGCGATGCAATCGTTAATGACGATCTATCAGTTAGATGATAATAATGTACAGTGTTATGATTCATAAAGGAGGAGATCTGCGGCATAACGAAATTCAAAAGGCGACTAGCTAAGCATAACCATGAGATCAGTAACAGAATTTTAACTTTAATCCCGAGGCAATTCGAAAGGGAGAACTGCTTAACATAACCCAAGGCTGGAAAACGCCTATGTTCAGATTTGAGACAGAATTAAATTAAATATAAATTACAATTTCTACAGTAATCAAAAGACAGAGGATCAAGATTGAATCTTGATATGAAAGTTTTGAATGGAATACAGTATTAAAAAGGCAGAGAGCCAAGATGGATTCCTGATCTAGGTAATTTAAATTTAAAACCGTATTGAAATGGCAGAGACGAGAAAAAGGAAAGCTAGGGGCTTGACAGAGGATCCCGAAATTAAATATTTAAACTTCATGATGGACCCACGCAGAGGTTATTGATTAATGCTCCAGATTTAAATCAATTCTGAAACAGAGACCCACTGTCTAAAGATCTGAATCGGTTTACTTTCCAAAAGGGGTTGAAGACGAGGCATTGGGATCTAAATATAGAGATAATTTGGGCTGTCTGCGCGGAGGTGATGATGTCCCAAATCGCCATTGAAGAATCAGATCAGATTTCAAGTTTATAACATTTAATCGTGAGACCGCACAGGGATGAGACGAGATATATAAATCCCAGATCTATGTTTGATCTATCATCGAAATGAACAAATCCTAACCAGTAAGCCTTGGAGAAACCTTTAAAGACAAGGGCTCCTTAACACAGAGTTAAGAAAAATAAATTATTACAGATTGTAACTTTGTGAAAACAGATCGCTGCCATCGAAAACACAGAGTCAATCTGCTGCAAATCCCATTCCTGGAATAACCTTAAAAATCACTATATCTTAATTTATCAAAATCGATTCGTTAACAAAAGGCAGATCTCTGCCATTGAAAATGCAGAGGCGATCTTATTAATGTAAAAGACAGATCTTGCCATCGATAATGCAGAATCGATCTGATGCTTAACATAACACTGAAATCAATATAATTTGGTTAATTATAATTTGAAAAGTACCCAAAAATATCGATATGCACAGTAGATCGATTTGTTAATCAAAGACAAATCTCTGCCATCGAAAATGCAGAGTCGATCTTATTAATGTAAAAGACAGATCTTAAAAATTGGGATCCAAAAATAAAGCTTGACAGAATTAATCGAAAGGAAAGTATAGATCTATTTAATGGGGATCCAAAATAAGAATTGACGGAAATAATCGTAGGGAAATACAGATCTTGCTTTTATCCTACAGATCTGAAAAGTATAAAACTGGGATCCAAAAATAAAGCTTAACAGAATTAATCGAAAGGAAAGTACAGATCTGTTTATTTGGGATCCAAAATAAGAATTGACAGAAATAATCGTAGGGAAATACAGATCTTGCTTTTACCCTATAGATCTGAAAAGTATAAAATTTGGATCCAAAAATAAAGCTTGACAGAATTAATCGAAGGAAAGTACAGATCTATTTATTTGGAATCCAAATAAGAATTGACAGAAATAATCGTAGGGAAATACAGATCTTGCTTTTATCCTACAGATCTGAAAAGTATAAAATCCAAGCTGAGCATATCGTACATGGCCAATATTTCTATCCACTATTAAATTCTGAGTACCTTAACTTATCCAGAGATCATCGTAGTAGTATACATCATCTCTATCATTTTCTTTTTAGGATTGACAATTCACTAAATACTAGAACTCACAATTATTTCATTACAAACTAGAATCGACGATGGTTAGCATAAAAATGAAAATGAAGGTAAGAGTATTGTTTTCATTACTGACCTGGCTGAGGTAATCAGTTAGCTAGGTTGAAGAAGAAGCACAGCTGTAGATCCTCCGCCAATTTCCACAGTCACCAATGGACACCTCGGTTAACCTCCCAACCTTTCCGAGAGTACTCTCCTTCCTCTCGAACCCCCGAGCAGTTCGGGTCGTAGAGTTCACACACGTTTCTTAGAAATCCAGCTTGGGATTCCCTTCCCCCCAGGATTTCTTAGCCAAACCCTTAGATAGCAGCAAGTCTTTGAGGCACTCGAAAATTACGACAATCGTCCAAATTATGGGCCCCTTACCCATTCCTTAAGCCTTCCTTATAAAGGGAAGCTTCCTGCGACACATGTCGCTTCATGCATATTTAAATATTTTTAATAATTTAATTAATTAAAACACTCACCCATCCAAGTGTCAGTTTCTCTGGGAAGTGCACCTACATCCCTAAGTTTGCTCTAGTTTGTCCCCCAGATATTTTAATCAACTCCTAGCTTTTAGTTGACTAGGTGTCTAATCTATTTTGCTCCTAAATAATAATTTCTATTATTTTACATGCTCAACAAAATATAACTATTCATGTGTAAATGTCTTAGCTATTGTTATGCATTTGCTAAGCAATAATCTAGAGTTATTCTCCTAAGTTTTTATGCAATTTAATTTAACAATCAAATTCACTAGGATCTCGATGCCGCGTCGTTGGGCTCCTGGTTCCTTAATTTTTTTAATTCTCTGACATGGAACCACTCCGTCGGGTCCAATCATCCATGGTTTCCATTCCTTGGCATGGTACCACCTCGTTGGGTCCTTGCGTCCATTCTTTCCGTTCTCGACAGGGTACCTCATCGTTGGGCCCTTCTGCCACCATATTTCCGTTTTGACTTGCGGGAACTCTTGTAGGGATTTTAGGAATCGTTACCATCCATCCTCCGTCTACATGCTATCTAGGGACTAATGGCGCTGAGGAGTGAGTTCGTTCTCACTGCGCGCCCCTCAACTCGTACGTGACCAGCTCTGTCGTGGCCCACCTCGTACGCCCTCACGCATTCCTCATGAGAAAGCGGATCAATGCTTATCTGCTCATGCGTGGTATTCTCGTCGGAAGTCGACATCGTCGTCGCTCCCCCCGTGTGTGATTTTCCCGTACTCTACGACCCTTCATGTTCCTTTGTGTGTCCGTTGGTGAACCGTCTCACTTGTTTCTACACACACTTCTCATAACAAAATTATTAGTAGCACTGTCCTCAATAACCATCATCTCATCTCTAAATCTAGTATTGTTAAACATTTATGATTTATTCAACTTCTTATTCATCTACTGAAATATATATTTCGTCGACACATACATAATCACTGTACAGCTAGTCGTTAAGCATTATCTATCAACATAGTTTTCCATAGTCATAGCTAATCATTTAACATATGCTATTATTCACTTACATCAACAGTTCAGATACATATACTCAAAAATAAGGCAAAAAGGTTATTTAATTAATGTTTCAATCGGCCGGGTCACTCAGCAGGTGCCCTCAATGTCTACAAAAGTCTAGGGGCACTACAGAAGAAATGAACTCCCTCCATGACAATGAAACTTGGGATTTGGTCCCTCTTCCTTCCAAGAGGAAACTGGTGCAATGCAAGTGGGTGTATAGGACCAAGATGGATGCTTATGGTTCTGATCTGAAGTATAAGGATAGGTTGGTGGCTAAAGGCTTCTCTTAATTCCATGGAGTGGACTACACAGATACATTCTCACATGTGGCAAAGATGGACTCAATTAGGCTAGTTTTGGCCATTACAGCTTCCAACCGATGGGAGCTTCATCACATGGATGTGAAGAGTGCATTTCTTCATGGGGATATTGATGAAGAGATATATATGCAGAATCCCAAGGGATTCATTGCAGATCCCACACTTTTTTGCAGGTTTAAGAAGTCCCTCTATGGTCTCAAGCAAGCTCCTAGAGCTTGGTATGCCAAGATGGACAATTTTCTGCTATCACAAAGGTTTGAGAGATGTAAATATGATCCAAATTTTTACATGCAGCATGTTAGTGATATAATTTTGATTATTGTACTATATGTTGATGATCTATTGATCATTGGTAGTTGCACCAAATAACTAGGTTCAGTTAAATTTGCATTGCATAGTGCTTTTTCCATGTCAGATCTAGGATTGTTGAAACAATTTATGGGTTTAGAGATTGATCAAACTGTTGATGGGATCACTATTTATCAATAAATATATGATTCATAATTTCAATATGGATGACTGAAATAATTCTAATTTCCCATTCCTTTCAAGAGTTAAGATCCATTAGTGGGGTTCTTCACCATTGGTTGACAGTTCACTATATAGACAGCTAGTTGGGAGCCTGCTATATCTCACACACTCTCGACTAGATTTGTCTTATGATGTAGGAGATATTGCAATAAACATGAAAGAGACTCATGAGGTCCATTGGAAGGATTCCAAAAGGATCCTGCATTATGTGCAAGGTACCAAGCAGTTTGGGATACACTATGCAGCTGGTTCATCACTTGAACTAGTTGGATTTACTGATTCTTATTGGGCTGGAGATAGTACTGATCGGAAGTCTACTTCTGGTTATGTGTTTATGCTTTCACATAGTCCCATTTGCTGGTATAGTAAGAAGAAGCACACTATTTCCTTATCTTCAGCTGAGGCCAAATACAGGGAACAGTGAATGGAGCTACACAATGTGTGTGGTTGCAAGGCATTCTTGGAGAGTTTGGATTTTTGTTTGATTCACCCACAATAATTTGGTGTGATAATCAAAGTACAATCAAGATATCCACTGATCCAGTACAGAGTCAGAGGACCAAGATCATAGAGATTCACATTCACTACATTCGAGGCTTGGTGCATGACCAGATTATTGCCTTGCAGTATTGCCCATCTGCTGAGCAAATTGCTGATATCTTCACCAAGAGTTTCACTGAGAAGACCTTCACTTACCTTATATCATTCCTTGGGGTGAGTGATGCATGGTGAAGACTGGCTTATTTTCCAGATTTGTTTCATGTCCATTTTAGATGGCAGGTTTTATTTCCCATGTGGTTTTCCTCCTTACCTTGGTTACATGGACTAATAAAAATTGTTGTTGTAAAAGGTGACTTGAGCCTTAGTTTCCAAGGCCTTATATTTTGTTTTGGATACATAATTCTAACTTATGGGGGGGTGTTAGAACATTATTACACCTTAGGACCTTATTTATACATCAATTTTTTGATTAACCGATCCAAAATAATGTTAATGATGACAATCCAAGGTTGTTAGAAAATAGTTGGGAAAATTATGACACAATCCACCACTTTTGGGACAAAATATGGTCAAACTAGTTGTTAGGCGCCCTATTTTTGGCCACCTCCAGAATTTATTACCACCTCTTGAGAAAAGGCACCATGTTTCCCTGTTTCAAGGAAACTGTATTTGAATTAAGGCGCCCATGCAATGTATGTGGACATGTTTCCCCTTTCTTGGTTGCTTTTCCCTATCCTTGGCCACCTAACCTCCACCAAATCTTATCCACCACATGTGTGACCCTCATTTATGAATTCCAATGCCTACCAAATGTTCACATGGACAATTTGTACCTATTTGGGGTGATTTGGGAGCCTATTGGTCAACCTAGGGGGGATTGAGTTCCAATGTAAGCTAGCCACTTGTAGCTACCTCCAAAGGCAAAAAAAATCTTCCAAATGCTATATAAATATATTCACAACTCATTTATGGGTTGGAAATTTACAATAAACCTGCTATTTGATCATTTGTGTCACTGGTTTTTGATCATTTGTTACTAGTTTTAGATAATTTGTGATTGGTTTTTTATCATTTGTTTTCCGGAATTCTTTTTATGCTATTTTCTTGCATACTTAGGCAAATTTATTAATTGTGAGGTAATATTTAGCTAGTAGATCCTACTGTGACTTAGATTTCACAGTATTTTTCTCATTAAATATTTTATTATACTGTCTCCAGACGACTTCAAGTGGCTTGGTTAACTCTCCCATGGAATCCTTCTTGAAATCTTCTTTACCAAAACAAAACAACCCACTCGATGGAAGTGGAATTTTTTTGAATACTTTCTTATCCATTTGTGTTACTTCTTTCTTCTCCTTTCCATCCCAGAATGCAACCTCAAATGCACTTATGACCAATAACAAAAATTCAGGTAGTTTGGGCCAAAGTATATAGTAATTTTTCTTCAATTTCAGATCTGAATTGGACTTTTTTGAGTCATTGTGCAAGAAATATTCCAAGTATAAAATCAATAAAAAAAAAATTCTTTGGACCATTGCAAGAAAAAAGAATCTCGATGTATATGAATATAATATACTACATATTACAAAAATGTCAGATACTATATATTGAAAAATGATGAGTGTTATAATATAAATACTTGGAGAAATTGTGTGTTGCAAATTTGTTCCAATGTCGCGTGTCATTCTACAGTTTCCTCCTCTTATGTGTGAGAAAGAAAATTGAACTTATTTTCTTAATAAACAAAAAATCCAATCCATGTTTGTGTTATTCATTGTATGAAGAATGTACCTTACTAATAGCAATGAACCCCAACAACACATTCTTATATATATGGACTACCAATGATACATCTTGTTTTACATTAGAAGCAATAAGGATAATTGAATTTGATTAATTGGTAGCAAATTATGGCATGGGTAGAGTGTATAATTCACCTTGGTCAATTCCCATTGATTCCTTGATCACTTCCATGTTTGTTTCTTATTCCCAAGAAAGAGAAGTAAAACTTTATTTTTTGTCTACAATCATTTGATAAGAATCATTTTTTTGTTATACTTAATATCAAGACGATTTGTATATGAGCCCCTTCAAAAGGGAGTTATTGCTATTAATTATATCCCTGTAGGACTTGGTCAGTGAGAATTAATTATGATCGAATCTATGGAATTAATAGTTTATACATTCTTGTTGGTATCGACCCTAGGCGTAATTTTTCCACTAATTTCTTCCGAGAACCACCCAAAGTTCCCCATTTAAGGTAGCATGAGAACCTGATCCATTATGTGGTTGTGTTGAAATTCTTCATTGGTTGCGATAGTACTGTGATTATTTCAAGTCGACATTATCGAAAAAAATTATAATAAAGAATAGAGAACCACTACTTGTGTGAGATTGAACCACTATACCAACATCTGTTTCTGTTGAGGCTGTTGTTTGAGATGTGTTTGACTCTAGATTCATACTAGAAAATAGATTAATTATTGTAACATTTTTTATAATAAACATTGTCTTCATATATATATTCCATGTGAATGTGAAATTACCACTTCATAGTGTATTGTGACATGAGTAGAATATAGAAGCTACCCAGTATGTATTATTGTTCCACCATATAATCTACTTCTAGTGGTTGAGATGTGTTTGACGCTAAATTCATACCACAAAATAAATCAGTTAGTGTAATTTGGTTTACAACAAACATAATCTCTTCATATATATTCCCCCCTTTAGAATGTGAACTTACCAATTGATAGTGTATTCTGACATGCATCAACAACATCCATATGACCTTCATCTATAAGTTGAAGAGGCTCTTGAACATTCAAAGGTTGAGCATCTTCAGGATTTAAGAGGAAAATATCATAACGTTAGCATTTTTAATTTTAATTATCAGCAAACCAAAACAACAGGAAAAATAATGTAATTACTGTATAGTTTTATAAACACGACAAATTTTACCAACCTAGAGTGTTGGCAAGTCTCTGATAAAAATTATTCAAGTATTCTTCCCGATGCACATTCTCAACAATGCAGGTCAATCTATATTTTTGTTCCCACATTATACATTGTAGAATTCTGCCTCCTCCATAAATGGAGAGAACTGTTCCACCTTCCATTACAAAAATTTTGGTAACATTATCCCAAAACGGAATATTTCTTTGATTTTTGAATGGATGTTTAATCCTCCTCCCAACACCAACTTCATCGAATGAAGGCAAGGGATTAATTTTCCCATCATCTTCGTTCTGGTCATAAAACATATCCATTGATTGAGTTGTTTTGATTTCATGACCTTTTTGTTGCTGATATAGTCCATGTAACACAATGATGGTATCTGATCTGCGATATGTGTTTTTATTTTTGAACCGTCTAACATCCCCAACTCTAAATAAATGTTCTCTCATTGTATTTTTGAAATAGGTCTTGACCGTAGCAAAAAACAAATGGGATTTTATTGGATCAACCAGAAAGACACAAACATATCTACCCTCGCTTCTTCCCATCATGTTGAACAACTCTATCAAATCATCGCCACTCCAATCCGTGACCACATTGCATAAATCTACCACCAATAAATCGATTTCCAATGTCATCATATCTAGTTGCACGCTTTCTAGTGCATGTTTCAATGAACTTGGATAATATGAAATACGGGAAAAATGATAGGAGTTTGGAGGGGATTCCCTTTCTACGCCATTCCTTTGTGCTTTATACATATCCAGTATGTCCTTAGCAGGTTCCGGAACACTATAATAATCATCATTAACCTTTTTTTTGTGCTTTTTACTTGATTTTCCAGGTTCATCATCATCATCTATTTCTTGCATTTCACTGAGGATATCACCAAGTTGTATGATGTGGTGCCATTTAATTTTGTACACTTCTAGTACATTTCTTTTGTGTACATTGAAAGATCTGTGGTTGTGAACATCATTATTTTCCATGTATGTTAATGCGACTCTACAAACATGTCTCTGTGATTTTATCCTCTTGCAGTAGCCACTTAATCCCTCTATTATCACCCATTCTTTGACCAAATTACTTAGCTATACCTTGCCTTCTGTTATTGCAAATTCTAAGTTGTTAAGCTCTTGATCCTCCATTCCTCTTGTACACCTTAAAAAACTTGTTGTGTATTTATATGTGATGTTCGGAGTGAAATCGGCTTGTGATGCCTTCTTAGGCAAACATCCCAGACCACAATTTCTATAAAGGTAAAAAATGTTGACCCATTTATTCCATATTTAGAGAGGTAGACACACTAAGGTCAACTTATCCTTGAGACTCTCGGCGTTCTCCCTTTCGAATATGCTCTTACATTTTTTCTAGAACACCTGCAAGGTAAATAATAAACGTGGGAAAATAATTGTTTTCCGGTATATTATAATGAATGCAATACAAGTATAGAAACTTACTGTCCATTCATGAGAAGGCTTGTTTCCCCTCCAAGGACACTTTGTCTTGCCAAAATTCCGCCAGTGATACCCAACTTTCAAAATCTGTGCAATGTACTACGTTTGAACCCATGTTTTGTTTACCTCCTTTTGTTGCTTGCAAATACTGAGTATTGTAGTCACAAATGTGTCAGGGTCTATAATTCTAGCCATGTTCTCTCCAAATTGATCATGGAGACTACTATATACTTTATTTTTCAATATTTCCTCACAAGATTATATTGTGTGTTGCCCATCAATAATAAAAAAATGTACATCTTCCCTTGAAACATCTTCCTCTGTTACCAGTTCTGTAAAGTTGTCTGATGTCGTATTACCCCCTTTTGTAAAAGGAATCAACAATCCATCTATTTACAAGGTGTTTGGATTTTTTACCATTGATTGCATCAATTCAGGAACCCAATTCTCATTGATTGATCTATAATGGTACTCTTTAGGTTCCACGTTACACCGATGGATACGAATTTTGAAAACTTTGCTATCGAATAAAAAATTGGAGAACAAGTTATACAACTTGATGAGAACCCGACATTGTTCACATTTTTGGGGGGTTCAATTTTAGTAGCTCTTCTTATCTTTGTTTCATAAAGTGTGTATACTAGTAGCAATGTTTTTTTTTTTGCGGGGGGGGGATTTTTTGCAATTTTATAACTTCTTGGTCATAAAAAACTATATTTTTGATTTGCAGCTATGTTTTTTCAAATTTTACAAAAAAATACATTTAGTAGCTAGTTATAATGAAAAAATACATACATTTTCGATTTTTTTTAATATTTAGAAGCTAGTTAGAATGAAAAATATATACATTTTTAAAGTTTTTTCTTAAAATTTTATCTTACATAAGTAATTTTTATGAGTATTTTTAAAAAAAAGAGAGAGAAACTAAAAACATTTCAAACCATTTTTAACGTATTTTCGGAGATTTTATGTATAAAAATGTTACCATTATTTTCCAAAAAGTGTTGATTAACATAAAATTAACACAAAGTATACCATATATTTGTAAACAACATATTAAAACCATAATATTTATTCTCAAAATAAAGTAGTAAAGTCAAAACATTACAAAAATATTTGATAAAATTTTTGTCAAATTTGACATTTTCATCAACGATATGAAACTAATCAAAAATATTATATAGGATGAAATCTTTATCGAAATCGACATTTTCTGCAGCTTGGCTCTCTCCCTAGACCTTAATGTGCTTTTAATAAACTTTAAAAACCACATCAAATCAATAAAATATTAAAAAAAAAACAAATATAGAAATATATAATTTAAAATTATTACATAATACCATAAAATATATGAAAATAGTTTTAAAATAGATCAAAATGTATGAAAACGATTTAAGAATATATGAAATAGTTTAAATATATATATAAATGTTTTAAACATGTTAATATTATAAACAAATGTTTTTAATTTCTTTATATTTATATTAACGTGCATGTGAGGAGAGAGGTATAGGGGTGGGTGATTCCGAGAATCGCCCTACCCACTCACCACTTGGGGTGGTGAGTGGGTGGGGCGATGGTGGTGAGAGACATCACTTAGAGTGGTGAGTGGGTGGGGCGATAGTGGTGAGAGACACCACTCTGAGTGGTGAGTGGGTGGGGCGATTTTCGGAATCGCCCACCCCTATACCGATATCCCCACATGCATGCACACCCACTACTTCACAATTGAAGTCATGTTAACTTCTTAAATATTTAAGAGCACACTCATTTGCTATGACTTTTCATATATGGTCATGCTAGTTTAAAACCATTTTTTATTTGTTTTTTAAATTTGGTTTGGATTTAAATTTTTAAATTATTTGTTTTTCCTTTTTTTTAATGTTTTGTAATATTTTTTAATTTTTTTAATTTGTTTTTTTTATTGTTTAGTTTTCTTATTATTTGTCATTTTTAATGTTTTTCTATAGTTTTCATTTTTATAATTTGTTTTTTTATTGCTTTGTTGTTATGATTTTTTATTATTTGGTTTTTTTAATTTGTTTTATTTTTTTATGGTGTTAAAGTATTGTGTAATTTTTTTAAGTATATTTAAAGTTTTTAAATTTAATTATATTGTAATTTTTTTTTAATTTTTTTTGTTATTTAATTGTTTTTAATGTGGTTTTTTTTGGTATTTTTAGGGAGTGTCAATTCCACGATGTCAGTTGCTAGGGTCATGGTTTGGAACACTGTGTAATTTAAACCCCCCTAAAAAGGGTGATTATGGGAGAACCACTTTTTTATTTAGAGGTTGATTTAGGGTTTTGATTGCAGTCGCATTGATCGGGGTTTCAAACAAGTTGTAATTTTAGCTCTGAAAAAAAAAGGGTGCTACTGGTAGCACCACTTTTTGATTGAAAGGTTGATTTAGGGTTTTGATTGCAATCCCATCAGCCAGAGTTTCAAAAGAGTTCTAATTTTAGCTCCAAAAAAAATGTGCTATCGGTAGCACCACTTTTCAAATCAAGGGTTGTTTTTGTTGTTTTTAACACAAAAATATGAGCTTTATTGCTATAGTTATCGTTTTGAGTATAACTTGTTGGAGGCACTGGATTATTTTTCACCCCTTGGTTTTTGAAATATTTTTGCTATTGTTTCCATCTCAGCCTCAACAGGATTCTATCGCAATGACTTAAAAGGGGACATTTTCATATCCTTGTCCAAATTGTGTGCATACCTGTGCCTCCAATATGTAAGGTTCACACTGCAATTTTGATTGAGCTCCTTTCTAATATTCATGTAGTGCACAACATATGATGTTTGTTTTCTATGGTATACACATTTCAAAACAATTTGAATCCCATTATGTATTGAATTAGCATGTATTAATATTTTTGGATTCTCGTCGTAGTTACCCAATTTCCACCCATACATGTATGCCGACACATCTTTCCTTTCCATAAAGGCTTGCATAAGGTGTTGTTGATATAATATTCTCTTAAAGGTGCATTGTTCTACAATACAAAATTTAACATCAGAATAATTTTATTTAGCATCTACAATTGATTCATATTGAATAAGAAGTTCTTGTTTATCCACAACTGTCAAAAAAATATGTATAGGTCTGGGTAGCCATTCTATGTCTTTGTAACCTCTAGAAAGTAGTTTAAATGTGACTTTTCACAAACACTTTTCGAAGAAACTTGATGCATAGGTACAATTATATAAGAGGATCTGAGATGCGCCATTGAAACTCCTGTAGGAAATTTGATTTCAAGACTACTTAGTACAATTATAACATGATAAATATATAATGCTGCAACAACAATAACTACAATAAATTTACATGGACGACTAGAAATATCTACATAAACTACATACAAAAACTCGTCAGAAACTAAAGCTGAGGAACTTATTTTGGAATCGATGGAAATTATTTTCTGTTAAATTATCTCTTAAAATATGTAGAGCATAGAGGGGCAAATGGCCCAGGAAACTAACTTGATTTCATTAAACAAAAAAAAGTTATACCTGGATTATTTCGGCAGCAAGGAAAGCACCGCACGATGGATCAGCCGGAAAATCACATTTGAATTAGTAAACCATTGTCACTTTATAAGGTGGAATTTATAATTCAACCACGGGCCCATGAACCCAATGCGTCCACATGACCTCAAATGACTACAAAACAAGAGGAAATGTGATATGCATTACATCAAGAAAAAAATGCATCCCACCGTGGTCTCCCAAGCGCATAGTAGCAAAAATGAACTTATCATAAAGCACCACAGATAATGCCCCGAATGAAGCAACGGCCATATCAATGAATCCTATTGTAAACTGTGTTGCATACAAATGGTGCATAAACCCCCCTCCCCGAAGTGCATATCCTTTTGGAGGGGAATTAATATTTGCTCCAGGTGGCTACTATTTAGGTAGTGTTTTGTAGTATGGTGTTAAGAGAAATCTACAACACTACTTTATGGGAGGTATATTTCTTTTTTATTAACTGTTTTCCCTAAGGATGTACCTCGACCGGATAGGATATCTCTCTATTTTTTTGTGACAAAAATAGCTCGCCAAGGGAGCGAACCCTTAAACAAAAAGAGTTACAAATCCTAGTTTGTCACATGAGGTACCTTTCCAATATGCATTAGTTACAAATCCTAGGATGTCACCTGAAGTACCTTTCAAATATGCATGAAAATGCGACTAGATTTACTGTTGAATTTTTGAAAGGAGGCACAACGATTCCAAAATAATACAAGCTTAGAGCAGGCACAACCAGGGTGCCTTAATCATAACCTGATTCTTGAAAAGAATAACATCGATCATGAAATACAATTAAACAACAAAGCATGCTTGACTATCCATTTAAATGCGTTCAAGAAAACTATTGGAAAATCACACAGGCATAATAAAGTTATAGTCTAGGTGACTCAGGCACTCAGAGTTGTGACAATCACTTTCCTTTTTATGACCGCACTGTAACCCTAACACCGCGCCACATTGGAAGTGTCTATAAAATATTATATAACAGTGTCTATACAAGTGTGCCTCCTATACCATTTTTTGTAGTGAGAAAGACTGCAATAGTAGTACAAAGGCAACTTAAATGGTAAAATATGTAGTTTGTACTGCCAAAGACTACATTAATAATATATATGATATATATAAGCCATAGAATATGCAAATTGAAGTAGATGATGGGAGAAGAAACAAGGTATACAATGAACATCAATGCTTTATTTATTCCACCCATAATTTGTTTCGAAGTAAGAGTAACAATATTAATATATTATGGAAAAATGTATAAAGGTGGAAGGCCAAGTCTGAATATCGAAACAATTTAATAGGTCATCTAGATATTTCTAAGCATCAAAAAACATTAGCGCTTCATTTAGTCCACACATAATTTGTTATGAAGTAAGAGAAACTATATTAATATATTATGGAAAAATGTAAACAATTGAAAGAGTAGGTTATGAAATTCAATACAGTAGATCTATGGAACAAGTAAAACAATTACTAGAGATGCATAAAGAATAATATGTGAAAACTGTGCAAAAGACTTGCAGCAGTGCTCTATTGAACTCAGAAGATGAATAAAATACAATACACAATAAAAATGACTGAATAATTCGAATTAACGAAGGAGGTCATTCGAATATCCTGCATGGTGTAGCATGTTTCCACTAGGAGTCCTCATCATCAGATTAGTGATGTCATCAATGCACAACTAATGGTCAACCAGGTGTCAAACTGAGTCTAACTGAATGTAGGTAGGTGTAACTGGTGCATGGAGCACTAATGTAGTTAAGGAGAATCCAAGGAGGGCACATGAGGAGCTATCTAGAGTCAGAATAGTCAGAATAGTCAAACTAGTCTCTCTGGGTGTCCATCGGAGTGTTTTAGTTAGTTAACTAGTCAATGTGTCCTCAAATCAAGGAAAGATCCACAAATCAAGCAACTAACTAAGTTTGTCACTGGTGGTGGGTGAGAGAGGTGCACATGTCAAGCAGGAGACTCAAAATAGGTGCATCATGGACTAGGAGGGCTGGAACTGAGTAGAAAGAAGCTCCTAGGGCTAGCAAACTAGGGACTAGGTGTTGGGTGACACCTCACTGATGATTGGGCTGCACACAAATGCATTCCTACATGACTGCATGATGGTGAGAATATCCTAACATCCCCCCACAAGCTATACTATGAGGTAAAAAAAAAAGATAGGGCACTAGTAAGTAAGACCAAAGGTCACCCCAATACAAAAAATAATCCAAATAAAGACTAGTCTATGAACCAAGGAAATGGAGAAAACCTTATGGGAAACCCCCCCCCTCAAAATAGACTGAAAACACACCAAAGTATTAATTGCTCCAAACTCAAGTAGATATGTCTGGAGGTATCTTACTCTTTGGAGGAAATGGATCATGCTCCAAAAACATGTTCTTGTATTCTATGTCAGTGGATGCAAGCAAATATGGAGGCTTTATAATCTTGTTATTCAGACCAAACATGTTGAGAACAAATCTAAAAATAAGAATATCATCATGGAACCTGTAATTCGAAGCAGCTGAGGTAGGATTAGCTCCAATCAGATCTAATAGATCTTGAAACTTGAACTTCTTATTAGTGGAAGTTAAATCAGCTTCAAGAATTGATAGATGGTTTCTTGTGATCTCCTTTGAACCAATAGGGGTGATATCAAAACCAAAATCACCAAAAAATTCCTGAGACTTGAACTCAAGCGAATGGTAGTTTCCTCCATCTTCAATGAAACTCTAAGAACATGTTCCAATGATCGAACAGAAGTACATAGGAAGCATATGATCAAGGAGGGCGAATGCATCACCTTTAAAATCTGATTTAGCCTCCAAAACATTCAATAGATCATCATTTTGCACACCAGAAAACTCATGTGAAAGAGAGGATTCAAGAACCTCTTCAGATTCTAGAGTATGAGCTGGCTTATCTTGCTCAAAATTTGAAATAGAAGATATTGAGAACATGAGTGTTGAATCTGCAGTTTCTTCTTCATCTTGAACAACTTCATCACGAGATATTGTTGAGGCCGAGACATTAGAGAGAACACATAAGGAGGTATCACTTAGCTTGTTCTTCAAATGGCTAGCATGATCCTCTTCTTTTTGCTTTCCAAATTCTCTATCCAAATTGGTCCAGATATCTATTGGATGTTCAATAGTATTAATGAGGTAGCGCATACTAGGAGACATAGAAATACACATTGCTCCAAAGGCTCTATCACAATCATTTAGTCAATCATTCTCCTCTTCATCGGAAGCAAAATCTCTTGTAACACCAATACACATATCAAAAAGACATTGTCTCTTCAGACATGCTATCATATTTTGTTTCCACTCATCATAGTTGAATGGAGTAAGAAGATTTTGTGAAGAAGAGTCCATCTTTGCAATAGTGAGTGCAATAGGAGGAAGTGAGAAACCTGCAATCACAAACAAACAAGAACCATTTAGGTCGACAAACTGCACTTTTCAAGTTGAATCACACCCAGCATAGGAAATCAAGCGAGCTTGAATATCCAATGATCAATATCCAGGAATTATGTGGAAACTTTCGGCTTCTGGTGCAGAATTGGAAAAAATGGCTGCCAGTGTAGAATCACTGCTGCAAAATGAGCAAACTTGCCCAATATTCATGAATAATCCCTACAGAAAAGTATTCTTTTCCCTACCATGGCTCTGATACCATATGAAATTCAACACAACAGATCTATGGAATAAGTAAAACAATTACTAGAGATGCATAAAGAATAATATGTGAAAACTGTGGAAAAGACTTGCAGCAGTGCTCTATTGAACTCAGAAGATGAATATAATAAAATACACAGTAACAATGACTAAATAATTCGAATTAACCAAGGAGGTCATTCGAATAGCCTTCATGGTGTAGCATGCCTCCACTAGGAGTCCTCATCATCATATTAGTGCTATCATCAATGCAACGCAACGGTCAACCAGGTGTCAAACTGAGTCTAACTGAATGTAGGTAGGTGTAACTGGCGCATTAGCACTAATGTAGTGAAGGATAATCCAAGGAGGGTGCATGAGGAGCTGTCTGGAGTCAGAATAGTCAAACTAGTCTCTCTGGGTGTCCATCAGAGTGTTTCAGTCAGTTAACTAGTCAATATGTCATCAAATCAAGGAAAGATCCACAAATCAAGTAACTAACTGAGTGTGTCACTGGTGGTAGGTGAGAGAGGCACACATGTCAAGTAGGAGACTCAAAATAGGCACATCATGGACTAGGAGGGATGGAACTGAGCAGAAAGAAGCTCCCAGGGCTAGAAAACAAGGGACTAGGTGCTGGGTGACACCTCACTAATGACTAGGTTGCATGAAAATGCATGCCTGCATGACTACATGACTTCATTATGGTGAGAATATCCTATCACATGTATGCATATCAAAACAATTTAAGTGATCATCCAAACTTCTGAAAATCATAAAACTAGTTGGGAAACCATGTGAAAGAGCCATTAGAACAAGTCTAAAAACCATCAAAACTAAATTGTGATAGCCCTAGGTTTGCAAAAACTGGGCAGGAGATGGGTTTGTGGCATTCTACACCCAAGGATCCCTATCACAAGGTTGACCAAAGGATCCACCCATTTGGCCATCCATCCATGCGACAACTTCCATGAGGTAAGCGTTCTGATGTTCCAAGGTCTTTAATCATTGCTTAATGTGGAAGTAGTATTCTCCCTTCAGCCAAATACCCAGGGCCACCATGCATTTGGTGTTCCAATAAAGCTCCAATGTCCTATAAAACTGAGAATTTCAGTATCTCCTGCAACCCAAGTCCAGAACTATCGCTTGGACCTTCCTGTCAATCTCACCATCTTCATAGTATGCCCTAACTAGTTTGACCTCCTCTTCCAACTCATCCATGGTCACTATCTCCTCCTACAAGACTTCTGTGTGGTAAAAATTTGCTGCTTCCATGGTATCCATGCCCGTGTAAGTCGAACCATCCACAGAAGGGCTGGGATTTCCACCATCGTCTGCCATAACACCAGTAGTGATTCGAATTGAATTACACGCTAACAAAACAAAATATAAAATGGATTTTTTAATGCAGTGAGATCGAATCCATAACTAATGAGTATCTTCCTTTCCTTATGGTGCTTCTTTCCCTGCTATATGGTGATTTTTTCCTTGCTTTATGGTGCTTTCTTCCATGCTATATGGTCAGATTTGGGTGCATGCCTTTCATGGATTTGTTTCTGAAAATATCACTCTATCCCAAGCCTTCATTTCACTCTAGGTATTGATGATGCCCATCATGTCAATGGATATAATCATCGTCCCTCACGAGATAGATTTCAAAATCTCCTCCCTTGCATGTAATATTTCACCTTTTATCGAGATTGACGATCCTCCACCACTTGCCCACCCACTAACATTTCTATGGAATGATGATCCTCCACTGATCCACACATGCGAGGGTCCTATATTCTCTGTCCACGTGGGCCTCCATTGGCCTCACCACACGAGCCTCATTCATAGCAAACATCCCATCTAGGGAATCATCGATTCTTATTACTACAACATTTTGCCCATTTTCTGGTGGCTTTTTTTGGCAGAGTTCTTCTATAAATCCAATGAAAATCTAGGTGGGGAAGAGTTCCAAGGGTGCGATGGCAGAGTTCCTCTATGTAAATATAACCCTAGGGTTTTGTACCATTTTAAACCAACCCAAATGCTTGAAAAATCAAGCAGAGTTCTAGATCGATGGGAACTCTGCCAAAATTGAATTGCCAGATTCTAGCCACCAAGGTGCAAATCGTTGTGTTTTTAGACAGTGCCACACATAGTTTAAAATAACTGTATTCATACAGTAATAAGAAAAATAGTTTAAAATAAGTGTATTCATACAATAATAAGAAATTATTTACATTGCATGATATCATAGATATATTTATACAACTATTTTATTTTAAATAACAATTAAGACTACTATCATAACTTTACAAATAAAAGTACAAGAGAACGCCTCCAAGGTGTAATTCAAAACATCATAATTAAGGTCCAACATATTATCCAAAATACAACTTACATGGTAATTTTGAAAACCTACTTAAAGTTTCTATGTTCATAAAATTATGAATAATACTACAAAGGGAGTAAAATTAGTATTTCTCCAACTCATCCTTAGGTTAAGATGAAATAGTATATTGAGCTAAGAATCCATTGGCCTCTATCCATATGAACATCCATCCCACTCTAGACATTATACTCCATCTGCTCTTGTTGCACCTTGTGGGAAAAGACCCATGCTGCTTCTCCTTCGGCCAAAGGTCTAAGGGAGTTCCCATGCTACCTCTCCTCCCAAAAGTCTAAGGGAGTGCCCATGCCACTCATTCAAATGGAACAAGCATGGGAAGGGCTAGTGATCCTTGAATCTTCCTTTAAAATAATACCAGAGCTAGAGGAAGGGCCATCTGCTCACTCAAATTAGAAGGGCCTTCCCCTCCCATGTCCTAAACATTCTTCCTCGTCACTCTAACCATAAAACGATGAGTGTCGCCACTCCTCATCAAAAAATTCTAAGGGAGTTCCCATGCTACTCATTCTTATGAAACAAGTGTGCAAAATGACTATGCCTCAATTCTTCCACCCAAAAATTACCAAAGTGAGAAAAGGCAAGTTTATCACCCAAATTACAAGAGTTTGAGAAAGGGTCCAAGCTCCTTTTCCTCCCAAGGGAGTGCCATGATACTCGTCCAAATGGAACAAGTGTGGGAAAGGATAGTGCTCCTTGAGTCTTCCTTCCAAATATTACTAGAGCACGATGAGGGGCTAGATGCTCAATCTAATTACAAGAGTTTGAGAAAGGTCCCATGCTCCTTCTCCTCCTACATCCAAAATAGTCGTCCTCTTCACTCTAACTATGAAAAGGTGAGAAAGTGACAGTTTTCCTTCTCCTCCTTACTCAAATTTCAGAAGTGCGCGGAAGGGCCAATGTAATTAGATTAGGGTATGAAAGGGCCATGTTGAGCTAAAAATCCATTGGCCTCTATCCATATGAAAATATATCCCACTATAAACATTATACTCCATCTTATCTTGTTGCACCTCGTGGGAAAGGACCCATGCTCCTTCTCCTCCCAAAGGTCTAAGGGAGTGCCCATGCTACTTCTCCTCCCAAAAGAATAAGGGACTTCCAATGCCACTCATTCGAATGGAACAAGTTTGGGAATGGCTAGTTATCCTTGACTCTTCCTCCCAAATATTACTAGAGATAGAGGAAGATCCAGTCGATCACTCAAACTAGAAGGGCCTTCCCCTCCCATGTCCTAAACATTATTACTCGTAACTCTAACCATAAAAGGATGATTGTCACTACTCCTCATCAAAAAAGTCTAAGGGAGTTCCCATGCTAATCATTCTTATGGAATAAGTGTGCAAAATGACTATTACTCCTCGATTCTTCCACTCAAACATTAGGAGAGTTTGAAAAAGGAAAGTTGATCACCTAACTTACAAGAGTTTGAGAAAAGGGACATGCTCCTTCTCCTCCCAAAATTATGATGGAGTGCCATGCTACTCATCCAAATGGAACAAGCACTGGAAGGGCTAGTGCTCCTTAAGTCTTCCTTCCAAATATTACTAGAGAGAGAGGAGGGGCCGACAACTCAATATAATTACAAGAGTTTGAGAAATGGCCCATGCGTCTTCTCCTCCTACATCCAAAACAGTCATCCTTGTCACTCTAATTATGAAAGGGTGAGAAAGGGTCAGTTCTACTTCTCATCCTTACTCAAATTTCAGAAATGTGAGGAAGGGCCAATGTAATTAGAGTAGGGTATGAAAGAACCATGTTGATCTAAAAATCCATTGGCCTCTATCCATATGAACATACATCCCATTGCATACATTATACCCCATATTCTCTTGTTATACGTCGTGGGAAAGGACCCATGCTCCTTCTCCTCCCAAAGGTATAAGGGAGTTCCCATGCTACTTCTACTCCCAAAATTCTAATGGATACTCATTCGAATGGAACAAGTGTGGAAAGGGCTAGTGATCCTTGACTCTTCCTCCCAAATATTACTAGAGATAAAGAAAGTGCCAACTGCTCACTCAAACTAGAAGGGCCTTCCCCCCTCTATGTCCTAAACATTCTTCGTCATCACTCTAACCATAAAAGGATGAGTGTCGCCACTCCTCATAAAAAATTCTAAGGGAGTTCCATGCTACTTATTCTTATGGAATAAGTGTGTTAAATGACTACTACTCCACGATTCTTCCACGCAAGAATTACGAGAGTTTGAAAAAGGCAAGTTGCTCACCCACATTACAAGAGTTTTAGAAAGGGCCTATTTGACCTAGGTCTGACACCTTGTTTGTTAGGTTTTTCTTTGATACCTTTAAGTTTTGACAAAGCCTTAATTTTTATTCTTTGTCTTTTTATCCTAAAGTTGTTGGCTTAAGTTTTGATTATATTTCTCAATTTTCTAAAGTATTCAGCAATAATAAGTTTTAGCCTATGATCCTATAGGGTTTTTGATTGATTTTCATTAAAGGTTCAAGTTTACATATTTCCATATGAGTTGACAGTAGGTGTTAGGTTTTCAAATATAGTGGTATGCTGCCAGCTTGCCCAAAAAATTATGTTTTTGCAGGTGCCATCATTTCATCAAATGGATTTGGAATTGATTTTTGTTTTGAGGGAGGACATCTGGTTCTATTATTTCCTTGAATGCAACATGTGTTTGGAGCCACGATTTGATATAATTCTATGCTACCATCTGCATTCGATATCAAAATCCAATCATGCGAATGAATCATGATCTGGAGGAATGAGAGTCCTGGATAGTACTACAACAAGAGTCTCATTCCCTTCTCATGATTGCTGAAGATTGATAAATGGAGTTTTGCTCAGAAAGTCAAAACAGTATGGTGTTATGGTTACAAGAAAACTCTCCTCAGTGTTCTAGTATTGCATCCTCAATCTCATTTGCATTCATGGAAGAGAAGAAGAAGTCTCGGCCCAGTGGACATTTGCTCAGAACTGAACCCCAGAATATAGAATGGATGGAGGAACTTCCCACAGCTGCAGAAAAACTAAAGGAGATAGGGGGGTTTAACAAGATCTCAGACTATATGAAAAAGTCATATAGTCTGAGATCTGGAGTTAAACAAGTGACTCAGGTTCCTAAAAAGAAAGTCTCCTTTCCTGACAAAAAATATATGGATCCATCATCAGAGAAAAAACAGAATCATAGGTTTGATAAAGCTAAGATTACAGAAGTGGAAGAAGTTAATAAGAGTAATCAGGGTTTTAACTTTGAAAATGAGCTAAGTAAAGTTAAGATTCCTATTCCCTTGACAGAACTCATGAAGATTCCATCATTTAGAGACCCTGCTTGTAGGATGCTGAAAACCCAGGTTAATGAATTTCCTTCTGATGTCATCAATTTACATGATGAGCATCCTACTATTTTAATTGGTTTTGCCTTACCGGATAAAGTTGAAAAGAAAACAGATTCTTTTCCTCCTTTCTATATCACTTTAACAGTTCATGATCAATTACTTCATAACTATTTATTGGATTCAGGAGCTTCTCAAAACTTAATTCCTAAATCTGTGATGGAATCCCTTGGTCTAAGTGTCACCAGACCTTATCATGATTTATTTTCCTTTGACTCCAGAGCAGTTAAGTGTTTAGGGGTGATAAAATACCTGGTTGTTAATTTGACACAATTACCTATGAAAAGCATTATGATGGATGTGGTTGTTGCCGATATTACACCCAAGTTTGGTATGTTTCTTTCTAGATCATGGGAAAAAAGAGTGGGGGGCACTTCACAAATGGATTTATCTTATGCCACTATTCCAACTTTTGGATGAGAACAAAGGAGGCTTTATAGAGAGGTACAGTTAGCCTACTTAGTAAGTAACAGCAATAACCCAGAAAATCATCCAGTATATGCTGAAGAGGAAGACTTAGGGTCATGTATTCTGCATTTGAATGAAGAAACATCTGGTGTTTTGAGGGTTGAAAAAGAAGAATCAATTCATATTACAAGAAAAGATGAATTGTGGGAAATGTACTCTGATGGTTCTTCATCTAAAGAAGGAGCAAGAGCATGAATTGTTCTAATCTCTCCTGAAGGAGAAAATATTTGTCTGATGTATAAATTAGAATTCCAAACAACTAATAATATAGCAGAATATGAAGCATTAGTGTTGGGATTAAGAGCTGCAAAGGATTTAGGAATCCAACAGTTGGTTGTTTTTGGCGACTCCGAATTGGTTGTTAAGCAGGTCAGAAATGCATATCAGGTAAAGCAGCCACTTTTAAAATTTTACAAAAATGTCTGAAGAAGAAAGTGCACAGCATCAAATGGAAAAAGAGTAGATTTTTCAGAAGTATATGGATTCAATTTGGTATGGTGATATTGTATATCTTCTTTTGTTTTTACAATCCCCACCATATTTGGACAAAGGAAAATTTTGATCTCTGAAGTTAAAAGCCATGAGTTACTGTATTTTTGAAAGCAATCTATTCTGGAAAGATCCTGTAAGTATTCTGCTTAGATGTATTGACAAGGAAGAAGGAGAAATTGTTACAAATGAAATGCATAAGGGAGTGTGTGGTGGACACCGTTACTGGAAAGCCACAGCCTTTAAAATTTTGTGAGCATGTTATTATTGGCCCAAAATTTTCTCAGATGTGTTTTCCTATGTAAGAGCTTGTGAAGAATGCCAGAAATTTCCAGGTAAGCAAAAATTGATTTCCTTACCTCTCAAACCTATTTCAACTGATGCTCCTTTTAGTCAATGGGGGCTGGATTTTATAGGAGAAATCAATCCACATTCCAGTGGGAAACACAGGTATATTTTAACAGCAACAGATTTCTTTATGAAATGGGTAGAAGCAATTCCTAGCAGAAAGGCTACTGATCAAGTTATTATTAATTTTCTGGAAGAAAACATTTTAAGTCGATTCGGTTGCCCTAGAAAATTAATTACGGACAATGCCCCTACCTTCAAGTCAAAGAAAATGATTCAGTTCTGTGAAAAGTATGGAATTTTGTTAAAACATTCTACTCCTTATTACCCACAGGGTAATGGGTTAGCAGAGTCTACAAACAAGAACATTGTCAACAGAATAAAAAAGTTACTTTCGGAAAATAAAAAGGCCCGGGACAGTAAATTAAAATATGCATTGTGGGCTGATCGTATTACTACAAAAAAGGCTATTGGTACTTCCCCTTTTCAGCTTGTTTATGGAACTAAAGCAATCTTTCCTATACAATTGGGTCTCCCTGTTATGAAATTCATGCAAAATGATCTTGAAGAACCAAATCAAATACAGCGTAGAATATTCCAAATGATTGAGATCCAGCAAGAAAGAGAACTGCTTGTTGAAAAGGCCCATTTGTATAAAGACAAGGTAAAACAAAGTTTTGATAAAAAGGTCAAAGAAAACAATTTCTTTCCAGATGATTTAGTACTTAGATGGGATGCAAGGAAAGAGGACAAATCAAAACATGGTAAGTTTGATCACTTATGGCTTGGTCCTTTCAGAATTGTCAGAAGTTTGGAAAATAATACATTTGTCCTTCAGAATTTGGAAGGTGATGAGTTAGCAGGACCTGTCAATGGACGGTTCCTAAAGCATTTTTATACCCAATAAGTTGCAGTTTGTTTGAATAAGACTCCATGATCCAATGGATAAAGAATAAGGCACTAGAACTATAAGTTATTGGCAAATAACAGGGAATTGCCATCCCCTAGTTGGAGCCAGTGTTTGACCTAGGTCTGACACCTTGTTTGTTAGGTTTTTCTTTGATGCCTTAAGTTTTGACAAAGCCTTAACTTTTATTCTTTGTCTTTTTATCCTAAAGTTGTTGGCTTAAGTTTTGATTATATTTCTCAATTTTCTAAAGTATTAAACAATAATAAGTTTTAGCCTATGCTCCTATAGGGTTTTTGATTGATTTTCATTAAAGGTTCAAGTTTACATATTTCCATATGAGTTGAGAGTAGGTGTTAGGTTTTTGAAAATAGTGGTACGCTGCCAACTTGCCCAAAAAATTATGTTTTTACAGGTGCCATCATTTAATCAAATGGATTTGGAATTGATTTTTGTTTCGAGGGAGGACATCTGGTTCTATCAGTTCCCTGAATGCAACATGTGTTTGGATCCACGATTTGATATAATTCTATGCTGCCATCTGCATTCGATAGCAAACTCCAATCATGTGAATGAATCATGATCTGGAGGAATGAGAGTCCTAGATAGTACTACAACAAGAGCCTCATTCCCTTCTCATGATTGCTAAAGATTGATAAATGGGGTTTTGCTCAGAAAGTCGAAACAGTATGGTGCTAGGGTTACAAGAAAACTCTCCTCAGTGTTCTAGTATTGCATCCTCAATCTCATTTACAGTCATGGGAGAGAAGAAGAATTCTCGGCCCAGTGGGCATTTTCTCAGAACTGAACCCTAGAATATAGAATGGATGGAGGAACTTCCCACAGCTACAGAAAAACTAAAGGAGATAGGGTGGTTTAATATGTTTGAAAGAATTGGTGAACATCATGAGCAAGTTACTAGGGCTTTTTGCCAAAATTTCAATGGGTCGATGGTTAAAATTGGCATGTTGAAGTTCTCTGTAATAGAAATGTTTGTTTCCCAAGCCATTAGTGTAAAACCTGTGGGAGAAAGATGGTATAAGCGCCACACTATTCATGAAGATTTTAGCCAATTCTTCCTGACGGAGCATCAAGATCCAGACTGGAGTTAGGGGATCCCTAGGGGTTTCTTACAGACACAGTGGCAAGATATCCTCTACATCATCCAGAGATATATCACCTGTGAGGGGAGATTTGCGACTGTATATAGGTATCACATGAGGCTACTGCAACATGTTTCAGGTATTAAGAAACTTAATATCCCATTTTTCTTGTTTAAAAGTCTGGAAAGAATGTCTGCTAGGGTTCGTCAGCATCCAAACTCTGATAGCCATAACATTTATCATCATGGTCTCATTAAATTATTGATTGAACAAGAGTTGAGAAAAAGGGAGAAGACCTGGTCTTATTTTTTGTTTTGGTCAGGTTTTAGAGGAAAAGTGATAGAATCTAAAGGAAATAAAAACCCTAAACCGACTAACAAAAAACCTAAAGAATGTCTGAACAGTGAAGAAAGGGTTTCTCAACCCGAAAGTGATGGAAGACAAGAGGAAATTAATGAAACAGAAGTCCCTGAAAATGATCATCCTATCATTAGTCCGATAGATGCCACAGAGAATGAAGAGTTCAATAGGGTTTGTTCCTCTCAGAAGTTATCAGAGCATACAGAGAAGAACCCAGTTGAAGAACCCGATGGAGTTTGTTCCTTCTAGAAATCACCAGAACACACAAAAAAAGTTTTTGAACCTGATGGAGTTTGTATTCGACCTAAAACTCAAGCTGTTAATAAGCTTCGAATGAACATGAAAGCTATCCTAGATCCAAAATTCAAGAAAGATCAGGTTATTGAGTTGCAGGAGTCCTCTACTGAAGATGAGGAAGATGAAAAATCTAAAAAATTGGATTCTGCTATGCGACAAGTTCTGGATAATATTGAAGAAAGTCTCAAGAAAGTTCCTGAAATCATGCCTAGAGGTCATACCCAAACATTTGGAAATGAAAGTAGTATGGAACATTCAAATCCTGTCCTCTCAGTTTTAAAAGTTGGAGAACCATCCCAAAGAATGTTAGATTATGTTCCAGTGTTAAATGATGAAGAAATGACTTTTGAAAAACTTGAGGACAACCTTGAAAAGTTAGTAGAAATGGAAAATAAGGCAAAGATAAATCATGTCAATCAGCAAAATGAGCACATTAGCATGATAAACGATGGTTTAATGAAAGCCAATGTGATGCTGAAGCAATATTTACAGGAGCTAAATCAAAATTATGCAGAGGCAGTTCAAGTAGCAGATAAAGCGGTCAAAAGGAGGAAGATTGTGCAGGAATAAAATGAACAGCCGGAGAAAAATCAAGAAGAACTCAAGTTGAAGATGAAACTCATGCAACTAGAATTAAACAGGTTATGAAGGAAATTAGAAGCTCTAGATGGACTTGCCACCTTGGCAGAAGCAGCGAGAAACCTTTGAAAAGGTTCTTTACCATTGACATGTGTCAAATACAGTTGAATGACTAGATATTTTACATGATTTCCTTTTTCTATATTTAGAAAATTCTGCCTTAAAAAGTGGATCGTAGTAACAAACTTCAGGGTTCCTGCTTTTTGATTTTGTTATATATTATGTAATATTTTTGAAAAGCTGGAGACACACATGGGAGTCTATATGCTGGAAGCTTGTACAGCTTTGCAACCATTATCCGTGTAAGAACTTCTTTGTTTTGAATGATGAATCGATATCTATATGGAGCTAGGTTTTGAACTTATATTGTGTGATATTCTTTGGTTCTGTTTGAACCCTGTTTGCATGGATGTTTATGTAGATGTTTTCTATATAGATGTTATGTCTGCAAGTGAATGTTAATGCTTATTTGATATATGAAATGTTATTTTAGATGTATGTACCTTTACATATTATACAAATTATGAACTGTTTGTTTATGCTTTGTGTATGTGTGTTTTAAAACCTTTCTCCTGAGCTTCATGTCTTAATTTCATCCATTCTGCAAATTCTTGCCATACACTTTTGATGTCTGATGTTATCAATTTATTGTAACCTTGTATCTTGTTTATACCTTATCAGATTTTACATTGTTATCCACAAAAAACCCATAAAAACAATCCTATTTACATTATCATCCACAAAAAACCCACAAAAAACCAACTTTTATTTGAGGTGCTTGAACACTGCTGCTCCTGTAGTCTAGGTAGCAGACTTTAGGGAAAACAAGGGCCTTGCTTCTTCTCCTCCCAAAATTCTAAGGGAGTGCCATGCTACTCATATAAATGGAACAAGCAGTGGAAAGGGCTAGTTCTCCATGAGTCTTCCTTCCAAATATTACTAGAGGAAGAGGAGGGGTGAGTTGATCAATCTAATTACAATATTTTGAGAAATGGCTAATGCTCCTTCTCCTCCTACATCCAAAAAATTTGCCCTCGTCACTCTAACTATGAAAAGGGTGATAAATGGCTAGTGCTACTTCTCCTCCTTACTCAAATTTCATAAGTGTGAGGAAAGGCTAATTTAATTATAGTAGGTTATGAAAGAGCCATGTTGAGCTACGAATCCATTTTCTTCTATCCATATGAACATCCATCCCACTCTAGACATTATACTTTGTGTGCTCTTGTTGCACCTTGTGGGAAAGGACCCATGCTCCTTCTCCTCCCAAAGGTATAAGGGAGTTCCCATGCTACTTTTCCTCCCAAAAGTCTAAGGGAGTTCCCATGCCACTCATTCGAATGGAACAAGCATGGAATGGGCTAGTGATCCTTCACTCTTCTTTCCAAACACTAGTAGAGCTAGAGAAAGGGCCAACTGCTCACTCAAATTAGAAAGGAATTCCCCTCCCATGTCCTAAACATTATTCCTTGTCACTCTAACCATAAAAGGATGAGTGTCACCACTCCTCCTCAAAAAATTCTAAGGGAGTTCCCATGCTACTCATTCATATGGAACAAGTGTGAGAAACAGATACTACTCCTCAATTCTTTCACCCTAAAATTACCAGAGTTTGAGAAAGGGCCCATGGCCTGTTTTATGGACCATAATACAGGCACGATGCCCAGGTGACCATGAAGCAATGATAAGAGGAATGAATATATGGACCGACGATATTATCATCAATATCAACAGCTTACTTGCACGTCGACTAGTGTGTTAAGAAAGCTACCTCTGGAAGCCTCAGCAAGTGTGTGAATGAGATGTAACCCCCTCAAAACTTGTATTCGATGCATTTACCTTCTTGCCTTAAAATATCACAATGCACCAAACCTATAAATACAACACATTTTCTAGAGTTTACCATAATTTTTTTCTCTGAAAAACCATATATGGCATTGAAGAAATTCGCAAACGAAACCAAGACCAAAGCCGCAGAATGAAAAATACCTAATGCAACAAGAGGAAGTAGCCATGAATCCCCTGAGAGAAAGAATCTGATGAATAAAGAAATCGAAACTGGATGAACCAAAATGGGAAAAATACTATCATGCTGAAATAGAGACTTGGGTAGTCTGAGATAGACAATTGATAGAAGCTGCCCAGAAGCTTGCTACCATGGAAATTCTACTCTATCTAAATGCACCACTATTGAATTCATTTGGATATCTAAACGAAATCATAGAAAAATTTATTGTTAGTAGATTCCACGACAAGAGAATTTGGATCAACGAGGGAATTCCGATCATAGACTCCCTCATCGCTGCAATTACTAGAGTGTCAAGCAAGGGACCAACAGTTTCTGTCACGCATGAACCCCGGTCGTTAGTCAAAGAATTCATAGGAGCACCCTTGGGAAAAAACTCAGATGGTTTGATGATTAGAAAATTCAAGTGTGAGATTGTTAAATGGGATGCTATAATAATTTCACTATGTTTAACAAGCTCATGTAAACCATCCAACTTGAGGCTTGACATGATTGAAGCAGTCAAACAGTTCTCTTGTGAGGCCAAAATATTGAATTGGGCCGACCATCTCACCAAATTAGTAAAATCTAAATGTGATAAATGGCAACAACATGCACATGCCATCAGATTTCCATCATTGCTCATCTGGATAGTAATGGCGAAAATTACCCCTATCGGAGAAACAATGTTCATCAGCACTCAATAACCTCTTATGAAGAATTATCGGATATTTGCAGCAAAAGGGCCATCATCCAAATAAAACAAAGAAAAAACCTAATTGGAACTTTGGTTCTAGGATATTAAAAATAGATGTACTAGATGGAGAGTGTCGCAGCAAGTTCTCCATTGCCTACCTAAAGGAGCACACATTGAACTTTACCCTGATCACACAAAAGTATGGTTCATGCAAGGTGCAGGAGGGGAATTCAGGGAAATTTTTAGGGGCAAAATTTCGCCAATTGGCTATTTTGGGGGATTTTTTTCAAAAACTAAATTCCCTATTTTGTCATTTTTAGTCTCTAATATCGCCTATATTTATATTAAATATGTTTTTTATAATAATATTCACCAAAATTCACAAGTTTTAGTAGTAAATTGTATGTTTCATATTTAATATTCGCCTACCTATCTATATATATGTTTTTTTCAAACCAAAATATGTTGATGTATATGTAACTTTGGAATGTATTTAACCTATGTATATTGTACTCCTATAGAGATGGTATTATTCCTCTATAGGAAGTGTCATCATTTGTATTGACAAGTGTCACAAGTGTCATAACTTGTTGTGATGGGTTATTAGACCACCAAGTGTGGGGTCGGACCTGATTAGTATAAGCACGTGTTATTAGACTGAGTTAGACAAGTCAGCCCTGCTAGCTTATTAGGCAGGTTAGGTCATGTATAAATAGAGATCGGGAGATCTCTATTTGATAATCTCATTATTCACTTCTACATCACTCGGAAAGTGGCGCACAAGTGAAGAGGAGGTTCAACTACTAAGAGAAGACTATCTCTTGTACTTTGGTTGTATCATTGCTCTTTCTATCTCTGAGGAAGTTGTGGGGTTTTTCACCTTTATGGTTTTCCCTAGTGAAACTCTGTGTGTCCATTGTCTTATGTGATTACTTGATATGCTTGATACATGCTTGATATAATTGATATGTTGTACATGTTATTCTCTCAGTAAATATCCTAGAGTATGTAGAATTAATGCTCAAAATCTAACATGGTATAAGAGCTTCCCTGAGAAGAAGCCATTGTGTAGTGGCAGAAACTAGGGTTTCTTGTTTATTGGGTTTCTCTCCATAGATTTTGGAAATGAAGCAAGGTAGATTGACTCTACTCATCAAGGTGAATCCTTCTGTCTAATCATAATTCAATTCTAAGCACTTTTAGTTTTGGCCCTAAAAATTTGGGTTTCCACAAAAATAGGAATTTCTAAAATTTGAAGACATAGCTGGAAGATCCTTGGAAAAATTGAAGTTTAGAGCTTTGGATTGATATTTTTGGTTGGGTGAAGCTCCGAGAAACTCAAACCCTAATTTAGGGTCCTCCCTAGTAAATCCGGGAGATTGAAAAGCATTTCTGAAGGGTGAAACTTTGCAGATTTGAAATTGTGAATATACCAGGCTGATTAGCGCATCAAGGCGCATCTTTATATCCTTTCAGAAAGTTGAAATTCACATTTTGAATTTTTAGGGTTTCTCTGACAAACCCTAATCCGACACCAGATCCAGATTTCTGCAAATCAAGTGGTAAGACCTAAATATTTTCTATTTCCATTTGAAGTACTCTTTAAGATGTCTCACCACACCAAGCTTGAGGATAATCTTGAAGGGGCTCATAACTTCCGAGCATGGAAGTATAGTATTGGGTTAATCTTGGAAGAAAATGAGTTGGACACTTATATAAGTGAAGTGGTCCCTATACCAGAGGAAGAAGAGGCTAAGGCTCTTCACAAGAAGAACTTGGTCAAGGAAAAGAAGATCCTTGTTGATTTTATCAAAGATCATCTCATACCCCATGTGTCATCCCTAAAGACACCAAAGGAGATGTTTGATTCCCTAACCAAGTTATTTGAAGGGAAGAACATAAATCAGAAGATGACGTTGAGGAATCAATTGAAGAATGCCAAGATCCAAAATGTAGAGACTATGTAGTCTTATTTCTCAAGGGTCTCCCAGATAAAAGAACAACTTGAAGCTGTGGGAGAAGACATAGAAAATGGAGAAGTGGTAATGACCACTCTTAATGGAATTGCTAGTTCATGGGATTCCTTCATCCAAGGGATTTGTGCTAGGAAGAAACTCATCACTTTCAGTAGACTGTTGGAAGAATGCTCACAGGAAGAAGCTCGAATTATAGATCGAGAAGAGAAGATGGGGAATGAAGACCAATTTGTCACAGCACACTCCAAAAGTCATGGTGACAAAAAGACTCACCATCGTGGCAAGAAAGAAAGACATCACCATCAGAATCAGAGGGGTAGTCCCAGAATTCGAAGAAATATGTCCCATGCCCATTGCTATACATGTGATGAGAAGGGACACTATTCCAGAGATTGTCCCAGAAATAAGAAAGATGGTTCTCACAAGAAGAAGAACTTCAAAAGAAGACATCATGCTCATGCTGCAGAGGATGATGAACCTCCCAGGAAGACGGCCAGATAAGATAGTGAAGATTCTTCAAGTGATGAAGAATATGTTTTGATTTCTGTTCTCACTGGAACCATTACTCATGGAAGTAATGATTGGCTTATAGATAGTGGGGCTTCTAAGCACATGATAGGATTCAAGGAATCCTTTATGAACCTATATGAACATGAATCACCCCACAAGGTGAAACTTGGGGATGACTACCAGTATCCAATAAAAGGGAGTGGTGAAGCCTCCTATAAACTAGACTGTGGAAAGTCTATGAAGATGAAAGATGTACTATATGTTCCAGGTCTCAAGAAGAATCTACTCTCCATATCTACATTGGATGCAAAAAACATGAGGGTTGCATTTGTAGATGGCCATGTCCTAATGTGGCCAAAGGATAAGACTACTGATGATGTAGTGGTGATTGGAGAGCAAGAGGGAGGATTATACAAATTGAAGGGCCAATCGGAACAAGCCATGGTCCATGATTTAGTAGAGCCAAGTGAAATTTGGCATAGAAGGCTTGCACACATGCACTATAGAGCATTACCAATTGCAAGAAAAGTTGTAGAAGGTCTTCCTGAAATCTAGAAAAAGCATGAAGGCATTTGCAAAGGTCGTGCAAAGGGAAAGAACACAAAGAAGACATTTCCAAGCAGTGAAAGAAAGGAAAAAATAATCTTGGAAATCATCCACTTTGATATATGCAGTCCGATGTCATCCAGTTCTCTGAGTGGGTATGTATACTATGTTTCCTTCATTAATGATTTCTCTGAGAAGACTTGGGTTTACTTCCCGAAGAACAAAGATGAAGCGTTTGACAAGTTCAAGGAATTCAAAGCCTTGATAGAAAACCAAATTGACATGAAGATCAAGATCTTCATATCCGACAATGGCAGATAATTCACTTTAGGTGACTTCAAGAAGCTATGCAGTGATTTAGGGATTAAGAGGGAGTTGACTACTCCTTACAATCCACAGCAGAATGGGGTCGCCAAAAGAAAGAATAAAACAATCATGGAAGCAGCTAGGGCAATGCTTCATGACCAAGATCTACCTATGCAGTTATGGGTTGAAGTAGCCAAGACAATTGTATATGTGCAGAACATAACACCTCATAAGATACTTGACAACAAACACTAGAAGAAACATTCACTGGTAAGAAACCAGAAGTTAGCCATCTCAGAATATTTGGTTGTCCAGTATACACTCACATCCCAAAAGAAAAGAGGACAACGTTAGATCCTTCAGGAAAGAAGGGCATACTCGTGGGTTACAGTGAAAGCTTGAAGGCTTACAGAATCTACTTACCAGGATTCAAAAATATTGATATCAGTAGGGATGTAACATTTGATGAAAGCTCAGCATACATCAAATCAAGGAAAAAACCAGTTGAAGATAATGAAGAACCCAGAATATCTAGAACTCAAGACACCACCATGAATGAAGTAGTTCCTGAAGAAGATTGTGAAATGGAAGATCCACAACAACCTGTAGATCCACCCCGTGAGAAGAACTCTCACAAGAGGAAACCAACATGGGCTAGAGAGCTCATTCAAGATGCAGAAAGGTTTGTAATTACAGAAGATGAACAGAGAGAGAGGAAAAGGACAAGATCACATACCAGCTATGTTGCTTTACTTTGTTACATAATGAATAAAGAACCTTCCAGCTATGAAGAAGCAACAGAAAAGTAAGAATGGAAGGATGCCATGGTCGAGGAATACCAGTCGATCATGAAGAATGATGTTTGGGATGTGGTCCCAAGACCAGATGGGAAGTCTATGGTGACTTCCAAGTGGATCTATAAGATCAAGCATGCTGCAGATGGCAGCATAGAAAAATATAAGGCAAGGTTTGTAGCTCGTGGCTTCTCCCAGAAAGAAGGGATTGATTATGAAGAGACCTTTGCAGCTGTGGCTAGATACACTTCCATTAGACCAGTACTTGCTCTGGCTGCAGTGATGAAATGGAAGGTACACCAGATGGATGTCAAGACATCTTTCTTGAATGGTGTAGTGGAAGAGGAAGTGTATGTGGAGTAGCCACTCAGGTTTGAGACACATGACCAAGAGTCACATGTGTGCAAACTGAAGAAAGCACTGTATGGTTTGAAACAGGCACCCAAGACCTGGTATGGTAGGATAGATGGCTTCCTATCTAGTTTGGGCTTTACCAAGAGTAAAGCGGATTCTAACGTTTACTACAAGGTTGAGGAAGGAAATCTAGTGATACTACTATTGTATGTGGATGACTTGTTTGTAACAGGTGAGGATAGATTGATTGTCGAGACGAAGAGGAATCTTGCTGTCGAGTTCGAGATGAAGGACTTGGGTATTATGCACTACTTTCTTGATATGGAGGTGTGGAAGAGTACAGATGGAATCTTCCTTGGACAAGGGAAGTATGCAGTAGAGATCCTGAAGAGGTTCGAGATGATGGACTAAAAGGATATGGCCACACCTATGAAATCGAACCTAAAGCTTCTGTGTGATGCTTCTTCTGAGCTGGTTGATGCTATGATGTATCGTCAGATGATTAGGTCCTTGATGTACCTGACGAATACAAGACTAGATATCTGCTTTGCAGTGAACACCTTGAGCTAGTACTTGACAGATCCGAGACATGTTCACTTGATAGCTACAAAGCATATTCTGAGGTACCTAAAGGGTACAGTTGACTATGGGCTCAAGTATGAGGTGAATCAAAAGTTTAACCTAGAGGGTTATGTTGATTCAGATTGGGCAGGCAGTTCCATTGATCGGAAGAGCACTTCGGGGTACTGCTTCAGTATGGGATCTGGTATGATCTTTTGGTTTAGCAGGAAGCAGTCCTGTGTGGCATTGAGTACAGCCGAAGAAAAGTATGTCGCAGCTTGTTCGGCTAGTTGTGAGGTGGTATGGCTTAGGATGCTACTGTTTGATTTGTTTGATCTCCAGCTGAGTGCTACTTTTATATATTACGACAACCAGAGTTGTGTGAAGTTGTCGGAGAACCCAGTGTTCCATGACAAGTTGAAGCACATTGAGCTCAAGTATCACTATATCAGGGATATGGTGCAGAGAGGAGCAGTGAAGCTCTTGTATGTTGCAACGAATGAGCAGATAGCCAATGTGTTGGCCAAACCGCTTTCCAGAGTGAAGTTTGAATACTTCAGATCGAGATACCTTCCAAGGGGAAGTGATGAGTCCGGAGACACAGATGCACATGAGCCATTCTCACATAGTGATAGGTTGGTCCTCCTATGGTGTAGATGTAAGGGCTAGAGCCATTCTTACATGGTGGTAGGTTGGTCCTCCCATGGTAAGATGTAAGTGCTGGGCCATGGTGGTAAGTTGCTCCTCCCATGGTAAGATGTAAGTGTTGGGCCATTCCGACATGGTGGTAGGTTGTTCCTCCCATGGTCATTGATGTAAGTGTTGTGAGCCTTTCACAAATGGTGGTAGGTTGGTCCTCCCATGCCGATGATTGTTAGTGTTGTGTGTGTGCATCTGGGTTGTGCTCCATGTCCGATGACGATGATCTGAAGAGAATGATGTGACAGTATGGTACAAAGGCTTTGCAAAGGCATATGATCAGTCCTGAGATGCTCTTGCAGGTTTTGCAGAGCCAGTGTAATCAGTCCTGGGAGATCTTGCAGGTTTTCCAGAGGCAGTGTAATCAATCCTGAGGTGTACCTACTTGATGGCTTGCTCGCTAAGATGACATGATTAGTATGATCATGAGTATCAGGATGATACTCCGTGGCCATGGATAGGTTGTGCAGTTGCATGTAAAAGATCCTGGGAGATCTGATAGGTTGAGCAGTATTCTCGTAATCAGTCCTGGCATGCTCTTTCGAGGTTTTGTATTAACGCATGTAATCAGTCCTGAGGATTCCACAGTATGGCCAGTGATGATGAATACCTATAGGTGGTGGCCCTACATTCAGTATGAAAAAGGACTGGCTCTGTAGAACTTCCTATGACGAGTAGATTGGAGATTGATTGAGATAGCAGTAGTAGTGATGATGACGATGATTCGATGATGATGATTCGACAACGATGATCCAGTGATGATGATCCAGTGAAGAAGACTTGTGCTAATAGATCTGTGTCGAGAAATACCTTCCTAGTTAAGAGGGAGTGTTGATGTATATGTAACTTCGGAATGTATTTCACCTATGTATATTGTACTCCTATAGAGATGGTATTATTCCTCTATATGGAAGTGTCATCATTTGTATTGACAAGTGTTGCAAGTGTCGTAACTTGTTGTGATGGTTTATTAGACCACCAAGTGTGGGGTCGGCCCTGATTAGTATAACCATCGGTTATTAGACTGAGTTAGACAAGTTGGCCTTGCTAGGTTATTAGGCAGGTCAGGTCATGTATAAATAGAGATCGAGAGATCTCTATTTGATCATCTCATTATTCACTTCTACATCACTCGGAAAGTGGCGCACAAGTGAGGAGGAGGTTCAACTGCTAGGAGAAGACTATCTCTTGTACTTTGGTTGTATCATTGCTCTTTCTATCTCTGAGGAAGTTGTGGGGTTTTTCACCTTTATGGTTTTCCCCAGTGAAACTCTGTGTGTCCATTGTCTTATGTGATTGCTTGATATGCTTGATACATGCTTGATATAATTGATATGTTGTACATGTTATTCTGTCAGTAAAGATCCTAGAGTATGTAGAATTAATGCTCAAAATCTAACAAAATAATCACCTATATTACTATACTTAATTATAATATTAGAATCCTTAAAAAATACCCTAGAGGGGATGCTAAGAAGCTGTACTACTACCCTAACATTCTTGAATTATTCATTGAATTATCGAAGAATCCAAACACTGTAATCCCCATACCGACCCTAGTTATGACCTAGGATATGGAACTTATTGAACCCCTAACTTACAGAGAGTTAGAAGAATAGAGAGAATTCACATAATATATTACAACATTATGTGCAGAGGAAGAGCCAATTAGTCCACTAACAATCGTACTAGTACCCAACAAAAGAAAAGAACCAGTCGGTGAACCTTCAGGCGACACGATTGATGAATATGGAGATGAGCCCCTAGTCAAAGAAGGAATCGATCCCGAATTTCATGATCCTGGACTTTAAGAAAACGTAGGAGAAGTCGCTGAGAAATTTTTTATGTTCCAATGTGAGGTCAAAGATAAGGCCTCTAGCAAAACTTCCATGAAAAGAAAGTATCTCTTGCTTGAGGGCACAAAGGATGGCGTTGAAGAACTTAGAGAACAGGATAATAATGTATTAGTCGATTCAGTAAAGAAAAAAATGACTATTGATCTACATATTAAGAAGGAATACAAGTCGAGCCGAACATTGCAGCCAACGAATTCAAAGGAAACCACTGCTATTCAACCACCCCATTCTAAGAAAGCTCGTATGACCTAGTCATCCAAATAAAAATATACAGTCAACCTAACCATCGAACCCCCAGTTCAATCTCCAACTATAGTCGAAGAATACCAGCAAGAGATAAACACATCCAACCCTGAACACTTCAGAAAGACACCCAAATTTAGTAAATTTATTTCATAGCACCTATCCCAGCTCCCTACAAGCCATCCTGACCAATCAACTGTTATACTTAAGACTGGACGACTTGTAGTCAAATACCTAAGCAAAGTAAAATTACCATTGCTAAAATCCATAATGAATTCTTCTACACCCCCTTCATCTACAATAGAAGCCCCATTGAAAAATACCTTGAAACAAGTTTGGCATCAACTTGTACTTTGCCTTGCGAAGTGTCTACGTATGGAAACATATCCTCCCCTTTTTTTGCATTTTACATGAACCCACATACCGCATCGATACCTATGGAAACCAAATTTTAATCAATAGAAATCACCCCTTCCACCTCATTTACTTTGGAATCCACCTTACCTAACACAACTTTCCCTCTTCCCCCATTATTGTTGATTTTGTTTCCTTCAGTACCCTTGTCAATTCCTTCAACTCCTACGTCGGAAAATTCTCAGTTGTTCCCCACCAACAGAAAGAACCCTATGACAATGACACCACCGACAGTATTGTCAACTTTTTCGTCAACGACTCCCTCGAGTGATCCTCCTACATCGTCCTCTGCACCTTCATCATCCTCCATGCCTCCCTCATCCTCCACAATTCTATCGACATCCGCGCCTCCATCGTCTTCAGCTCCCTCATCGACTACCGCACCCGTATCAACTGTAGCCACATCGACTACTCCAAAGATGACAATGGCTCCCAACAAAGATCCAAATAAATATTCCATAGAAAAGTAGCAAAAGGAAAAACAATAAGAGTGACACTAAGATAATCCTTACAGTCCATCCAACAACTAGAACATAAGAAAATCCATTTATATTCTCCCCTTCTATAGTTGTTGAAGAATATATTGATGAATGTATCAAGGTTTCCACCCAAGAATGCAACAAACGATGGGACGAATGTTCCAAGAATCTCAAAAAATTGAAGAGGAACAAGGGAATGCATGGACCTCCTACACAACGATAGCACAACAAATTATTGGAAAACTTCCAAAAGCCCTTCTTAAGAGACAAACCGACAAAATTAAAAATCTACTCGAATTTGTCCTCAAGAAATATGAAAAAAATCATGAACACCTACTTTAGAAGCAACACGATGAAATATTTATCTTCATTGCCCACTAGTTTAGAACGTTCGAAGAATGGAACATCAAGCTAAAGGAAATGAATAGCAAGCAATCAAATCCTCGACCATCCTCAATAAATGGTACTCATATTACGGGAAAGTTTGTGTGGAAATTCAGAACCCACAAAACACCTTAATGGAACTCTGTAGGTAGAAGCATTCAGCTGAACTAGCCACAACCCAAATTTTAGACGAACAAATTAACATGGAACATCAACGACAAGAGAAGCTCCGAAAAATTGAGTACCAATGTGTTTAGGAAGGGAAAAAATATTAGGAAGATGTTAGTCAGATCACCCCGTGCATTTACAAATTAATTAGAGTTGCTGAAGTCCAAGCATAGAGCATTGGACCCCAGATGAGCAATATGTTAGATAAACCAATCTAGGTTAATCTAATTTGACTGTCTGAACTTACCAGCGTCGCATAGAACATCAAGACTGTCCTTATGTATTGGGAATAATTCCAGGACCACCACTCTCTCTCCGCCCCTGCTATTGTTGAAAAATGTACTGAATGCACCCCTCAAGGAGAAACATCCTTGTCAAAGAACCTCTAACAAGCTTCTTCAATTAAGTAATTTTGTAATAATTTTTTTTTGTATTTTTATACCTTGTTCTCTTTGGGTTGAAGCAACATTTTGGGTAATTGTATGGCTCTTATAACTAGGCTAGTGAGCCATATGAAATAACAATAATTATCCACCGTTTCTATAGTAAATTCTGATTATATAATGAAGATACTTGTTCCTCCTGCCTCCATTACTTTCTCATTTATTGCTCTCTATATGTATGAATGATCTTGCATGATATATATATATATATATATATTCTTGTTTATGCTATACTAATTGTAACCCCATGAAATCCCTTAGAATACAACATGGGCCATGCTCCTTATGTTCTTCCCAACAATGAGTAAGGTTTGAAGAAGGGAGTGGCACATTGGCCCTTTCCTAGAAATCTAAGGGTGTGCCCATGCTCCTTCTCCTATGTTTTAAAATTACTCGGTCTTTGCAAATTGAAACCAGTTTGGAAAACCCAACAATGAGTAAGGTTTGAAGAAGGGAGTGGCAACATTGGCCCTTTCCCAACAATATAAGGGTGTGCCCACGCTCCTAATCCTATGTATTAAAATTATTGTCTTTGCAAATTGAAACAAGTGTGGGAAACAATTGAAGCAAATTTGGGTAAGGGGCAGTGCTCCTTGACTCTTCCTCAAAATTTTACTAGAGCCAAATAAAGGGACAAGCCCTCACTTAGACACAGACCGAGAGTTCTGCTTCTCCTCCTTTGTCAAAAAATAACTCGATCATTGGATGATGAGGCCACTCCTCCTCCTATTCATTGTTAGAACCATAAATGGGTGATAAAAGGCTAGTGCTCATTCTCCTCCTTTCTGAAATTTCAGAAGTGGAATAAAGTGCCACTCCCCCTCCAAGAAGTCTAAGGGAGTTCCCATGATACTCATTTGAAAGGAACAAGTGTGGGAAAAGGCTAGTGATCCTTGAATCTTCTTCCCAAAAATTTACATAGATATATAAAGGGCCATCTTCTCACCCAAAGTACAATAGTTTGAGAAAGGGTGCATTCTCCTTCTCCTCCTACCTCCTAAACACGCTTTCTCATCTTTCTTACCATAAAAGGGTGAGAAAGGGCCAATGCTCCTTCTCCTCCTTACTCAAATTTTAGAAGTGCAAGAGAGAAAATATTGTTAGGATAGGGTGAGAAAGGGAAAATGTTGTCACTTTCCCTCCCAGTAGTCTAATGGAGACTATGGCCATGATACTCATTCGAATTGAACAAGTGTGTGAAGGGGCTACTACTACTTGACGTTTCGTCCTAGAGAGAGAAAGAAAGGCCCAGCTGATCACTCAAATTACAAGTGTTTGAGAATGGGCCCATGCTCATCCTCCTATGTCCTAAAATTTCTTTCTCGTAGGAAATTGAGGATAACGCTCCTTCACACTAGGAATAAAAGGTGAGAAAGGGCTAGTGCTCCTTATCCTCCTTGCTCAAATTTCAAAAGTGTGAGAAAGGGATAGTGTAATTGGAATAGGGTGAGAAAGTTCCAAGAAATATATAATCTAGTTGAGGTACAACTTGAGGGTCAAGACTACTCATCCGAATAAAACAAGTGTGGGAGAGGATAGTGCTACTTGACCCTTCCTCCCAAAAATTACCAGAGCAGGAGAAAGGTCGAAGGCCTCACTCAAATACCAAGAGTTTGAGAAAGGGACCATTCTCCTCCTCCACAGTCTTAAAATTATTCCTTTGTTGGAAAACGAGGCCACTCCACTACCTCGTCGTAACTCAAACCATAAAAGAGAGAGAGAAAGGGCCAATGCTCTTTCTCCTCCTCCTTGACCCATCCTCTCAAGAATTACTAGCTCATGAGAAAGGGACAGAAACTAGTCATGCAAAGACCAAGAATTTGAGAAAGCATCCATGCGCCTTCTCCACCTCCTCACTCCTCGTCACTCTGACCATAAAATAGTGACTAAGGGCTAGTGCTCCTTATCCTCCTTACTCAAATTTCATAGGTGTGAGGAAGGGCCGACATAATTGGGGAAAGGGTGAATTGTACCACTCCTCCTCCCATAATTAAAAGGGAGTTCCCATGCTCCTTCTCCTCCTACCTCCTAAACACACTTTCTCGTCACTATGATCATAAAAGGGTGAGAAAAGGCCAGTGATCCTTCTCCTCCTTACTCAAATTTCAAAAGTGAAAGAGAGAAAATATTATTAGGATAGGGTGAGAAAGATAAAATGTTTCCACTCACCCCCCCAATAGTCTAATGGAGACTATGGCCATGCTACTCATTTGAATGGAACAAGTGTGTGAAATGGCTATTTCTACTTGATGTTTCCTCCTAGAGAGAGAGAGAGAGAGAGAAAGGGCCAGCTAATCACTCAAATTACAAGTGTTTGAGAATGGTCCCATGCTCATATTCCTATGTCCTAAACATTATTTCTCGTAGGAAATTGAGGCCAATTCTCCCTCACACTAGGCATACCAGTGCTCCTTCATAATAGGCATAAAAGGTGAGAAAGGATCAGTGCTCCTTCTCCTCCTTGCTCAAATTTCAAAAGTGTGAGCAAGGGTTAGTGTAATTGGAATAAGGTGATAAAGGGCCAATAAATATATAATCTAGTTAAGGTACAACCTGAGGTTCAAGACTACTCATCCGAACATAACAAGTGTGTTGAAGGGGCTAGTGCTCCTTGACTCTTCCTCCCAAAAATTACCAAAGTAGGAGAAAGGACCGAGACCTCACTCAAACACCAAGATTTTGAGAAAGGGTGCATGCTTCTCCTCCATGGTCTTAAAATTATTCCTTTGTTGGAAAACAAGGCCACTCCATCGCCTCCTCATCACTCAAGCCATAAAAGAGAGAGAAAGGGCCATTGCTCCTTCTCCTGCTCCTTCTCGTCCTCCTTGACCCATCCTCCCAAGACAAAGGGACAAAAAATGGTCCCTCAAATACCAATAATTTGAGGAAGCCCCCATGATCCTTCTCCACCTCCTCACTCCTCTTCACTCTAACCATAAAATAGTGATTAAGGGTGAGTGCTCCTTATCCTACTTACTCAAATTTCATAGTTGTGAGGAAGGGCCAATACTCCTTCTGTTCTTCCCATATATGGGTAAAGTTTGAGAGAGGGCTAGTGCTCCTTCTCTTCCTTCTGAAAACGAATAGTGTGTGTGAAAGGGAAATTCTCCTACTATTGGCTAAAATTAAAAAAAATGAAGAAAGGACCCATGCTCATTCTCTTCCAAATGGAGAGTGTGAGCTACTGGTATTTCTCTTTGTCCCATAAATTACTGTTAATGGATAAATCCGTCGGTTCAGACACCAATCGATCTCCCTAGTCCGAATGGTTTGGATATAGAACAAAGAAAAAAATAATGAAAACCTTTCCCTAGATCTATAAAATTACTTGAATGCAAAGAGTCCAGTCCATACCTTATTTACGAAAGTCATCCTCGTGTCTTGAAGATTTTAAGATCCTGCTCATTGATGAAGAGATTACCTTCAAAATATTCAAAAGGACAAAGACAAAATACTACAAGATAACATGATACATCTAAGAAATTGAATAAGGAGAACTGATATAAATCAAATTACAGATAATTTGTTGGAAAGGAATACATTGATGTATTAACTAAAATAGATGAAAGAATTACAACCAACGAAGCCTTGGTGTTGTATATCCTTTCCAATATTGGAACCTTCCCTCAATTTTCCAATCATGGGAGAATGGATTCCTGGCTCAATTTCTCTAGCATTTGGCTGCCCTCATTTCAACCCCCCTATCCCATGAGGAGGATCTTCATTTATAGGCCAAAATAAATGAGGAGGAGTCAGGAGAGGTTTAAGGGAGAAGGATAAGGTGAGATCCTACTAAGTTGGGAGGCGAGTAATATCCACCCTATATGGAAGGGATAGGCCTCCATGGGGGTCTCCTTCAAGATACTTCTCGAATCTTCTCTTTTTCCCTCTGTACAGACATTGACATACACTAGACACTAGAAACATGCGCCAATGGCGCGCTCTGTAGTGGGAAAAGGTGCGTCAATAAGGAAATACGTGCTATGTTGTAAGGCAAGGTGCATCAACCTCTCTAAACATGATTTTAGTAGGGAAAAAACCTCATGACTCGTCTTCCATGGAATTTTGGCCAAGTATCTTAGGGATTTAGGAAAGGAGAAAGTGTACATGGTTTCTAATCATGGTGAGTACAAAAATTCAGTGCAACAAAATTCCCCCAAAAGTTTGAAGCTAGTGTAACATGATAGGTGAAATACTTTGATGGAAAAAGTATAAAGGATTGAGGAAAGGAACTGTCAGTTGGAAATCTATCAATAATAACTAAGGCTATTTTTGTAGTACAATAATTTTATCATCCCAATGACTCACAACATGGCTTCCAGCCAATACATTGCATATCCATGTTGATACTCACCGATGATATGGCCACCAAAATACAAAATAGACCCATACCTGAATGACTGAACACAATCATGGCTACTAAAATACAAGCATAGATCCATGATGAGATAATACTACAACCATGACCAATACAAGAGTGGAAATGTGTGACAATACATCAATGAGGTTTCCACCATAACATCTATGTGGTAACCTACTAAAAAATATCCATCACAACCTGGGTGTAATAGTAAGACAACAGAACAACCTAGGGTCTTTTACCCATTCCCGAAATGATACAAATCTAACCATGCGATTACAATGCATTGAATTCGAACATGGTAGAAACCACTTGATTACTGGTCAATGATGTAAACCATTAACAAGTGTGAGGGAAATCACCAATGCTGACAATGATCCCTAAGGTATCACTAGTACAGTACCGACGAATACAAATGAATGAGTTGGATTCAAACATCTGTGGAATCATTCGATCAGAGATCAATGATGCAAACCTATTGTCGAAATTGAGGAAACCTGCCATTGAGGCATGCAAGCTCCAAGGTACCGACTAGTTTCTAATTCTAATTCTCGAATGATGAGATGACGTCGACATGAATAGATTCGTTGAAGGAATGCCATGATGTATCCCACATCATCGAGACGAAACTAAAACAGGGAGTGATATATAAGATGGTAGATCAAATAAATGTGAACTGACACAAAGGTATAATGGTAAACAAGGATGACCGACATAATGGAAGGCTTAATGACTGCAAAGGTTGATTTCGGCCAAAGAATTCATTTGGACATTTTAACTACACAACAAGTGACTTGGAAGCATTGACTCAACATAGTGGAGATCAAGACATAATGAAACAAATGACAGAGTCATTCTTCGGAGTGCCCAAAGGAGTAGAATGACTCATGGAATTGGTATGACTCAAAGACAAGCTGACTACCCAACTGTTTGACTAGAATGCAGATTGGTGCCATGTTCAAAGGTTACTTTAAGATACCATTAATATAGACTCAAATGCATCTTCCCATTCCCTTAATTTCCAAATCATGATGGATGAGTTCCTCTTTTATTTTTAACAAGCTGGAAGAGGGTAACAAACGCTCAATGTAGCTCATCATATCACTAGTACAAAAAGAGAAATTATTGTCTAAAAAAATGACTAAATTTTGCATATAAACGACTATTTTTGAGTCAGTGATTAATAGTAGCTAATTTCTAGTATCTTATAGCTCGAATAACTTAGTCGTATTTAACTTAGTCATTAATCGGTTGCCTTATTTAGTTGTATATTTGGTCATTGATTTAGTCATTAATTGCCACAATTAATGAGCAAATATACGACCAAATAAACTACTAGACGATAAATCAAGGAAACCTATTAATGACTAAGCTAAATACGACTAAAATTTAGTCACACTATAAGATACTGTAAATTAGCTACTAACAGTCCTGAATATGTGAATTTTAGTCGTTTTTTTAGTCACAAATTTATGATAGGGCATGGAGGAATCAATCCAGCAACCTCCTTCTTCTAAGGCAGTTTCTCTTCCATTGAGATAGCACCTTTTAATAATTAAGGTATAAATATGGTTTAACATAAATGTGTCATCAACTAATTAAAAGTATTACAAGAGCATTCCAATTGGAAAAATGAACTGAAAATTGGGAAAGGCACCAAACTCATGTTCCTGCAATTTTTTGGTATGTGCTTGTAATGGTGAAATCAACATTATTCATTGCAAGAATATCAACAATGAATTGGCAAGAGAAATGATACTTTTCATCAAAAATTTTCCAATTTAGGCCCGAATTGGCATATTTGTTCTTTTACAATGCATGTACTATGTTGCATTCATACAAGGGTTATAAGTAAAATAGATAATGGTGTTTCATGAATTGTTCTATTAAAATATTAGGCAGGAAAGTATCATATAATATTATTGCTAAGTGCATTGTCCTCAGGAACTAAACACTTGAATGATCCTCGGTTTGTTTGCAACCAATGAAGCCACTAGATTCCCATAATTGTAATTCCCAATAATTAGGTATGGTTTCCCTTGCAACACTTCAATCATTTCATTTGTTGCATCCTGAATATATATACATAACAAGTCCATAGATGAGAATACTAGGTATTCAACATAACATGAGGAAAATGGTAACTACATATTGTTGAACTTAAATAAAATGTAATGCATAGCATTTAAAGCTTAAAAATCTTTATATGTTGAAGTGAAAGATTTCAATAGTTTGAGAAAGTTTTGCATTTCATTTTTTCCATATAGTGAGTTGTGTCCATAATGGCATAGAGAAATGGAAAATATAGGAAAAAAACTCTGATAGGCATGGTAATTTCCTCTACAAACTTTTCAAGATAAGTCCAAACATTAAATCTAGAAACCCAACATCGCAGAACCCCTTTCTCTATTTTGAAGGGTATGAAAAATATATGTGAATATTGTGTGTTCAGAAAATCCTCAATTTTTTGGTTTCATAGTCCCTTGGGCCTCAGGGATAAGACGAGTAAGCTAAAATACATGAAAATGATCAAATCAAGGTTCACAAATAGATCTTTTCGATTTGGAGTTTACAACAAAAAATATACCTTTGCATTCTATTTCCAAACGAACAATTGATTTTCTAAATGGTAAAATTAAAAACTAATACATTATGATAGTTTACGATGACATCTTACCACAAGGATTCGATGTATAATTTCCAGTCCTTGTTGTTCAATTCTGCTAAGCAATTATTCTTCCATTGCTTTAAATTGATCTAATATATACACAACCTGTGTTTCGAAAAATAATAAGATGAAGTTATTAAGGGGGGATAAATACTATGTTTGGTCTCATGGTGTAGTCATTTATATCTCTACAGTTTGTAGTGCTTTAATATCATGAAAGCAATTATTGGAAACCAAATAAAGAGGATCATTGAATCATTTTCAATAAAGTTTTTTTCAAAATAGAATGGTTTTCATTTGAACTAACAAACCAATAGTAACTATGATTTTCATGAAAATTATATGAAGAAAATGTTTTATAAAAGAAAACATAAGCTAAAAATCACATGTCCACCAGTGTTTTGACTCTGGTAATCCCACAACATGTCCTTGGATGAAATAACCATGGGGTGAGAATATTACCACATTGAATACATTGTGAATTTTTCCTAAAAAATTCTCCAAATCAATTGCATCAGGTTCCTGGTAAGCCTCCAACAGTAAATGTACCGTGTCAAGTGCATTATGTGCATTATTTCCCCATCCTTTCTCTAGTACAATGCCTTGTAAACTGTCCAGTTATAAAAATGGAACTTTTTAGCCAAATAAGAATGTTTAGTTTACTTAGCATGCAATTGATAATATTTAACTAATCTTGGCTAGTTAATTCCAATAAGAACTATGCAAGAAACAAAGAATCTAATGGTAAAAATGCAAGGTTAAGAAGATATTTGGTCTTTATCAAAACCAATATTCCACAAATGATAGATGCCCTTGTTGGAATCTCAAGGATTCCATTACCTATGTTCAAATTCTTCATATGGAACATCCTTTCAGAGATCATACAATATTTCCTCTGCTTTTCCCATGGCTTTTTGAAGATGGAAAATGGTATTTATCATATCAGTCACCATAAATTTCTACCAATCAAGTGAAATGGATTAAATCAAACAGTGCATACACTGAGCATGTCAATGATAGAAAAACTAAAACATGGTTAATGAGAGAAACACTAGTTGTGCAGCTTCCCAAGATCTAAAGTGATTTGAACTAAGAATTCATAAGAAATATTAAATCAATTGAGTAAGTAGATGATTTATATTGTCATGTTCCTTCCGACCGTTAGTCATATTGGCCTTAATATCAAATTTGAGCTAATACTTAAATTACTCAAATATTGAATAATTCCCTTTTCAATTGTAGGGAAGTAAGAGGACAAACAAACTGATTCCACTTCTAATGGAAGCTCTTGTCTACCCCAATTTGTTTCCTATAGAGAGCAATTGATTTGTGTTTCTTCTCTTAGCCATATAAACTACTCAAATATGTTGACTTACACTTGAAATTTTCACATGTGCTTGATCTTTTACCTCGGTGATGTTCTACAGATATGTATGTGGATTTCAGGTCCTTGATGTTGGGTCAAATAAATTTTGATTGTTATAACTTAATTCTATATTGGCTGGTATTTTGAAGCATATTTTAGTAGAATCAAAATGTGTTTTTTCTAAAAATTCCTATATGCATTGTTTGATGAATTCCCAAAGTCAAGAGTAACCCCCAATGCCTCAAAATATGTGAAATATGATAAGAGAGTGCTCCATCTCCTAAAGGAGACAATAGCTAGGAGAATGTTAAATCACCATCAAAATTATCCATATCATCTAAAGAGCTCATATACTAAGCTCTACATCATATCATAAAATGTCAATGCCATGTATGATACTACCTTAGACACCATTAATAAAATTACACTCACCCTTTGAGAGGATTCTCCATTAAGAAGCCTCTCTAACGGGCACACAAAAAATATATTTTCCTTGGTTCGTCTCCAACGGTATGTTGATGGTGGGGGGACCGTTAATGAGGGTACAAAAAAGGCACATTGTTTTCTTGGATTTAGCTCATGAACGCATGAGCTATCTTTAGTCTGATTTAGTAGGAAGCACCTTAGGCATGAATGAGATTATAAAACATTCAAAAAATAAGTAGAAAATGGTACATGACAGTCACACAAAAAATATATCTCAAGCATAAATTGACTTGTGTACCTGAAGTATTGCATTTATATCATTATAATAATAAGTTTGTACCCTTTCCTTGGGTCTAGGAGAAGCATTATTTGAAGTAGGATATTCCTTAAATTGTTGTTGTTTCTTTTTGATAGCATTAAATGCCTCAGACTTGCCATCTTCTTTAGATATCCATTTTGTCTATTTTTCTAGTTTTTCTTCTCTACTTATTTTCCGATGTGTTGGGGAAACCTTCTGCACCTTCTCATACCCATATGGATCAACATAATTCATAGCTATAGAAGAGGACTTTTGATTTGTAATAGGACCAACAATACCCTCCATTAGATTAACTCTATTGTTTTCAACCATACTTGAAAACCCACTTTCCTCTCTGCTAGTAAAGGAATAACTCAATGACAAACTAGAAGGATGCCTTCCAAGTTCTTCATATTGATTGTAATATTGTGGATTGTTCGCATACCTTCTACCAAGATCTTCATTTTCTATAGTTTTATATAGTCAGAAAAATCCCTTGCATCCTCCAGAGGAAAAGGCGGGGACAAAGACGAATCCTTAGAAGGAAGAGCTAAACTACTTGCACTTCGATCATTTTTCAATCTACTACTCTTTTAAAGCTCTCTAACCCTACATTAAAACCACCATTTTCAACATCTATTTGTTTTAGCACATTATAAATGAGAAGAGATAAACTAAAAATGTTCTAGTAGTTGGTCAAAGCAGTGACATTGCAATCATGGAACATCCCTAAAGAAAAAAAAAACAGACCTATCTGCATATCTCAATGTATTAAGTGTATGCTTACAAGAACCCAAATTAGGGGAAATGCATGATATCATAACCATCCATGAGTTCCCTACAAAGGAATCACAAAGCATGTTTTTCATCTTGCTTCCTCGAAAAATGAATATGGATTTGGTCATTATCCAAGGCCCGTATACACTCTTCTAGAGCCAGAAGGCTCTTGTTGATTTATGCTCCCTCCATCCTGTAGAAGATGCACAAACATCAATCAATAAATGTAAGGATTCAATCACAAGGGAAAAAAACCAAATCACATTCATTAAAAGAAACAACCAAATTAAATTAGATTCATCCAAACTTCGTTTGGTGATCATTGTCTGTTGTGTCTTCCCCACATTCACTTCCACCAAGGTCAATAAATGATAGCTTCCCATATATTCTACCACCCTTTGACTCTTTCCCTTCACCATGATTCTTAATTGTAAGTTTCAATATAGCATGATACCTCGATAAATTTCCATTAGCTCAAATCGAACCTGTGCTCTAAGATCCATTCCCTTTCTCAATATACTCCTTCACACATTGTATGTTTGAGACTTCAAATGCTTGCAAACCAACAATGCAAACTTGTTGTCTGGGATCCTCCCTCATACATAATTTCCTGGTGAATTTTATAATAAAGAAGGAATTAGTGATCCATTCATATATTCATATATTGGAACATTTCAGATTCTCTAAAGCAATGGATACCATTGATAAAGGTATTATACTTATACATGAGATAATCATCCAATAAAGTTGTAATGTATCCAAGTATCCATTAGAAAATTCACAAAATAACATACAAATCCATATACATCCGTGAAGAAAATATTATTGAATAATAAATGGTTGAAACATAGAGTGTTTGCAGGGAGAAATAGAGGTTGAGGCAGTGGAAATTCCACATCAGGGAGAGGACCAACAACTGGCAGTGAAATTGGGGAAGCAATTCACAATATTCTAGAGGTTATTCTTGATATAGCAAGCCAAAATATTTTAATTATTGTGAAAAGAGTAATTACACAGAAGAAAATACTGTAATTATTGTGAAAAGAATAATTATAGAGAAGAAAAATGTTTTCTTAAGCAAAGGCACAAAATTGAGAGGACTAGAACTCAAGAAGGAAGTAGAGGAAGAGGTAGAGTTATTAGTCATGGAATATCTTTGAAGAAAGCAATGAAGGCCAACCTGAAACACCCTCCTAAACATATGACTCATAAAAACAATTATTTTACAAAAAATGAAAATTTTGAAAATGAACTAATTATCTTGCAAGCTAATAGAATGCATCTAGTAAAAGTAAAGTAGAAGTTCCGATCAGAGCTGCAGGTGACTTCTAAATCTTCGAAATGGGTATATATATATATATATATATATATATGCACTAGAAACTACCCTACCCCCTCCCCATTTCCAAGATTTTGAGGGGTAGGGCATTTTCTAGCGTGTTTCTCTCTCTCTCTCTCTCTCTCTCTATATATATATATATAATGTTATTTTATAAATAAGAAAATAACATTTAAATTTAAATGACAAGCAATGTTCCACCAATTCATATATTGGGATCCTCATCATTAGTATCACCCTCTACTTCCTCATCTTTCCTATTCCTTTACCTCGATCATCCATGGAAATCAACTAACACTATCCAACTTTGATGAAACTGCATAACCCAAGCCTTAAAATATGGTAGAAATATCTTAACATGCCTATTCATTGATTTTGGCTAGAGCGAAGGGTACATTCTTGCTAAGGCCATGATAGAGGATTTCAACAATCAATGCCACCAACATATAGGTACATGAAGGGCTTGGTTCTCTTGATTAAATGCCAATCCCATACCCTCATACATGATAGAATCTAATGAAAATGTTGCAATCCTGCCAATCTTAAAGTCCTGAAAACTGTTAAGTCTACTAAATTTTGAATGGAATATGAGATTCAACTTTCTCTGTATAAAGTCTGATGAGGTTGGAACCAATCTCAAACATCCTGAAACAAGTAAGGGTGTTGTTAAAAATTTATGTGAAAGAATAGACATGTTCTATCCCTTTACCTAAGAAGTTAAATTACCATTAATTACTAGCATTTTTGGTCAACCCTGGTACAAAAACAAGTCAAACCAAGTAAAAATGGGTATATTTAGTGTTGGAAACACATTGCACAGATATGGATATGGCCTATAAATGTGTTTTTGGCCATAGGGAACATGTTTCCCACATGTGGGATGCATCTATACACCTGAAAACACATTTCTAAACCATACATAATGTGTTTCAGCATTTTGGTACATAAACACAAGGGGTACATCATTGTACCTCACATTTCCTACAACAGAGCATAAAACATATACAAATTGTTCATTATGTCCAAGGTTTAAAGGGAATTTTCCTTTTGTTAGAAAATTAACAAATAACAATTCTATTGTTGCTTTTGGCGCTTAATTAAAGATGGAAACAATAAAATTATATATTTTTCACTTTGCACTAAATGAACATCTGGGCAAGCACAACTCTTAGTACACTAATTCCGGGAGCATTACAACATGAATATCCAAACTAGTGACTTATCTTCGACAGCTGTTTGTTTCTTCCTACTTATTGAAGACCAGTGCCCTGCATAAGCATTAAAGTTATTTTAATATTATGTTGCAATATATTTGTGCCTAGTTTCATTATTTGGAAAATTCAACTTAATAGACGTTCTAATCCTCTCAAATGAATTAGTTTCTTAAAAGAAACATCAAATGTCATGATGTTAAGTTATACAGAGCCACACCATCTTACTTATCCTCGGTTCCTGCAATAAGTTTCACCCATGACTCTATATATCCTAAATTGCTTTTGACACTCTTCTACAAGAAAATGTTAAATTTGCAACTTAATTTTCTATCATAGAGATGTCTAAAGGTGTCATATTTTACCATTTCTACTATTATCTCTACTTTATGCACTACAGTTGGAAGCTTGTTCTATATATATTACTGAGAATCCTACTCACTATAGATAACAAAGAATTGTATGACCATTTATCCACGTGAAAATTTCTTTACATGAATTCCATCTAAAAAATTCATATAAGAGAGCATCAATAGAGAAGCCTAACCATTCACTAGTACAAAATGAGAGATAAATGACCAAAAAACGACCAAAATCCGCATATAAATGACCACTTTTGAGTTGGTGACCACTAGTAGCAAATTAGCGGTCATTTATCACGTGACCCAAATTGTGGTCATATTTAGCTTGGTCATTTATAGCTTATCTTGTGGTCATATATTTTGGTCGAATACTTGGTCATTAATTTGGTCTTTTTTTTGTCACTTATCTCTCATGTTGTACTGGTGGTCATTTATATGCAAATTTTGCTCATTTTTTTAGTCATTTATCTCTTTTTAGTGGTTTCAGAATATATATAGGGCACCTAGGAATCGAACCACCAACCTCCTGTCTATAAGGTAGGTGCTCTACCATTGAGCTAGCACCCTTATATAGAATTCCTTATGGACTGATATGAGAATAAAATTTCCAACAATTAACACCATCTTGCCAAATTATGGAAAAGGGTCACATACCTAGGTAAGAAACAAAGATTACCCAATAGTCACCAAAAAGGTTCATGTTAATGATAACCTTCTTTTGCCAAAATATCTCAAAAATCAAGAAATGCAGTTGTATTGTCAATTTTTTCTCTGAGTGGTACCAAATAAAGAATCACAATTGTATTTTCCTGACCTTGGGCATCTACATTTGCTCCCATTATACTTACTTGGCTTTGTTTCAAGAAAGTTTGTACTTCTGTCTATGCATCCAACACTGAAACCAATGAGAAAAAGGCATAAAGTGCCACCCCAAGCTCAAGCTCCACTTGCATTGGATATACATAGCCACATGGTGCACTAGGAAGAGTAGAAAACAATCATGTTATTCATGAGTAGTGTTATAGTCAGTCAACCATTTCACTGTAACCTTTATGTTATCTCCAAGTACTCCCTTGTACACTTTACCAAAACCTCCCTGCCCGAGCACATTCTTCTCACTAAAATTATCAGTTTCTATTTGCAGTTCACACTAGGAAAACTTCTTCAACTGTCCAAAAGCAATCTTTCTGTCATCTTCACCCGCATACATGTATGTACATATACAACACTCAGACAAATAAAAATGGAGAAAAGGGAAGAGAAATATGCATGAGACCAAGTCATTTTGTTTTCTTATAATCCTTGATACTTTGTTTGCTTTTAGTTGAAGAAAATCTTCTTATTGTGGTCAAAATCCCAATGATTTGAAAAATTAGAGTTTGATTACTGATAATATTAGAGAGATGGATGAACTTGAGTTAATCTAAAACCATGTCCTATCCTTCTCTTTTCATTCCATGATGTCTCGGTATCATATTACAGCTCCAACATACTCTTCTGAATTGTTAAATATATATCATCTGAAACCTTTATTTATAAATTGTTTCATCCTATGTTTTTCCCTTTTTTATTTTCTTTTTTTCCAATATATTTTCTTTGTTTTAATTTTTGAGATTTGAATGTTTTGATCATCTTTCTTGTGCTATTTTATCCATTGACTACATGCAATACATGCTAGTCTAGTTTACCCTAAAGAAAAAAATATCAAATTGGTTACATAATGCACTTAGAGGGAAAGAAAGTTAGAGAAAGGTATAGTCACAGAGAAAGAAAGAGACCAAAAACATCAACAAAAACATCTCTCCCATAGTGCCACCACTGGCCCTTCCATAGAATGAAGAGAAAGAATGTCAGGATGAAAACAACCACTCCAAGGCCACCAATCAGAACTCCAATTTTTGACTTGGAGTAACCTGGAAATTAAAAAAGGTTATATTATGGGGCCAGGCCACAAAAGTAGGTTTCGAAATAGAATCACAAACCACAAGCATGACATTGCATAGTGAAAAAAAGTACAAACCTGATTTTGAAGATAGAGTAGAGGCACATGGGTGTTGTAAACTTGAACCACAATTAATATTATTACCAATGAAACTACAGGCATGACACTATAATCATGTTAACTACTACAAGAGCAATGTGAAATGAAAATGTAAGATACTATTTTAGCATTAGTCCAATTCAAAGTGAATTTCACTGCAAGCATAACACTACAATCATGTTAACTGTTAAAATATCAATGTGAAATGAAAATATAAGATACTATTTTAGTTCTAGCTCAATTCAAAGTGAATTTCCTTTGAATGCATTCTAACCAAGATATATGTTGTTCATACAACTACATCTAGCCACCCTTTACACTAGGAAATTTGTAGATTTTACCATCAATATCTCAACAACACTATACTCATTAAATTTTATATTGTAGCATGAGTAAGATAGTGATCATTCACCTAAATTGTACCTTTATGCAAGGTTGACCTTATCATAATCATGATGGTTTATTAATATAAAATTGATGACAAATTGAAGCATGCTATTAGACAATTTTCATGACACAGTAAGGAATCTGATCAAATGAAAATTAACTACACTTATCTAATCTACTAAAAAAAAAATATGCCTTCTTACTTGTATTTAGCTACTTTAAATATAGCTTTTGGAATCTTTCCAGTGAGATAATTTGACGATACATCCCTAAACACCAAGCAGGTTCCAGTGTCAACAATTCCAAACAACATTTCTATAGCTCAAAATCCAAGATTACTAAAGAGAACATAGTTATACAACTAAACTTCCAAAAATGAAATAAACCCCTATTAAAATGCAATAACCAACTCTTACAGTTCTATCAAATTTGGAATCGCTGTTAATGAAGGCGGGATATCTCCACCAAGTTTATTGTTTCTTATCACCCTATTTATTAGTCAAAGGGGATAAGTATGAGAAGAAAAATAAGGTATAGATGCTTACATTCAATGCACAACAAATCAGAAACATATAGATGGCAAGAAACATGAAACTCAATATTACATTTAAAATTTTCCTTAATATTCCCAAATTTATCCCCAACTAAAATGCTATAGTATGTTTAAATAGTTACAGTTAAATTTTTGTATTGCCTTTGTAAAAAATCCATATATCATTCCCTTACATATATTGACGATTATGAAGCTAGCCCAAATAACTAGGAATATCCCCAGTGAGATTGTTGTTTTCCAGATTCAAGTTTTGTAAACTTGATATGTTAGCCAGTTCACTTGGTAGCATGTCACAGATAGACTTCAATCATGTTATTCATGAGTAGTGTTTATTTTATAACTTACAACATAAATTTTCATGCCCAATAGAGAAGACAAAGTCAAACCACATAAAATAGCAGAAAAGTTGTACATGGTGCTTACTCAAGGATTAAAATGATTATGGGTGATATTTTTTCTGATGGTAAGCTTGTTTTCAGTTTGTTGATCTCTTGCAAAGCCATTTAATTTATATTCTCAAAATATGGTTTAGTTTGTTATGGTCACAATATTAATTTATTAAATATCTTTCAGGAAATCAGAGGCAGACTCATCACTCTCTTAAAGTTTATCGATTTGGAATTTATCTGGTACCTGGTTTCCAAAGGAATTAAGATATTTTTACAAAATTTTTGCTTATGTCAAATGTATCCAAAACAAATGGTTCTAATATTTTAGAGGCATCTTCATCTTCCTGCAACTTCCTCACCCATTTATAATAGAAATTGAGAAACAAAAGAGTAAAATGACAGATGGTTATGAGATTGATCAAATCTTGTTTCAACCTCTATCAAAACATTAAACGATGAGAAGTCTCACCAACTGTACAAGTTAGTACCTCGACTAAATCTAATAATTTTATTAGATAAAGTTGTGGCCACCAATCAAAAATTATATTTTCAAGATGATAACATTGAATGATAGGCCATGCAAATCTTTAACAAGGATTTTACTACACAAGATCATGTTTTTAGATCACCTGTTAAGTTCTATGTTTCTCATGGTAAAATTTAAAATAAGCCCATTCAGTGAAAATACCATGATCAATATGCCATGCAAGGTTTCATAATTAAGAGAATATCACAAATATTGTGTAACAATACATGGGAATTATTGATCATGTTTGACAAAATTAACAATATGAACTCATAAAATTATTAATTAGCAATGATGAGAACCATGAATGTTCCAATGTCTTAGCTTGGTAAATAGTTTCCTCAATATTTGGGGAACATGAATGCCCCAATATCAAATTTTTACAAGTTTCATATTGATTTCTAGGCCATTTCAGAAATGGTAACAAAAGGAAGATGAGGCATTTTCAGTGACAACACAACATATTTACATTTTCAATATATGTCGTGCTCTTACAATGACAACTTACCTTTCCAAAATTGTTTCTATATAGTATATACTATAAACACAAAAGCAAAGAAATATATTAACTATGTAAACTCAGAAGCCCATCTAACTCTACAGTCCCTTGTCTTTTTTATGTGTTCATAACATACCGCACTCTCTTTCTTTGGGAATTGGGCCTACAACTATTGCTTCAAGAAAAACGTCAAGATTGCTTAGAAACAGGAATCTATAGATGTATTTAATTACAACTCTTCAAGCAATAGAATGCTGAGCACATCACTGAATTAGAGAAATGAAAATTATTCATAATAAATATTAAACTACTTGAAATGGTAGAACACATAGAAATGGGAAAAAGAGAGAAAAGGGTGATTTTTCTATTCTAAACATAGAAAATAGAGTGCTCACTTAAATTCCTTAGTCACATGGCTTTGGCTAAGGCCATACCTTTGACTACACTAGAGACCATACTTCAAGTTGAAATTGTATTAGAAAAAGGTATTAGTAAGCATGCCACATAAGATGCACAATAGTCAAAGGGATTAAAAAACTACATACTATGAAAAAAGGCTAGTCATCTTCAATCAAGAACTCATAAACAAGGTTTGAAAATGTCCAGACCATAATTATCTGTTGTTGTCATGTCTAAGTCAAATCTACAGAGAAAAATCCCTCCTACATGGGATAACACAATTACATGAGCTAGACACATATGAAAATGAGAGGAATAGGTGAAGCTTTGACTAAGCATGATCAACTAACAAAACTGAATATAAAAAGTGTAATCCCTGAAAGAATTTAAGAACTAAAACAATATATTGAGAAGTTAATCACATAAGAAGAAAAGGTGGCGATGAAATGATGAACAATATTATAAGGTGTCGTTGTAGTATATAATATAAAAGAAAAACAAGGGTCCATAATTTTAAAAATCCAAATTAGGTCCGCATAAATCAGAAGTCAGGAAACACTCAATAAAAAAAGGTAGTGTGAAGTAAGTAGTAAGTAAAGTTTGTTATAACGGGTATAATGCACATGAAGTAAAGGAAAATAGAGATCTAAAGTTCATAGGTTTGGTCTAAGTGTCGTACCCCTATAAGATAGCCTTCTAGACATATTGATTTATCAGTGTTCTACCTAGCTCGGAGTAGGCACAAATTTTTCTTGGAGCACACTTTTAAAATGGTTGCAGCACAACTACTAGGTGAAAAGGTAACTCATCTATCCTAGATGGTTTACCTATGTGCTAACATGCGTTGCAAGCCTTGGGGAATTCCTATTCATGCTGGAAGTAAAGAGAGAGATAAAGAGAAGCTAGATTTCAAAAGAACACACGTGAATAAACAACAAGAAAGAGAGAACCTTCTTTGGTTAAGGGTTTATGAATTATATATGACCAGTGTAATAGTCAAACGTTTCATATGCTTTGAGTGTTATCTATGGATCAAACATACTGTAATCATAGTAACAAGCACGACAAGGATGATCTTATCACAAAGTCTTGTTATTCCATATTCCTTATATACTCTATAACAAGCTATTACCATTCCATTTAGCTAGGATATGATTCAATGGGATTAATCCCAAATTTTTATTATTGAAAGGAATGTGAAAATCAATAGTATTTATGGTTAGTACCTTATTTTTAAACAACAGCTGGAGTGTGGATGGGGATGGGTGTTGAATATTGTAACTTCTGAGAATATTATATTTGTAGTTTATTATTCCGGAGATGTTTCATCCCTCCAAGGTGATTCTATTATGTATCCGGAGATGTTTATTCCTCCGATGAATTGTGCTAACCAGGGTTATTAGATCCACCATGTGGGGGTCATCCCTGATTTAATTAATTAGGGCTTAGTAGACTTCACTAGGAGAGGTTGGCCCCATAAGGGAAATAGTCAGTCGGGAAACTAGTATAAGTAGAGGAGAATGCTCCTCACTTATCTTACACTTGCATAGCTCAGAAAGTAGCGCACTTGTGTTTGAGAGGTCTGCATAGGAGGTAGAGAAGGAGTTCAAGTCTTGGAGCACATCTTGTATTTTGGTTGATCATCTTATTGAGGAAAGATTTGTTGGGTTTTCAACCCCATGAGGGTTTCCCAGGGTAAAATCTCTGTCTATTTTGTGATTATGTTTCTTTCAGTGATCTTGCTAGTCAAATTAGTTTAAACTTAACATGGTATTAGAGCTAGCATGAATAGAACATCTTTCATAAGGAAAAATTATCTTTCTCTCTCTCTCTCCCAAAATTAGGGTTTCTGTAAAAGTTAGTATTTTTGGATTTACTTGCATGACTGAATAGCCCTTCTCAAAATCAAATTTTTGAGCCCTAGATCGATATTTTTGGTTGGGTAGAAATTAGGGAAAGTCAAACCCTAGTTTGACCAAAAGTGCAATAAACTAGAAATTCTGTTGCATATCCGAAAAGAAAAGGTTGAAGAAGCACATCTCCTGGTAAGTGTTACTCTATCTCTTGAAACTCCAATCTCTTGGACTCCCCCAAGAGAATATGGCTCCAAGCACTAAGCTTGAAGACAGGCTAGAAGGCATAGAGAATTTCTGGGCATGGAAATACAGAATTGGTCTCATTCTTGAAGAAAATGATCTTGCTCAATATATCAAGGATGAAGTTGCAGAACCCACTGAAGATGAAGCCAAAGAAAAGTATATAAAAAATCTAATTATGGCAAAGAGAATCATTGTTGATTCTATCAACGACCACTTGATTCCCCAAGTGGCATCCAAGAAGATCCCAAAGGAAATGTATGATGCCCTAGGAAGAATGTATGAAGGGAAGAACATCAATAGGAAGATGAACCTAAGAACTTAGTTAAAGAGTACCAAGATGCACAAAGGAGAATCCATTCAAGACTACTTCTCAAGAGTTTCCCAAATCAAGGAACAACTAGATTCCATTGGAGATACTCTTGATGAAGATGAACTTGTGATGACTACTCTAAATGGTCTCACTAGACCTTGGGAGTCATTTATACAAACTATGTGTGCCAGAAAAGAAAGTATGAAGTTTGATGTAGTATGGGAGGATTGTGTTCAAGAAGAAGCTAGGGTAGCCAACAGAGAAGCCCTTCTGAAGGAGGATGACCAAGCCTTGGCTACACACACCAAAAGAGGAAGAAAAAGTCACTTCAAGAAAGTGGACCACAAGAAGTCTCAACCCTCTCATAGATTCAAAAGGAGAGGAGGAATAAACTCAGAAAGAGACCTCTCCACAGTTCAATGTTACAATTGTCTTAAACTATGACACTTTGCTAGAAACTGTACTTTACCAGCAAAGAAGAAGAAGTTTGCTCACAAAAGACATCATGCACATATGGCAGAAGATGATAGTGGAGAATAAGAAGAAGAAGAAGAGGAAAGGCCTCAAAGGAAAAGATCTAAAGTAAAGAAAGAAGACCCATAAGAATATGTCATATTTTTTGCACTCTCTGAATCTATGTCACCTGGAGAAAATACATGGCTCATTGATAGTGGTGCTTCAAAGTGCATGACAGGTCAAAAGAAAAATCTCTCAAGACTTGAAGAAAAGACTTCTCCACAAAAGGTATCTCTAGGATATGATTATCAATATCCCATCAAGGGAATTGGTGAAGCAAGCTACAAGCTTAATTCTAGAACACCTTTAAAGATGAAAGAAATTTTATATGTACCAGGTTTAAAGAAGAACCTACTTTCCATCTCATCTCTAGATAAGAAAGGATTTAGAATTGCATTTATTGATGGACAAGTACTTATGTGGCCCAAAGGAAAATCAATTGAAGATGCAATTGTTATTGGTGAAGAAGAAGGAGGTCTTTACAAATTCAAGGGTCACCCAGAAGCTGCTCTTGTCCATGAAACCACTTGCCCTAGTGAGCTATGGCATAGAAGGCTTTCTCACATTAACTACAAGGCCCTACCCTATGTGAGCAAGGTGGTTATAGGATTACCAGACTTGAAGGTTGTTCATAACGGCACATGAAAAGGATGTGAAAAGGGGAAGAATGTCAACAACCCTTTTCCAAAGAGTGAAACAAAGACTAAGAACATTTTGGAGTTAATACATTCAGATGTATGTGGACCAATTCCCACCACATCCCTAAGTGGGTTTGAATACTATCTCACATTCATTGATGACTATTCAAGGAAGACTTGGATATACTTTCTAAAAGGAAAGAATGAAGTCTTTGGAAAATTCAAAGATTTCAAGGCCTTGATATAAAATCACTCAAAAAAGAAAATCAAGATTCTCATAACAGATAATGGTGGAGAATATACTTCAAACGACTTCGAAGAATTTTTTAAGGAAGCTAGAATCAAGAGGGAACTAACCATTCCCTACAATCCCCAACAAAATGGAGTTGTTGAAAGAAAGAATATAACTATCATGGAAGCTATAAATACTATGATACATGACCAAGATCTACCCATGTATCTATGGGCTGAAGCAGCTAAGACAGCAGTCTATGTACAAAATACACTATCCCATAATGCTCTTGAATTCAAGACTCCAGAAGAAGTGTTCTCAGGAAAGAAGCCTGAGGTAAGTCATCTCAAAATATTTGGATGTCCAGTGTACATTCACATTCCAAAAGAAAAGAGAACCAAGTTGGATCCTTCTGGTAAGAAGGGAATATTTGTTGGATATTGTGAATCATCCAAAGCTTTCAGAATTTACATACCAGGTTTTCATCATATGGAAATAAGTAGAGATGTAACATTTGATGAAGAAGCAACTCTCAAGAAATCTAGAAAGTGCCAACTTGAAGAAATCTATGAAGAAGAGACACCTCCTAGAATCAAAGAAGATGTACCCATCCCTGAAGATGATGCACCATAGGACCATGACATGCTAGAACCACAAGAAACCCCCATTACAAATTTATCTAGAAAAAGAAGGCCAGCATGGGCTAGAGACATTATTCAAGGAGCTGAAAAATATGGAGCTCCTGAAGGCTCCACTAGAGAAAGAAAGAAACCAAAGCTAGTATCCAACTATGTGGCCTTGATGTGTGATCTTCTGGATCAACAACCTACTAGCTATGAAGAGGCAGCTCAGAAGAAAGAGTGGGTAGAAGCAATGACAGAAGAATACCAATCAATAATGAAAAATGATGTTTGGGATATAGTTCCCAAACCAAAAGATAAAAGTGTGGTATCTTCCAAATGGATATTCAAGATAAAACATGCTGTAGATGGTAGCATTGAAAAATATAAGGTAAGATTTGTAGCCAGAGGATTCTCTCAGAAAGAGGGAATTGACTATGAAGAAACATTTGCACCAGTTGCTAGGTACACTTCAATTAGAACTATCATGGCACTTGCATCTATGATGAAATCGAAATTACACCAGATGGATGTTAAGACAGCTTTCCTGAATGGTATGATTGAAGAAGAAGTGTACATAGAACAACCATAAGGGTTTGAGGTTAAAGATGGGAGAACACATGTATGCAAGCTGAAAAAGGCCTTATATGGATTGAATCAAGCTCCCAGAGCTTGGTATGAAAGGATTGACAATTTCTTAACAAGCATGGGCCTTACCAAGAGTAAAGCTGACCCTAATCTTTATGTCAAAGTTATGGATGATGAACTTGTTATACTATTGTTGTATGTAGATGATCTAGTTCTTACTAGAGATGAGAAACAAATTATCGAATGTAAGAAGAAGCTTTCTTCAGAATTTGAGATGAAAGATCTCGGATTAATGCACTACTTCCTACATCTAGAAGTATGGCAAGAACCAAAAGGAATCTTTCTAAATCAAGGTAAGTATGCTGTGGAGATTCTGAAAAGATTCGATATGTTGGAGTGTAAAGCCATGGCCACTCCCATGGAATCCAACTTGCAGTTATTAGTTGATGTCTCTTTAGAATTAGTGGATGTGACTCTATATAGACAAATCATTGGGTCACTGATGTATTTAACAAATACCAGACCAGACATATGCTTTGCTATAAATACCTTGAGTCAATATCTAGTAGAACCTAGAAAGGTTCACCTAATAGCTGCAAAGCATGTGATGAGATATCTAAAGGGTACATTAGATTTTGGTCTATATTATCTTGGAAGTCATGAACTCAGATTACTTGGTTACTTAGATTCTAATTGGGCAAGAAGTGTTTCAGACAGGAAAAGTACATCAGGTGGATGTTATGGTCTTGGATCTACCATGATCTCATGGTTTAGCAAGAAACAATCTAGTGTGGCTCTTAGTACTGCTGAAGCAGAATTTATAGCTGCTTGCTCTGCTAGTTCTGAAGCAGTGTGGCTTCAGAAACTATTATCTGGAGTGTTTGACTTAGAGATGGATCCCACTATGATCATGTGTGACAATCAAAGTTGTATTAAGATGATAGAAAACCTAGTATTCCACGATAAGTCAAAACACATAGAGATCCGATATTTTTATATGCAAGATATGGTGCAGAGAGGAGCTATTAAGCTCGAGTATGTGAGCATTGAGGAACAAATTGCTGATATATTGACCAAACCTTTGTCTCGAGTGAAATTTGAGTATTTCCGCGACAAGCTTGGTGTAGTTCAAAAGGACCCTCCTCAAAAGGGGGAGTGATATAGTCACAGATAATGAGATTTCCCACATCGACAACAATGTCGATGATGAGGATACTTGTTTATTACACCTAGATATTTATATGTATGCTTAGGATACTTATATTTAGGATACCCATACATATACTTAGAATACTTATATTACTTATATTTCTGATATATGCACCTATTGTTGATGAGGATACTTGTATTGTTGATTAGGATACTTGTATACATGTATTGATGAGGATACTTGTATTATTGATGAGGATACTTGTATTGTTGATGAGGATACTTGTATTGTTGATTAGGATACTTGTATTGTTGTTTAGGATACTTGTATTCATGTATTGATGAGGATACTTGTATTGTTGAATAGGATACTTGTATTGATGATATGTATACGTGTATTGATGAGGACACTCGTATTGATGATAGATGTACTTGTACTGATGATGTATTAATAACACTTTTGTTGATGAGGATACTGTGGGGATTGCATCATCCTTGAACATATGTTCTAAAAGGATCCACAGACACATGTCTCCGAGAAAGAAGGGGGATTGCATCATCCTTGAACATATGTTATAAAAGGATCCGTAGAAATATGTCTCCAAGAAAGAAGAGGGATTGTATCATCCTTGAACATATGTTCTAAAAGGATCCGTATATAGTTGTCTTCGAGAATGAAGTCCTGAGTGGATAGGTGGGGATTGTATCTTCCCCAGACTTCAGTCCCAGAATTGATCCGTAGACAGAGGTCTCCGAAAATGAAGTCCTGAGTGGACAGGTGGGGATTTTATCTTCCCCAAACTTCGGTCCCAGAATTGATCCATAGACAGAGGTCTCCAAAAATGAAGTCCTGAGTGGACAGGTGGGGATTTTATCTTCCCCGGACTTCGGTCCCAGAATTGATCCGTAGACAGAGGTCTCTGAAAATGAAGTCCTGAGTGGACAGGTGGGGATTGTATCTTCCCTGGACTTCGGTCCCAGAATTGATCCATAGACAGAGGTCTCCAAAAATGAAGTCCTGAGTGGACAGGTGGGGATTGTATCTTCCCCAGACTTCGGTTCCAGAATTGATCCGTAGACAGAGGTCTCCAAAAATGAAGTCCTGAGTGGACAGGTGGGGATTGTATCTTCCCTGGACTTCGGTCCCAGAATTGATCCGTAGACAGATGTCTCCGAGAATTGAAGATAGGACTGCATCGTCCCTGGACCTCGGTTCAAAAGGTACGTGAGAGGACTGCATTGTTCGTGAACTAGGTTCAAAAGGTACGTGAGAGGACTACATTGTCTGTGAACTGGGTTCAAAAGGTACGTGAGAGGACTGCATCGTCCATGAACTGGGTTCGAAAGGTACATGAGAGGACTGCATCATCCATGAACTGGGTTCAAAAGGTACATGAGAGGACTGCATCGTCTGTGAACTGGGTTCAAAAGGTACGTGAGAGGATTGCATCGTCCGTGAACTGGGTTCAAAAGGTACGTGAGAGGACTGCATCGTCCGTGACCCTTTGGTTCAAAATGTACATGATGGGATTGCATCGTCTCTAGACATGAGACTTGTCTTAAAAGGATAAGGAATGATCCTCCTGGAAGTTGATCGGGATTGCATCGTCCCTAGACATGAGACTTGTCTTAAAGTGATAAGGATTGATCATGCTGGAACTTGATCTGGATTGTATCATCCATGGACCTATGTCCTAAAGAGAGCAAAATTGATCATCCTGTAATATGATCATGTGTATTGCAGAGTATGTTGAGATGATGATCCAGATGTTGTAGATCGAGATGATGATCCAGATGCTGTAGATCGAGATGATGATCTAGATGTTGTAGATCGAGATGATGATCCAGATTCTGTAGATCGAGATGATGATCCAGATCCTGTAGATCGAGATGATGATACAGATGCTGCAAAAGATGAAGACTCAATACTGATGATGTTGATGTTCCAGGAACTGCTTGAAGAAAGCTTCCGATGATTTATAGATGTATCTTGTATTATGTATTCGATGACTCCTTGCTCCTGTATATTTTGTTATAATATCCTTCTCGTTAAGGGGGAGTGTTGAATATTGTAACTTCTAAGAATATTATATTTGTAGTTTATTATTTCGGAGATGTTTCATCCCTCCGAGGTGATTCTATTATGTATCCGGAGATGTTTATTCCTCCGATGAATTGTGCTAACCAGGGTTATTAGATCCACCATGTGGGGGTCGGCCCTGAGTTAATTAATTAGGGGTTATTAGACTTCACTGGTAGAGGTCGGCCCCATAAGGGAAATAGTCAGTCAGGAAACTAGTATAAGTAGAGGAGAATACTCCTCACTTATCTCACACTTGCATAGCTCGAAAAGTAGCACACTTGTGTTTGAGAGGTCTACATAGGAGGTAGAGAAGGAGGTCAAGTCTTGGAGCACATCTTGTATTTTGGTTGATCATCTTATTGAGGAAAGCTCTGCTGGGTTTTCTATCCCATGAGGGTTTCCCAGGGTAAAATCTCTGTCTATCTTGTGATTATGTTTCTTTCAGTGATATTTCTAGTAAAATTAGTTTAAACTTAACAATGGGTTGAGCCAAGAATGAATTATTGATCCAAAAACAAGATCTTTGCTACTCTATGACATTAACATGAATTGCATAAAGAGCATGAATGAAGCTCACAAATCCATAAGAAGAGAACCAAATAGCATAGACAATATGCACATAATGACAACAAGTTGATAACGGAGTTCGTCTAGGATGGACTACGTCTCCGGTCCTGCTTCTCAATAGGAGGGCCGATCTATAATCTCAGCATAAGGCAAAATACATGGCAATGATACAATGATACCTTGGCGACAATGGTCAAGAAGAGAACCACTGCCCGAAACACAACAAGACTGCTTCTAGCAACTCCGAAGCCTGAAGACGATGTAAAACGAGTATAAACACTTGTACCTTCCTCCTGCAGAGCTACGCAATCTCCCTTCTCTCCTTTAGCTACAAAGTCTCCACTCCAAAGCATGAATGGAAAATGGCATATGAGGGGGTTTATATAGGCTTGAGTTAGCCCTTATCACATTCTCCTCATGATTCTTCAGTTACAACAAATTTGCCTCAATGGGCATGGAGTTACAACTCCTAAGTTGGTTCTCATGTGGTTGGGATTTTTATTAAAAGTTTTTAGTTGGAAATTTACCAACTATAGCATATTATATTAGCCCTTGTTATAACCTACCCAACTGAAACTATGGAGAAAAACCCACATAACAAATAATTTATTTACAAACCAATTTGTTGTTTCAACCCACTTTTATATAGTTGGAAATATGGCATGTGCACTAAATTTACGCGGGCTCCACGGGCTCCATATGCAACGGAACTGTGGGTGTTGTTGGTGCGTAATCGTTTTGGTCGGAGCTCCTGGTCATCGCCAAAGGGGAGAACCAGGGGTCGGGGCTAGCCCCAGCCCCTCTTTGCACCAATATAAACTTTAACCCAACCTTAAATAAATTTTATTGCATATGCATACCAAGAACCACACGTAGCCCGAGTGGCGAAGGCGCTCAGGAATCTTTGTAGAGGCCATGGGGTCGAACCCCACGGAGGCCATAATTTTGTATTAGATTTATTGGCCAATCCTGTGTTGCCACGTGGCGGCCTGGGATTGGTCGACCTTATGCCCAGCCGACATCCAGTCAACTTCCAAGTCATTGCCCGTACTGCCACATGTTCAATCTCCATTGGTTCGTACGTACATGCCATGTCACCTCGTCCGTACTGTACGGATTCCACAAGTCATCCTCTGAGTGGTGCCATGTGGCACCTCGATTTTGCCAAATTTTCTTGTTTCATCAATACAACAAAACGTGATAAATTTCTCATACGGAGTCTGTTTGAGGTGAAATGAACGCCATTGGAATCGTCTCGATGAGCCCTTTGATCTGAATCTAGTTTTGCTGAGATTGGAGGACTTAAAAAAAATTTCCCTCTTAGATCCTCCTGGATCATTCCTCCCCACTGAGAAGCTTTTGGCCTCCAAAATCCTTTACTAATCAACAGATAGGTGAGAGAATTGCTCCCTCACTTTCTCCTTCTCAATCCACTTGGCTTTGCTTGGATGAGTGCCTTTGGTGCCCACTTGAAGATAATCAACATCACCTCTGCGAGAATTCCTTGTCCTTCTGTCCAAGATGACATCTTCCTTTCGCTCATCCATGTACTCAGGAGCAAATTCATCAACTGATGGCAATGAGACATTCTCCCTTTCATCCATGATCATGGGAGGCTCATAGAGTTTGAAGTTCTCCACATTCACCACTGAGTAGATCTGCATGTATGGCGGTAGCTCTAAGCAAAAGGCATTCGTTCCAATCTTCTCCAAGATGGTGAAGGGACCATATCTAATGGGCTTGAGCTTCTTGCCTTATCCCTTCATTCTCTCCTTGCTGATGTGAAGTCACACTTGATCTCCCACATGAAACTGATGATCAACTCTATGCTTTTCATGGCGAGCCTTGTACTGGGCTTGACTCTTCTCCAACTGCTCTTGCACTGCTTGATGTACCTATTGAACTCTCAGAATGAACCTGCGGGCTTTGTCTTCATCCTTGGAAGTGCTTGAATAAACCTCTCTCCCATAAGTCAAGTCTAATGGAGTCTTTGGCAAGTACCCAAAGCATGTCTCAAATGGCAAGCTCTGAGTGGAAGAATGCATAGCCCTATTGTAGGCATGTTGCACATACTGGATCTGTTCATCCCATAACTTAGGATGCTTGTTGCAATAGCCTCGAAGCAAATGGACAACTATCCTATTGACTACCTCTGTCTGTCCGTCGATCTATGGATGGAAAGAGGTGCTCCTCTTTAGCTTGGTGTCCATCATACACCATAACTTTGTCCAAAACTCTCCAAGGAATCAGGAGTCCCGATCCGAGATAATGGACGTAGGAAGTCCAAAGTGAACCCATACATGCTAAAAGAAGAGAGAAGCAGCCTACTCTGCAGTGACCTGCTTTTTACATGGCATAAGAATACACATCTTGCTAAACCTATCCACGACCACATACAAGTAGTCATGACCCCTCCTAAACATAAGGAAACCCCCCACAAAATCCATGGAAATGCTTTCCCAAGGATGGGAAGGAACAGGAAGTGGTGAGTACAGCCCCAATTTTCTATTAGTGGGCTTACAAGTAGAGCACATCACACACCCCTTTACATATTTTGTTACAATGTCTTTCATGCGAGGCCAATACATGAGTCTTTGCAAATGAGCCAAAGTCTTACCTACCCCAAAATGCCCTGATACAAGAGAAGTATGAGCTTCTCGTATTACATGGACTCTTTCACTGATAGGAACACATAGCTTGCCCAAATGATAGAGCAACTTTCCCTGCAAATAGTAGTCTTCCACCTGTCTTCCATTGGTTAGCTTCTCATAAATCTCCTTGAAATCATCATCAGTAGCATACTGCTCAATATAACTTTCATGGGATACAGAAGCATTTTTCAAAACAATAGATGCAACAATAGGAGGTCTAGAAAGCATAGCTGCCACTTTGTTACTAGTACCCTTCTTGTACTTGATCACTAGATGGAATTGTTGAAGAAATCCCATCCACCTGAAATGACGAGCTTACTGGAGCTTAGTCTGGGACTGGAGATACTGCAAGGGTTGATGATCGGTATGGATGATCGCCTCCTTACCCATCAAGTAGTGCCTCCACTTCTTGACACTCTGAACCAAAGCATACAACTCTTTGTCATAGGTGGGGTAGTTGATCACTGCTTGAGTAAAAGTCTCTGAATGGTAGAAAATAGGCTTGCAGTGCTGCATCAATACTACCCCCATGGCATATCCACTGGCATCTGTCTCTATCTCAAATGGCTGCTACAAATTGGGCAAGGCTAGGATTGGGGCAGTGCTGATCTTTCCCTTCAATGTGTCGAAGGCTTTCTGCTACTTACCTCCCCACTGGAAGGCTTTCTTCACAATTTTTAAGGCATGCAAAGGAGACGCCATGTATGAGAAGTTCTGAATGAACCTCCTCCAATATTGAACAGCTCCTAAAAAGCTTCTCACTTTAGTAGTGTTAGTAGGCTTAGGCCAATTGACAATTACATCAACTTTTGAAAGATCAATTTTTAAATTTCCACCTCCTACAATATGACACAAGTAAACTAATGAAGTTTTGCCAAATTCACACTTTGACAATTTTACATACAATTTCTCCTTTTTCAAAGTATCTAATACTTGCTTTACATGCCCCACATGTGCTTCCCAAGTTTTGCTAAAGACCAAGACATAATCTAAGTATACAATGACAAAATCATCTAAGAATGGCCGGAAAACATCATTCATTACCCGCATGAAGGTTGCAGGTGCATTGCAAAGCCCAAAGGGCATCACCAACCACTCAAATAGACCTTGCTTGGTCTTGAAGGCCGTCTTCCACACATCACTTTCTGCAATTCTGATCTGGTGGTAGCCACTGCGCAAATCCAACTTGGTAAAGAACACAGCATCTTTCAACTAGTCGAGCAAGTCATCTATGTGAGGAAGCGGGTATCGATTCTTGATCATGATCTTGTTGAGAGCCCGATAGTCAACACACATCCTGCATGTGCCATCTTTCTTCATCACCAACACAATCGTCAAACCACATGGAGAGGAGCTAGGTCTGATCACTCCTTGGTGCAACAAGTCTTGAACCTGCTTCTTAATCTCTGCCATTTCAACTACAGACAACCTGTACATGCCCGCATTAAGAAGAGGGGCATCCTGCTAGAGATGGATCTCATGCTGAATCTCGCTTTTGGGAGGCAAACCTGTAGGTTCCTGAAATATTTCATCATAGTTAGCCACAATATCAATCATAGCCTTTTTATGAGAAGGATCACAACCTTTGAAAGCATCGGATGCCTCAGCATCTTTTGCTCTCACAACCATGAGCATGTATCTCTTATTAGTGTTGATGAGCCGCTTCATCTGTCCTGCACTAACAAGAGTGGTGTTAGCCTTCATACTGTGAGCTCTCACAATGTACTCCACCCCATTTTTGGTGAGAAGGTACTTGTTCTCATGACGGAAGAATACTTCTTTTCGATCATACAAGTATGGTCTTCCCAATATGATACCGCAGATGTCAAGAGGAACAACATCTAAGTCCACCTCATCGATCAACTTTGAAGCAATAGCAAACCTTAACCTACATTGCTTAGTCACCTGTAGCTTAGCATTATCACATACCCATCCAAGAGGATAAGGCTTGGGGTGAGGTTTAGTCTGTATGCCCAACTTCTTAACAACTGATTCTGAGATCAAATTTACTTGAGAACCCAGATCAAATAATGTTTCAATCTTTGTATGCTTAGACACAACTCTAATGTGAAACAACTCACTTCTTATTTTATCATTTTCTTTAGAAACATGAGTAGAACTTGAACCAGTATGAGGAGTTTTGTTACCTTGCATTCCCACGGCTGTAATCATGGTTTTGTCACCTGAGTCGGAACACAAATCTCGTTGCGCTGTTGCAATGGTCTTTTTCTTCTTTTTTCCTCCATAATGCTTTGGCCTCTGTTCATGATGCAACTTCCAGCAACTTTCTTCATCATGCCCATCAGTATCGCAATGTTTGCAATGGAGCTTTCCTCCTTCCTTCTTGGCAGTAGCTATCTTCTTGCTCTTGTCTTTTTTCTTGAACTTGTGGTTGTTGTTGGGCTTGAAAGGCTTCTTCTGATCGTCTTCTTGCAAATGCTTCCCCTTGTTCTCAAGATGAGTATCCTAAACATTTGTTTCATCCACACTAGTAAGATTCAACAACAGCAAAGTATGGCATAGATAATGATGAAGAGCACCAATGTACTTCAAAAGAGTGTCAGGAGAATCTAAAGCAATATTCAATTCTAAAGCTTTCTTTCTAAATTCTTCAGTAAAACTCTGAACACTCTGACCCTTGCCTTGTCTGAAACTTTGCCAATCCATCATTGCCTTTTGAACATAACCCAACGTATAAAATTGCTTATGTAAAGCAGAAATAAAAGCAGACCACGATGAGAGAAGATTACCCATTTGTTTGCTACCTTGCTGAAGCTTGCTTTCCCACCATACAAGTGCGGTGCCTGTCAACCGAAGTGAAGCCAACTGAATCTTCACATCTTCTTCTTTGATCTGCTGGACTCGGAAATAGACCTCAATTTTCCTTATCCAATTGTTTAACTTCTCTGCATTCGCTTCCCCATTGAACATGGGAAAATCAAACTTCACATCGAGCTTCAATAAGGGATTCTTTTGAGGCTCTTTGTGAGGAACCTTGGAATGCTGAGAATGAGATGAGGAAGAAGCACTTGAACTTGTTCTTGAAGCTGAAGGTGAAGAGGGAGGCTCAGGAGGCTCTTTGCCACCTCCTCCTTGGTTAACTGAAGCGTTGCCTTCGTCCTTCACTTCTTTGTCTTCCTTCTTCACTTCACTGCCTTTTCTTTCTTTTGCCATGCGTTCTTCATAGTCTGCAAACAACTTGTCTACCTTATCAGCCATCATGTAGAAGACCTTGTGAAAGTTTTCCTCCATCTCGATGCGGGCATCATTAGCATCCATCTTCCTCCTTCGGGGTGCACATCCGATCTCGAAATTGTAAGGCTCTAATGTACCCTCACCAGCTTGTAGTTTAGCCCTCGTGACCATCCACACTCACAATCCAACGTCAAATAGACCTTCTTTGATACCACATGATCTAAAAACAAGATCTTTGCTACTATATGACATTAACATGAATTGCATAAAGAGCATGACTGAAGCTCAAAAATCCGTAAGAAGAGAACCAAACAGCATAGACAATACGCACATAACGACAACAAGTTGATAACGGAGTTCGTCCAGGATGGACTACGTCTCCGGGCCTGCTTCTCAATAGGAGGGCCGATCTATAATCTCAGCATAAGGAAAAATACATGGCAATGATACAATGATACCTTGGTGACAATGGTCAGGAAGAGAACCGCTGCCCAGAACACAACAAGACTGCTTCCAGCAACTCCGAAGCCTGAAGACGGTGTAAAACGAGTATACACACTCGTACCTTCCTCCTGCAGAGCTACGCAATCTCCCTTCTCTCCTTTAGCTACAAAGTCTCCACTCCAAAGCATGAATGGAAAATGGCATATGAGGGGGTTTATATAGGCTTGAGTTAGCCCTTATAACATTCCCCTCATGATTCTTCAGTTACAACAAATTTGCCTCAATGGGCATGGAGTTACAACTCCTAAGTTGGTTCTCATGTGGTTGGGCTTTTTATTAAAAGTTTTTAGTTGGAAATTTACCAACTATAGCATATTATATTAGCCCTTGTTATAACCTACCCAATCGAAACTATGGAGAACAACCCACATAACAAATAATTTATTTACAAACCAATTTGTTGTTTCAACCCACTTTTATATAGTTGGAAATATGGCATGTGCACTAAATTTACGCGGGCTCCATATGCAACGGAACTATTGGCATTGTTGGTGCGTAATCGTTTTGGTTGGAGCTCCTGGTCATCGCTGAAGGGGAGAACCAGGGGTCGGGGCTAGCCCCGGCCCCTCTTTGCGCCAATATAAACTTTAACCCAACCTTAAATAAATTTTATTGCATATGCATACCAAGAACCACACATAGCCCGAGTGGCGAAGGCACTCAACATTCTTTGCAGAGGTCATGGGGTCGAACCCTGCGGAGGCCATAATTTTGTATTAGATTTATTGGCCAATCTCGTGCTGCCATGTGGCAACCTGGGATTGGTCCACCTTATGCCCAGTCGACGTCCAGTCAACTACCAAGTCACTGCCCGTACTGCCACGTATTCAATCTCCATTGGTCTATATGTACATGCCATGTCACCTCGTCCATACTGTATGGATGCCACGTGTCATCCTCTGAGTGGTGCCACATGGCACCCCCATTTTGCCAAATTTGCCTATTTCATCAATACAACAGAACTCGATAACTTTCTCATATGGAGTCCATTTGAGGTGAAATGAACGCCGTTGGAATCATCTCGACGAGCCCTTCGATCTGATGCCAGTTTTGCTAAGATTGGAGGACTTAAATTTTTTTTCCCTCTTACATCCTCCTGGATCAATTATAGAGTTTGAAACGGCCAGAACTGGTGGATTACCAACAAGAGATTAATGGGTGATGAAACCCCAGTACCATGGAGGGCACAGATGGACTCTGGCCAACTGGGCTTTGTCCTCAGATTGGGAGCCTTCCATCATTTCAAAAAAACAAAATAGGAAATTTGTAACTTTACTGCAATCTCATTCCTATGTAAATTGAAAAAGGGAAGAAAAAATGCTACAGTAAACAGAAACATTTTCATTGTTTTATTTATTGCATAAAGAGGAAAGGCACACATGTGGGTTGAGTATAGAGATGGGGAGAGAGGACGCATTCCCTTGATGAGTATTCATGCCTTCCAATTAGTTGAATCTGGAATATGAAATCCAATTTATGGCAATTTAATAGGGCCATCAAAAACCTTGATTCTTGTACATTGTATCTGTTGTCAAGCAAGAAAATCCGAAGGGGATTTTGTTGATGTATATGTAACTTCGGAATGTATTTCACATATATGTATATTGTATTCCTATAGAGATGGTATTATTCCTCTATAAGGAAGTGTCGTCATTTATATTGTAAGTGTTGTAACTTATACTTGATGGGTTATTAGACCACCTTATTTGGGGTCGGCCCTGTATAAGTCATGTGGGTCAAAGGGTTATTAGACCACCCTATTGGGGGTCGGCCCACTCAGCATTATGTTATGTGGTAAAGTTCGAGCCTACATGAGTTAGGTAAAAAGGCAAGTCAAGTCAAGTATAAATAGAGTGCGGGAGGCACTCTATTCGCTCACTCACTTCTCACTCATGCACTCAAGGAGGAGTGGCGCACTTATGGAGGAAGAGGATCTACTGCTAGGTTGTGTCTATCTCTTATGGTTGGTTGTATCATTGCTCTATCTATCTCTGAGGAAGTTATTAGGGTTTTTCACCTTTATGGTTTTCCCCAAGTAAATTTTTGTGTCTCTTGTGTGCTTGCATTATTGTCTCCATGATTGATATGCTGTAGATATGCTGTACATGTTGTTCTCTCAGTTAAGATCCTAGATCAGATTGAAGTAAATTCAGAAAATTTAACATGGTATCAGAGCTAGCCTGAAAGAAGGCATGATATGGCATGTATGACACTTGTTGCACTTACGATGCTAGGGCTTGATATAGCAAAAACCAGTCATCGTAGCACTTTAGATATAAATCCGTTTTGGAGAAGTTTTCGGATCTGAAATTGTTACAGGCCGAAGCTAAGATTGCCAGGTACCTTGTGTCCAAAGGACAACCTCTAATTCGTTGTACTTTGTGATTTATGATCTGTGCAATATAGGGTTTCTGCCTCTTCCAGATCTGAGTCAAAATCAGGTGACCTTGGGAAAAAGGTCATAACTTGGGCTAGAAAGCTCCAAATGAAATTTCGTAAAAAGTGACAGGCAGTACACAGACTGTACTATCTCAGAAAACGTTTTCAGAGGCCGAAGTTGAACCAGTGACACGTGGAACGCCGTACAAGTTCGCTCTACTGTTTTATCCCATAAAAAGGTCACGTTGCGACACTTGGCATAACTCTCTCTCAGAAAACCCAATTGAGGTCAGACCTGTTAGGATGGAAAGATAACAGGCCGAGCTATCTCAAGAAAAGTTTTCAGAGGCCGAAGTTGAAACAGTGATACGTGGCATGCCGTACAAGTTCGCTCTCCTGTATTATCCCAAAACAAGTCACGTTGCGACATTTGGCATAACTCTCTCTCAGAGAATCCAATTGAGGTTAGACCTGTCAGGATGGAAAGCTAACAGGTCAGGCTATCTCAGGAAACGTTTTCAGACCCTGTGGATTGAAAAGTTCGGAGTTACACCAGAAACAATCAGGTACATATTTCTATCAAAACAGAATTATTTTTGAGTACCTTCATTCATGGCTTCTGGAATTTAGGGCTTTGGAGAAAGTTGGAATTTTTGTAATCGGAGACCAAGGATGAATGCTACTCATCAAAATAAAAATTTAGAGACCAAAATCAGAATTTTTGGTTGGGCAGAAGGCCGGGTTTGATCAAACCCTAGTTCGGGACTTTGATCAGAAAAGTGGAAAATTAGGGCTTCTGTAAAAATGAGAATTTTTGAAATCTATGACCACAGCTGGAAGATCCTCAGAAAAATAGAAGCTTAGATATTTGGATCAAACATTTTGATTGGGAAGAAGAGTGGGCTTCATCAAACCCTAGTTCAGGGTCACATCCAGTGAATCCGGAAGTTTCAAAGGAAAAATTGAGGAGTGAAACTTTACAGTTTTCAAATTCTGAATATACTAGTTTGATCAGCTCTTCAAGGCACAAATTTCTATCCCTTCGGAAGTTTGAAATTCAAAGTTTGAATTTTTGGGGTTTCTCTGACAAACCCATATCCAGCTCCAGGGCCAGTTCTTGCAAATCAAGTGGATTGGGTTAATCCTAGAAGAAGATGGATTGGTCACCTACATAAGTGAAGCAGTTCCTGTTTCAGAGGGAGATGAGGCTAAGGCCTTACATAAGAAGATTAGAAGCAATCTCGACAGGTATGACTCATCGAGGTATGTTTCGATATTTTTCCATGATTAAGTTTATGGTATGTTTGCCTTCATTACGGTTAGTACAATTTTGATTTTAGATTTGTCGTATCACCTTAACAAAATTATGAATGCATGATAGAAGATATTCATTAATTAGGGTGTTGACACTTATGATTGTACTAATGCATTATGGTGTTGTATGAGGTTTATGTTGTCTGCTAACATAAAGGTACACCAAGAAAGACAAATCATGTTCTGGTTCACGAACATATGAGCATGATGACATGAGGACAAAGATTCATCCATTGTCATGGATCTCATAGAAGATCTACTTTCGAGGTATGTATAAGTTGTTTCTACAATTGTTAACTTATGAGACATGCAGGTTACTAGCACAAGTCACTGAAGAGAACCAAAAGACATTATACATGTATGTTATACATAACTAGCTAGCATGCTAATCCAGGTATGTTTTTCCTATATCAAGCTAGAATCCTACCTTGTGTTAGGATCTTATACTGTTGATTATTCATGAAGTCGTAGGTTTGAATAATCATGGTTGTATGCATATTATGTTTCTTACCATAATTGATGATATGACTAACCAGAAGAATCATGAAGGTATAGGTTTGAATAATCATAGGTTTTATGCATATTATATCTCTTATCTTGATTGATAACTCAACTAACCCGAAGAGTCATAGGTTTGAGTAATTACAGGTTTAGACATGTTATGTTTCTTATGATTTGACTAACCATAAGAATCCTACATAAACCTTGAAAGCTAATGCTTATTATTTCTGTTTGAAATGATCATGGCTATACATGCTTTAGATTATTGTGTTTTTTATAATATTAAGATTATTCTAATGAATTTTTTATTATGTATGAGACCTCGGGGATAACACAATGATGATACTAACAAGGATGCATAGGGATCAAGAATGAGTATAAGTTCAAAGACAGGTAATCCAGGAAGCAAAGATCAAGAGGGAGCACACTCCAGTTGTTCCTGCAATAAAGCAAAGGAGCACACTTCAGTAGTTTCTGCAAGGATGCAGATATTCAGAGGGAGTTGAGTATCTCTCTACACTCCACAACAGAAAGGTGTAGAAGAAGCTACTTCAGATTAGGACTCCAGCAGCTCCTGCAAGGAAGCAAAGACTTAGAGGGAGTCCACCCAACGAACAAACAAAGATAAGTATTTTAATTATCATTTCATGCATATTTGTTTGTTTAAATAAAATTGTTCAATGATGTATATGCTCATGTTCTTAGACTTAGGATATGTATTGTGCATATTAGAATAGTTGCATTGATGAACAGTATACTACTAATATACATGGGTAAGTGGCCTATGGCACTGTACAACATTCCATTGCTACTTATCTAGAATGAAACCTCTTTGCTGACATGTTGGGAGTTGTGCACACTCTTAACAATGTTCTGGTAGAGATTGGAAGGCATCTAGAAAGTTACGGGATATGGATAAATGTTGTATTGAAGCATTGGCTAAGATAATTGCATGATTGTATGACATATTTCTTTATGTGTAAGAATTTGTTCTGAAAATTATGAGATATTTCTAATCATGCAATTTAACCTGTTTTGTAGGAAAGATCGTATATCTTCACCTACAAAAGCTACAACATTTGTTCCAGCAACAAAGATATCTATTGAAGATATTGAAGTTCCTAGGATCTGGGATGAAGAAATGGAATGCCATGATCCGTCGATCATGAAGAATGATGTTTGGGATGTAGTCCCAAGACCTGAAGGGAAGTTTGTTATGACTTCCATATGGAACTATCAGATCAAGCATGTTGCAGATGGCAGCATAGAGAAATATAAAAGTGATGAAATAGAAGATACACCAGATGGATTCAAGACAGCTTTCTTGAATGGTGTAGTTGAAGAAGAAGTGTATGTGGAGCAGCCACTTGGTTCTGAGACACATGATAGGAAATCATATATGTGCAGAACTTCGTATGGTGAAGATAGATTGATTTCCGACACGCAGTGGAAGCTTACTACCGAGTTCGAGATGAGGAACTTGGGGATGATGCACTATTTGTTTTTGGCATGGAGGTGTGGCAGAGTGATGGAATCTTCCTTGGACAAGGGAAGTCTGCAGTAGAGATCCTGAAGAGGTTCAGGATGATGGATTGCAAGGCCATGGCCACACCTATGGCATCGAATCTGAAGCTTCTTGGTGATGCTTCATCTGAGCTGGTTGATGTCTCTATGTATCGTCAGATGATTGGGTCCTTGATGTACCTGACGAACACAAGACCGGATATTTGCTTTGCTGTGAACACATTGAGCCAGTTCCTGACGGATCTGAGGAGTGTTCACCTGGTTGTTGTAAAGCATGTTCTGAGGTACCTGAAGGGTATAGTGGATTATGGGCTCAAGTATGAGGCGAATCAAAAGTTTAACCTGCAGGGTTATGTTGATTCAGATTGGGCTGGCAGTGCTGCAGATAGGAAGAGCACATCTGGGTGCTGCTTCAGTATGGGATCAGGTGTGATCTCTTGGTTTAGCAGGAAGCAGTCCTGCGTAGCACTGAGTATAGCTGAGGCAGAGTATGTTGCAGCCTGTTCAGCTAGTTGTGAGGCAGTATGGCTACGGAAGCTACTGTCTGAGTTATTTGATCTCCCGTTGGATGCTACTGGTATCTTCTGTGATAACCAGAGTTGTGTGAAGCTGTCCGAGAATCCAGTGTTTCATGACAGGTCGAAACACATAGAGATCAAATATCACTATATCAGGGATATGGTGCAGAGAGGAGCTGTGAAGCTTCTGTATGTTGCGACGGACGAGCAGATTGCAGATGTGTTGATGAAGCCACTAGCCAGGGTGAATTTCGAGTACTTCAGGGAGAGGCTTGGCGTTCTTCAGATCGAGGACACTTCGAGGAAGAAGTGATGAACACATTTGCTGAAGCCATTCCAAGCATGTTGGAAGGAGGATCCTTCACATGGATGTGGATGTAAGCGCTGGATGATGAGCATCAGGATGATGTTCTGGTTTCTGCTTGGATATGATCAGTTGGATCATTTTTGTATGTATGTATGCTGGATATGATCAGTTGGATCATTTATATGTACGCATCATGTTGGATGATGGATATGATCAGTTGGATCATGTGTATGTATATGCATCATGTTGGATGCTGGATATGATCAGTTGGATCATGTGTATGTATACGCATCATGTTGGATGCTGGATATGATCAGTTGGATCATGTGTATGTATATGCATCATGTTGGATGCTTGGACCATGTATCTGTATATGTATCAGGTGGATACATTGTATGATCAGGTGGATCATGTGTGGTGATATGTATCATGTATTTGTATTTGTATCAGGTGGATACATTGTATGATCAGGTGGATCATGTATGATGATATGTATCAGGTAGATACGTGGTGTGCATCATATGGATGCATTGTATGATCAGGATGATCATGGATGACGAGCTTCAGGATGTTGCTCCAGATGACATGCAATAGGACGTTGCAGTGATGATGATTAGGATGATCATGGATACATCAGGATGATGTATGGTGAGTATCAGGTTGATACTCTATGGCTGTGGATCAGGTTGTGCAGATGAGCATGTAATTCAGTGCCCTGGGAGATTTGTAGATGGTCTTTCGAGGTTTTGCCTATGGCATGTAATTCGGTGCCCTGGGACATCTGGCAAATGCTCTTTCGAGGTTTTGCTCTGGGAGGACATGTAATTCGGTGCCCTGGGAGATCTGCAGATAGTCTTTCGAGGTTTTTCCTATGGCATGTAATTCGGTGCCCTGGGATATCTGGCAGATGCTCTTTCGAGGTTTTGTCCTATGGCATGTAATTTGGGCCTTGGGAGATTTCAGGTCGGAGTTGTGTACCCGTAACATCTTGAGATGCTCTTTCGAGGTTTTGCCATGACCACATGTAATTTGTGCCCTGGGAGATTTCAGGTCGGAGTTGTGTACCCGTAACATCCTGAGATGCTCTTGCTAGGTTTTGTGGTGACCACATGTAATTTGTGCCCTAGGAGATTTCAGGTCGGAGTTGTGTACCCGTAACATCCTGAGATGCTCTTGCGAGGTTTTGTGGTGGGGTCACATGTAATAGTGCCCTGGGAGATCCTACATGTCGGAGTTGTGTACCCGTAACATCCTGGGATGCTCTTTCGAGGTTTTGTGATGCACGTAATAAGTCCTGAGGATTCCACAGTATGGCCAGTGATGACGAAGACCTGCAAGTGGTGGGCCTACATCCAGTATGAAAAAGGACTGGCTCTGTAGAACTTCCTATGACGAGTAGATTCAGAGATTGATTGAGATAGCAGCAGCAGTGACAATGATGATGACTCGATGACGATTATCCAGTGACGATGATCCAGAGAAGATGACTTGTGCTAGAAGAACTGTGCTGAGAAATACCTTCCTAGTTAAGAGGGAGTGTTGATGTATATGTAACTTCGGAATGTATTTCACATATATGTATATTGTATTCCTATAGAGATGGTATTATTCCTCTATAAGGAAGTGTCGTCATTTATATTGTAAGTGTCGTAACTTATACTTGATGGGTTATTAGACCACCTTATTTGGGGTCGGCCCTGTATAAGTCATGTGGGTCAAAGGGTTATTAGACCACCCTATTGGGGGTCGGCCCACTCAGCATTATGTTATGTGGTAAAGTTCGAGCCTACATGAGTTAGGTAAAAAGGCAAGTCAAGTCAAGTATAAATAGAGTGAGGGAGGCACTCTATTTGCTCACTCACTTCTCACTCATGCACTCAAGGAGGAGTGGCGCACTTATGGAGGAGGAGGATCTACTGCTAGGTTGTGTCTATCTCTTATGGTTGGTTGTATCATTGCTCTATCTATCTCTGAGGAAGTTATTGGGGTTTTTCACCTTTATGGTTTTCCCCGAGTAAATCTTTGTGTCTCTTGTGTGCTTGCATTATTGTCTCCATGATTGATATGCTGTAGATATGCTGTACATGTTGTTCTCTCAGTTAAGATCCTAGATCAGATTGAAGTAAATTCAGAAAATTTAACAGATTTCACGTTCCTTTGTAGCTCCCTCATCCATCGTTGGAGATGTATGCAGTGATATGATCCATTGGAAACTGCATTTGTAGAGGAGATGTTCTACTTAATAGAATAGCCTAGAAACCCTAGAAAATATTAAATGCAAAAACCCCAGAAAATATTAAATACAAGAAGACCCTGTCAAATGAGGGTCATTCTTTAAATCACCAAAAAATAGTGATAGTTCTTCCTAGGAAGTATCCAAATGCACAAATTTGTCTCCCAAATTCTGATGTCTTCGAATGAACACGTTTTGCTTCCAAATTCTGTCAAAGAGGAGAGGCATATTCTAAATCACCAAAAAATAGGGAAGGTCTTCCCAAGATGTAAGGATACTTTGGGCTGAGGTGTTTGTTTTGTTTATTGTTTGTTTTTTAAAATATTATATAGAATAATATATTTATTTTTAATATATATAATATACACATATAATACATAATATTCTTATTTTTTGTTATTTATTTATATATAATATTTATTTGTTTTTTATTTATATAATATAAAATTAAAAATTTAATAATCAAAATAAAATTTAAATTAAAAAAGAAGAAGATAAAAATAACATTTCCATTGCACAAGTTAAGACTTACGGAGATTTTTTTTACACCATTAAGAATTTATTTATTCAATGTCAATGCAGTGAGGAAATATCATAATCATGGAAACTCTTCTTTAAAAAGAATTTTAAAAAAGGGAGCATTTTTTCTCTTTCCAAAATGGAGGATAATGGCAATTTTTTGCAGGGGAGAGATCCGAGGGGAATTTTAGAACTTTCAAACTTAGGTGTGAAGAGAACCATGGTAAATGGATGCATATGGAGAATTAATTGAGGTTGTGAAATTGACAATATTTAGCTAACAAGACGCAAAATACACGAACTTGTTGAAACTTTTACAGACTGCCAAGAAGGTCAAACGGCGATGGTTTTGTTCAAACAAAATATGAACATGGCTAGTATGATGAGCCAAACACAATGACACAAAATTTACGACATGAAACTGCCAAGAAGGAAAGACAACAAATATCCAAGACTCGACTCAACCACACTTTGATGATGCACATGACGCAACTTGGCCGATTTGTCGAAGCGATAATATGAAAGCAAAAATGGTGAAATAAGATATGTACATGATAAGCACATCAAACTGGATGTAAAAGTATAGATGAAACAATCTTGCAAAAAAATTTAGTAGGTTCTCCTGTGACATCATGTTTCGACACTAGCTCGTGTCTCTAGATCCATCTACAATGCTACAATTTACTAAATTTTAACACTGCAGATTTAGGGGGTCTCTGAATACATCTACATTGTTAAAATTTAGTAAATTGTACAAATTCATTATCAAAATTGTAATTAATTTTCATTGTCGGAGTGGCATAACTAAAAATGACCAAATAAGTGACCAACTATTATGTGGTCAGTTTTAGTTTAGTTTTTATCACGTGGCCAAATTGGTCATTTATCTTGGTCATTTTTAGTTTAGTTCTTATCCCATGACCAGATTGGTCATTTATCTTGGTCATTTTAGTTAGCTCACTTAAAATCTCTCAATTTTGGTCATTTATCCCTTGAAAAACTATGGTAACCAATTTTTTGGGTCACCTAGTCACTTATCTCTCATTTTGTACTAGTGATTGCAAGTTCTCGATCGAGTTTTTTTATAACCCTTGATCAAGCCTCTAGGCTCAAATAAGACTTGGAAATGCAAATCCTCGACTGAGCTATCAACGCTCGATCGAGGGTTAAGAAAACCCTCAATTGAGCAAAAGATCGATCAATAGTTTTATTAACCCTCGATCGAGAGTTTTAAAATATATCGATCAAGCGCTTATTTAAGATCTCGATTGAGCTTTTGAAAGCTCGATCAAGTGCTTAAAAAAAGATCGATCGAGATTGTTTTCCAGCATACTGGCACCCTCCACTTGCTAAAATTTTTACACATCTTCATGGGAACACTCTCTATCATCCATAAAATTTGTAGAGGAGGTTTGAGAAAATGCATTCTTTGATGATGAAGAGGGCAGGAGTATTTCCTCTCGAAAGGACAGAGCCCCACCCCCTCTAGTTGATGGCACCATGTAAAGAACAAGGGATAACTAGGGTTTTTCGACTTCAACTAGGTTTTTTCAACTCCCCAGCATTATCAATTTCATGAGAGAATTTCTTCTTCCCATATGTTCCCTAATGTGAGTTATTTTATATAAGCATAGTTTAATATTTATTTACAAAATTTTAATTTAGGTTTACAAAATAAAACTAAAATATTTTACTTTATTTTATTTTATGAGTACTTTATTTTAGTTCATTTATTTCTTTAAAAGTACTCATGTTTCTAGTCATATCAAAGAGGATTTTATATTAATTTTACTTGTACACATTTTTTCATTTTAACTTGACCATAGTTACATGAATTGTAGTGCAAAGGGTGAGTTGTAAATATACCTTCCCACAAAATGACAAACTCACAATATTTTATTATATCTATTAGGAGGCCCATTTAAGATCTCAAAATTCCCCTAAATGAAAACCTACTAAGGAGGAAAACTCCACTCCCAATGGTAGTAAAACTAATCTCAAACAATCAACGATATTATAGATAAGAAACCCCTTGGATTTTAAAATAATTAATTCTTCTAATAGCCTTATAGTAGTAATTGTAGCTATCTTACTACTGAGCACATCATATTATATCCTCTCTTACAAAAAAGTTACAATGTGTTTATCTCCTTCTATACCCTTATATTTATAATATATATACATTTTATTTGGTTATTTAGTCCACCCGGTAATGAAGCAAGCCCCTTCTTGTGCTCCCCTTATTGAAAAGCGGGTTAGTCTAGTGCTAGTATGGAGTATCCACCCCAACAACAACTATGCAATATTATTAGTAGTACAATGAGTCTACTAGGATTTTCATGTGGGTTAAATGCATTGAAGGTTCTACAATGGATTCAATTCATTGATATCAACTAGGATGTCAACTTTAATGAAATAATTGTAGTAGCAAAGAATGAGATAACTATATTTGGTGCTAATTGGGGTGGGCATGGGTGGATTCATGTGGTGGTTCATTGTGTGCTAAGCGCATTTTTCTGGCATGGCCTATAATGGTGTGACAAAGAGGTAATCAATGGTCATTTTAACATTGTAATGAATTATATACTCTAATGAAATTGATGACAAGAGGATTGTGAAAGGAAAATGTGGGTACAAAATCACATTGTAGATGATTATGCAATAAAAATGACTTCATAAATGATGGGGCCTAAGGAAACATAGAAGGAATTCTCCACCTTCATGCTGGTGTATCGACAATAATATTTGGTATTTGATTCAACCATTGAATTTGAAATTATTGGTTTGTTGGATTGTTTCTTACCTTTACCTCCCATAGGAGGTAATAATGTCTCCTCCTCCTTTGAACTTTGCATCAATTGGGATTCCCCCACATGTTTTTTTTCATGGGTTGATACGATGGACCTAAAGGCTCATCACACTCTTAATTTTCTATAAAATATTTATCAAGTGCAATCAACCATATTCATCAACTTGTCTACTATATTTTTGTGAGGTATTATGGATATGAGTCCATTACCAAACATCATGAAGCATGAATTCCACTTTTAGTTACTAATATTTAACATTTAAGTTGTTGAAAGTAAAACACAAGTTATATCGTAAATATCAACATTAAATTTAAGAAATTAGTAAAGATGCATTAAGTGTATCAAAGGCTCGCATTAAGTGTATCAAAGGCTCAAATATGATATACTGTAATCATCACCATTAGTTGAATCTCTTTGGTGGCAATTAGTGATTGAAATTTTTTGGCAATGGACATTGGAGGACCATCACCAAGTTTGGCAATAGGCGTAGAAATAATATCACTAATTTAGTTTCCAAAACATGAATCGTTGATAGTCCTAAAAGAATCATGACTATTTTCATTACGAAATCCACTTATGATGACGCCTCTTTAATAATTGTTACCATAAGTTGATTTGGTGATAGTCATTAAAGGCTTCTCATAAGCCTACCCATCATGAATGCAACTTTTTAGTATAATTTCCATCAGATAATTACTATAATTAGTATTTATAGACTATTATAGAGAAATTAATCACTTGTGGGCGCTCGCACGAAGATGGTACCCAAAAATATTGAAATAGGAGTGTGCGAGCAATACAAATCAAAAGTGTGCACGCACTCTTGGTCCGACAATTGTCGATCCTCCACTAATGCATTCCATGTTGGCACAAAAGCATACATGTTCTACTAAAGCACACACATTATTGATGCACACACCTTATTACAAACATGTGCACAGTTAAAAACATGTGCGCACTTCTAAGAATGCATGTACACTTTTAAGAAAGTGTGTGCACTTCTAAGAACACGTGCATGCTTTTAAAAATGCACATGCTTTTATTACATAAATGAACAAAATCAATATTTTGGCCATAAATTTTGACCCTGAACTCGGATTTTGATACTCCTTATACCATTGGGAAGGTATTTCCAAGACCTACAACTTTGTAGTTATATTTTTTTCATAGTATTTTTTTCATAGTTCGACACCGTTTGTTTCCTAGATTTTTTAATCTATATATAGATATAGATATAGATATAGTTATAGATATGACTCTTTTGTCATTTTCCTCTCTCAGGCATAGTCAAGAGTGAGAGACAGAGAGAGTGATGGATGGAGGTAGGGAGAGGGAGGAATGGTAGGAAGAGGGAAAGAAAGATGAATAGAGAGAGAGAGGAGGGGGAAGAGAGAGGGGGGAAGTTAGGGAGTGAGAGAGAAAATAATGGGGAGAGAGAGGGGGGGATGGAGAGAGAGAGAGAGAGAGAGAGAGGGGGGGGGGGAGAAGAGTGAGGGAGGGAAGGAGGAAGGGAGGGTAGAATACATAGTGAGGTAGGGAGGGAGTTAGAGGGATGAAGAGAGAGATAGTATGGGGGTAAGATAGAGATCAATGTAACGAGAGAGAGAGAGAGAGAGAGAGAGAGAGAGAGAGAAGGGGTAAGGTAGGGCGGAATAGAGAGAGAGTGAGGTAGAGAGAGAGAGAGAGAGAGAGAGATCAATAGGGTTGGAGGGAGGGAGGGAGGGAGGGAGGGAGGGAGTTGAGGGAAGGGAAGGGAGGGAGGGAGGGATTTGAGGGAAGGGAAGGGAGTTGAGGGAGGTATATAGAGAGGGAGGGAGGAAATGAGTGTGAGAATGTGTGTGTGAGAGAGAGAGAGAGAGATTGGGGTTAGGGGTTTAGGGAGAGACATAGATAGAGAGAGATAGAAAGAGAGAGATTAGATGTTAGGGGTTTAGAAAGAAAGAGATTGGGGTTAGGGGTTTAGAGAAAGAGATTGGGGGTTAGGGGTTTAGCGAGAGAGATTGGGGTTAGGGGTTTAGAGAGAGAGGGAGAATGGGGGTTAGATATTTAGAGAGAGAGATTGGGTATTAGGGATTTAAATAGAGAGAGAGAGAGAGATTATGGTTAGGGGTTTAGAGAGAGAGAGAGATTGGGGGTTAGGGGCTTAGAGAGAGAGAGAGAGAGAGAGAGAGAGATTGGGGGGTAGATGTTTAGAGAGAGACATTGTGGGTTATGGGTTTATATAGATAGAGAGATTGGGGGTTAGGGGTTTAGAGAGAGAGAGAGAAAGAGAGAAATTCGGGGTTAGGGGTTAGTGGTGTAGAGAGAGAGTGAGAGAGATATTGGGGGTTAGGGGTTTAGAGAGAGAGAGAGAGATTGGGGGGTTAGGGGTTTATATAGAGAGAGATAGATGGATATAGAGAGATAGATATTGGGGGTTAGAGGTTTATAGAGAGATATATAGAAAGAAAGAGATTAGTGGTTAGGGGTTTAAAGAGAGAAAGAGACTGGAGGTTAGGGGTTTAGAGAGAGAGAGAGAGAGATTGGGGGCTAGGGGTTTAAAGAGAGAGAGATATTGGGGTTAATGATTTAGATAGAGTGAGAGAGAGATAGGGAGAGATAGAGAAAGAGGTTGGGGGTTATGGGTTTAGAGAAAGAGAAATAGAGAGATTAGGGATGAGGGGTTTAGAGAGAGAGAGCGAGAAAGAGAGAGAGAGAGAGAGAGAGAGAGAGAGAGAGAGAGAGAGAAATATTGTAGGTTAGGGGTTTACACAGAGAGAGATTGGGGGTTAGGAGTTTAGAGAGAGAGAGAGATTGGTGGTTATGTTTTTAGAGAGAGACAGATTGGAGGTTATGGTTTTAGAGAGAGAGACAGATTGGAGGTTAGGGGTTTAGAGAGAGAGAGAGATTGGAGGTTAGAGGTTTAGAGAGAGAGTATTGAGGTTAGGGGTTTAGAGAAAGAGATAATGGAGGTTACAAGTTTAGAGAGAGAGAGAGATTAGGGGGAGAGATGGAGGGAGGGAAGGAGAGAGAGGGAGGGAGAGAGAGATTGGTGGTTGGGGGTTGTTTGTGTGTGTGTGTGTGAGAGAGAGAGAGAGAGAGAGAGCACAAGGAAGAATGGAGTGTGTGTGTGTGTGTGTGCGAAGGAGAGAGAGAGAGAGATTAGTTCAAGAGAGAGGGTGGGGAGGTGAATGAGGTAGGGAGGGTGGGAGAGAGATCAAAAGAGGGATAAAGGGAGAGGGATTGAGAGAGGGAGATAGAGAGTTGTAGATATAAGAAATAAATTTCCAATTATATAAGGAGAATGAAAATATGAGTTCTCAATCAAACTTTAAGGAAAAATCAGTGAAGGCATGTTCTTATGTAACAAAAACATGGACGCATTTTATTCTATTGGTAAAAATATTCATAAACGTATTTTTAAAATGACATACAAATGGTGATGAATCATAGAAAACCTAAAACAAAAAATTTCTAGATATCACAAATACCTTTCCAACGGTATAATGAGCATCAAAATCCGAGTTTTGAATCAAAATTTATGGCAAAAACATTAAAGGAATCTTTACATGTAATAAAAGTGTGTGCCTGCTTTGATAACATGTGTACATTATTAATGCATGCGTGTTTTAATAGTGCGTGTGTGCTTTGATAGTGCATGCACATTATTAATGTGTGCACATTTTGACAGCACATGCACATTATTAACACGTGCACGTTCCTACAAATTGAAAAAAAAGGTGGGACAACCTCTCTTCATATATGTAGTGGGTGAGTTATCGCTTTACTTTTAGGTTTGGATTGATAAACTTCTTGGTTCAAATTGCATAACCCAAAACACATTTATTTCCTCAACGCCCTGTTTTTCGAATGAAACTCCACACACTTGTAGACTTTTGTGTGCGAATTCTCTCTCTCTCTCTCTCTCTCTCTCTCTCTCTCTCTCTCTCTATATATATATATATATATATATATATATATATTATAAATAAAATAGTGTTTTCTATTTTTATTTGCACATATGTCAAATTTTTAAAATACATAGGTCTATTATTTTCACTATAAATTTTGATTGGCTCAACTATTTTGAAATTGGAAAAGAATCCACACAAAGACCTACGCACTAAAAAAATTTAGTAGATTGATTATGTTAACACCCTCATAGCAGGGCCTAATGCTTGACCTAGTTATTTTAGGGCTTCATTAAATTTATTAATTTTAAAATATATATAAAATTAACATTGAAAATTATGGAAAAATAATGCTGCACAATAATTGCATGTTATCTACAACTGTATATGCTTTTTTTCAAAAAATTCCACCATTTACATGTATTAAACCCAAGGCCTAACGCAAAAATATGCATTATGTTTTAGAGAAAAATTAACATACCAATCATAGAAGAACACATTTTTTGGGGAGTTATACCTATTTTCCATAAATAAAAGTTATATATTCCAAAAGGTAATCCAATTGTCTACGTTTCATCTTTTTACAACATATTCTAAAAAGTTATGTATGTACTTCTAATAATTCTTTTTAATAATCAAATTTATGTTTTTTCAAAAATCCATTGCAACTAACATGTCATAAGTGAACATCATTATCTTGCACCAACTTTTATAGATTTCATACTATTTTCGATTATTTTTCTTGCATGAAAGGTTTTTCCCATATAAATATTAGGTCCCTTCTCTCATTATGTTATCTTTCTATATATGTAACTACTTATGTAACCAAGTAGTTAATAACACAATTTTATTAACGGGAGGTTAATTAGTGAAGGAAATACATTGTTTTATGTATTTTCTTAGTACTCTATTATGTTCTCGTTATTATATATATTAAATCTAATGTATTCAAATAACTCGTAGTAGTTGCATCTAGAGTTTAATAGTCCATAGGTAAACGATTACTTAGATTATTCGCATGAGTAGTGCTTTAACAAAAGAGTTATCACCAACTATTGGTTATGGATGATAATGATATGATATTTATTTATATTTTGATTAAGATATCTATACTTGAAGTTAGTTGGTGAAATGAGTAGGCAACAATGTCAAACCACCTAATTTTTTCAATGACTCACATGATGTAGAATTTATAATGACACTAGATTTATTCTTTTTGTATATTTTGATTAAGATATCTATACTTGAAGTTAGTTGGTGAAATGAGTAGGCAACAATGTCAAACCACCTAATTTTTCCAATGGCTCACATGATGTAGAATTTATAATGACACTAGATTTATTCTTTTTGGATATTGAGTAGTACGTATAACGTTTGGACTCTAGTTACATACAACCTTCCATTATAATTGTAAATGAATATCCAATTCCAAGCAACTAGGAAATGATGTTTTTGGTAAATGAATTTAAACCAACTAGGAAATGTCATCAAAGGTATTATGGACTCAAGGGCTAATACATATAAAGATTATACCAAAGCATGGCTTAAATGAGGGAATCTACGGTATGTAATCCATGATTTTTTTATTTTGGGGGAAGCTTAAGTGAATATTTTTTTAAAATGTTATAGAAAATATTTTCCATTAAATAATAATTTTAATTTTTTTTATTATATCTTAAAAGAAATCATAAAAAATAAGAAAATGATAAGAAAATATTCAATCTTACATAGTGAAAAGGTATGTATACCCATTAACCATAAATAATTAATTATTATGTGTTTAGCACTTATAGTACAATCGAAGGGTTTTGCTATTTTTATATTTATGGTTGAATGTATTAAAGAAACAAGTACTACGTAGTAGCTAGTTCTTGTCACTTTGCATAGGCATAGTTGAATTATGAGCTTTGGATTGGATTTAAATGAGATCAAGGTAATTAATAAGCATTGCATAGTTTTCCATAAAATATGATATATTGTCCACGGATGCAGGTGAAAGCCGTCATCTCTCGACATGTGTAGGAGATGGGAGGAAGGTGCCAACTCCACACCACATGGATCCCCCTCTGGTTACCTCCCATGCACATTAAATCCCCACATTTAATGAGGTCCAGGCCATTTAATTTCCTGGCCTTTCGACCCTTACAAAGGAGGTGGCTCAATACTATGGAAATTATGCCAATTTTGTGTGGGATTTCGGCACCGTTTGTGGATGGAAACATTCATTTCAGTTCTGGTTATCTCTAGAATTCGTTCCGCTCTACTCGTTTCTTCTGATACATTTCCACCAAGAGCTTTCATGAAAGGAATCCTCTAGAGTGGCTCACGCCTCCCTACTCTAGGAGTTATTGCTCCACAAAGTTTTTTCTTTTATGTACGATATTTTTAGATTGGCCCCATGAAGCAATCATGTCCAGATGACTCTGAGATACCCCTCATCGAGATAGAGGTGGACAAGGTCGCTCAGACTTCTTAGGACTTAGAGGTTTGTCGACCAGTGGTTATGACAGATCCATCCCTAGGCACTTGAGAAGCATGCTAGATGATTGAGAGGAATAAATGGTTGTTTAGTAGCTTTTCGGGCATCGGGCACAGACGCGTAGGAAGAATTATTGGAAGGTAAAAAATATGTTGGCTCAAGCTCTATTATGCTCTCCTAGTGGCCTTACGGAGAGAAAATCCTCTCCATTCCTCCTCGTCTCACTCCTCTTCTTTGATAGGTCTCGCTTCTATGCTCGATCCCTCATAGCACCAGGAGTAGTTGATTGGTGTCATGTCCCAAATTTGGCATTGGGTCAAAATGGCCTAATAACATTGGCCCTATTCATTAGAGTTTAACAAATTGATGCTAAAGGTCAAATAGTTGCCAAGGAGGAAAATTACTAGTTTCATAGGTTTGGGGTGGAAGCTTTGGGATTTGGAATAATGGGGATAATAAATGATGTTTGAACATTAGAATGGCATAAATATTTAATAAAGGAGATAAATAAACATATACAAGTGAAAATCAAAGTGGAATTTGATCATGAAGACACATGGAGGAAGTGGGACCCACATATGGCTAGATTTCCCCACTACACTTGGCATCATTCTCTCACCAATTCGAATTCAAGGTCAATGGTAACATACTTGGGGGAGTCCAAAAGGTATTATTCATGGCATGACTCATCCAAGGTCGAAATATAGAGGAAGAGTAACTCCCATGGAAGAGGAAGAGGCAATTTGGAGCTAGTGAGACACTTGGGCTAGATTCCCTAGCTCTATGACAACAATGATGAAGATGCTATGACACCTATGACACAAATCAGACCTGAAGGCTGACATATGACATATATGACAATGTCAGGGCTAAAAATAGACTCCAAGAGGGTGCTCAAGGGTGTTAGGGCAGCTAATATGCTTCCACATGTGATTTGGTGGAAGTGGGAGACTAGGAATTGGTGTACAAGTGACGTTCTTTGGAATCTCTTCCCAAATTGAGTTGGCATGAGTATCTTGGAAGGAATTCGAACCATGGAGGACATTAGAACTTTATAAATGTCAATAAAAAAGAAGCAAAGCATCTTTTGATCATTTGTATAATTTGCAATTGAATTTGTGAAGAGGGAGAGCTAGTGGATGACTAGTTTCTTGCCTTATCCAATTTCGAGGGTGAAAGATTCCCATCCAAGTTGGTAATTGGAAAGGCCATTCAGACCTTTCATTTGGAGATTTAATGGAGTCTTTATTTGTAGGTGTAAGATATAGGGCAGCTCATGGTTTCTTCTATTGCAGCTCACTCCTTCAACCATTTCCTGTTTTGATGGCATATTCTTGATCCTTGAGGGAGGGCGTTTTTGGTGAGCTATTGTACTCTTTGGGGAAGCTTTTAATGCCCCATTTCTTTTGTAATATGAAGTAAATCCTCTTTTATTCATCTCCAGAAAGTTTCAGGTCGAAATTCCAGGTAGAAATGTATAAATCTCAATTTTAATGAAAGAACAGTGTCATTTCCCCACTACCTTGTTGTGATGTAATGTAATGCTGATGATTTTGAATGAATGGATGATTCTCTAATATATTTGTGATCAATATACTTCCATGGATTTCTTCTACAAGTTTCATGTACTGTACTTGAGCATTTGAATCATTTTTACTCAGTTTAGTTGTATTGGGAGGTGAAATAGTGTCATTTCCCTAAGGGTCGAATTGGGGATTTTTGCAGTTGAATGGGAGAGGGTCAGAACAGTTGTAATAATCCATTAATGGTGCATATGAGAGTTTAATAACATAATTAACACATTATATACCTATTTTCATAAATTTGAGTGGGTTTGGAGGCATTTGGGAAGCCATTTTCAGTACGTACCCTAGGGGGATTTGAACCCAAATTACTAGTAAAATTGCATAATTGGTCCAGAATCTTAAGAGAGTTTGTAGAGGTATTTTTGTGGCCATATGTCATCCATAAACATCATATTCAAGTTCTAATATCGTTTATACAATACCTTGAAGATTCGAAGGCATTTGGAGTCAATTTGAGACCTAGAGACCAATACTAGTCAAACGAAAATCACTAGTAAAGTTACCTACATTGATCACAATTGAAAGAGGATTTGAAGAAGTATTTTAAAGGTCCAAAGGCATCAATGAAACACATATTTATTTTCTAATATCATTCATATACCTTCTCAGAATATTTGGGATCATTTGGGGCAAATTTGGGACCTAGAGATCAAAACTAGTCAAAGGTCGAACTAGGAAAAAAAAGTGAAAAATTGCAATTTTAATAAAATTCCTAATAAGGGACAATACAGTGGTATCAGAGCATGGTCCTTGCACCTGTGGATTAGGTACATACATTCAAGAATAATAGGAAGCCATGTCTTACTATTATAATGAATCCTATTAGTAAAATTCTTATGAGGAATATGCAGATGCTTATGAGCAATATGAAGCAGAATGTGAATGGTACGAGGAAGAGGTGCCATCATGTAACACTTATTACAATTTCAAGAGAAATGAAGATTATTCTTATGAATTTAGATTTGATGAATATGAGTGTGTCACACCAACAAAGGATAATTCTATAAGCGAGTTCCAAAGATGGAGAGAAAAATATAAAACCTTGCCCCAACAATGTCAAAAATATCAAGAATATCTTGCTTCGAGCAAAAATACACAAAATGCCATGTCTTTTGAGTACTATGCTAAACATTTTTTTGAAAATAGGCCCAAAAATGAAGATGTGGAGTTAGTGAAGAAAGGTTTATGCCCTTCTTGTAAAAACCCTTGGAGCGAGTATCATATATGTGTGCATGAAATGATGTCCTCCTTGAGGAGAGCTTTTGAGATTTATTCAAGAAGAGATTCCAAATATACTGATCCTAAGGAAAACAAGGGGCAAAATGCATCAGCTTGCTTTAAGGAGCAAAAGGAAGAGACATCACAAGAGCATGAAGAAGATTCTACTGAAAATATGGAAGACCATTTCGAGACACCTTCTAGCTTAGACATGAACCAAAGAGCATCTACTAATGGATGCTTAAACTATGAAGGAGTACCTACTGATGGGTGCTCACACCTCTATGTTGGTGACATAGAGATCACTTTTGAAAGTGTTTCTACAAGTACAAGTTTCATTAAGCATGATAATGAAGACCTTGTAGCAGTTAAAGAAGAATCAAGATCAACTTCCCCATCACCACTTGAGCTTCATGAAGTTGGTCCAACAAAAAATGAAGAAGATGAGGAGGTTCATTTGCAAGATCCTCATTTTCTTGAAGGGTCCTTAAAGATGAATGAAAATAAGATCCAAGAGTCCCTCAACATTCTCCATGACACTCAAGCATTGGTGTCAAATTCTTGTTGGAGAGCTACTTCATTGGAGGAAACATCCTTCCTTGAAGACATGGAGAAGATTCAAAGAGCAATGTGCCACATCAAAGGTAATTTCATGTCTTTGTTTTTTGATAGAAACCATTTGTTTGAGCTTAATGAATTGTTACATGATGCATACTTGAAGAATAATGAGGATAATCATAAGCTCACAATTCAAAATGAGCAACTTCTTGAAAAGTTGCAAGATACTTTTTTTCCTCCTATGTTTCAGATTGACAAATGGTAGATTGTTTGGAGGATTCTCGTGACATGGTGGATCATGAGAGATGTGAAAATTTGAATTTTCTTGATGTGTTTGAAGATGAACTTGAAGAGATCCAAACACTTGATGTGGTGGAAGAGAAATTGGAATTGTCTCTTGATGAAGGTTATGCAATTTTTAAAGAAGAGCATGATTCCTCTACATTGGAACCAAACTATGACAAAGAGTTCACACTTTTGAAGGAGATGCATGATACTACCCATATGGATCCTTCCCATGATGAAACTCCTATACTTTTTTATCATTTGGGTGATTTGGTTCATTCTCCTACATCCTACAATTCCATGTTTTGCAACATTAGTCTCAATGAAGTATGGGTGAAAGGGTTCTTTTTGATGGTGCCACATGAGTAGTATGGAACTCCTATATTTACTTTTTATGATGATATGGTTGGAGCACATTATTATTCACATTTGCAGCAACATCCTTTGTTACTTTATGATGATGCACATCTACATGGATGCACCTATGATATGCATTTGAGTCACTTGAAGACTCATGGTTTTTTGCTCAACACTTGATTCATTTGATGTTGGAGGAACTTCATCCAACACTTGGGTGAATAGATTTATGATTGGAGAACATTTTTGTTGGAAGCCACATACTTTGTTATATATTTATGATGATCACATTCAGGGATGTATGGGGGAGACTTCTTTGAGTCATTTGAAGTCTCCTTGTTTTTTCTACTCATTATTTGGTTCAGATTTTAGTGGAGATTCTTCATTCACTTCTTGGATGAAAGAATACATGGCTGAATATTTTGATGCATATCACATCCTTTGGGAGCAGCTTTATAGGACATGGGATCCTCACCTATGTCATTGGAGTAGATTTGATTGGTCACTTGAAGCTTGTATGCACTTGGAAAACGATGGTCTACTTGCTTGGAGGTATAAGCACTTTCATGATTCTTTGATGAAGCACCTCCTTGATATTAATTTTCATTATGTAGTTATGTACTTTTATGATATATATTTTGTACTCATGATGTTTGGAAGAATGCATACAAGAAAATGGGATCCAGGATGGGTTGGAGAGCACTCTTAATTGTTCGGGTGCAATACAAGCAATGCGATCCTGGAATAATTTTTGTCTCATTGGTTTCAATTTTTTGGGGGAAACAAGAAGTATGGGAGATGGATTTCCCACTAAATAAAGTGATTTTTATCAGAGTAGTGCAACAGCAAGCAGGGTGTTTCCTCTCTAAAATCTTCATGGAAACTCAAAGATTCAAGGTTGGGCAATTCAATGGCAACTTCAAAGAATTATACAGAAAGCAGGTTCTTCAACACCCATGTTTGAAATTGCTTGAGGACAAGCAGTATTGGGAAGGGAGGATTTGTCATGTACCAAATTTGGCATTGGGTAAAAATGGCCTAATAACATTGGCCCTATTCATTAGAGTTTTTCAAACTGATGCTAAAGGTCAAATAGTTTCCAAGGAGGAAAATTACTAGTTTCCTAGGTTTGGGGTGGAAGCTTTGGGATTTGGAATAATGGGGATAATAAATGATTTTTGAACATTAGAATGACATAAATATTTAATAAAGGAGATAAATAAATATATACAAGTGAAAATCAAAGTGGAATTTGATCATGAAGACACATGGAGGAAGTGGGATCCACATATGGCTAGATTTCCCCACTACACTTGGCATCATTCTCTCACCAATTCGAATTCAAGGTGAATGGAAACATACTTGGGGGAGTCCAAAAGGTATTATTCATGGCATGACTCATCCAAGGTTGAAATATAGAGGAAGAGTAACTCCCATGGAAGAGGAAGAGGCAATTTGGAGCTAGTGAGACACTTGGGCTAGATTCCCTAGCTCTATGACAACAATGATGAAGATGCTATGACACCTATGACACAAATCAGACCTGAAGGCTGACATATGACATATATTACATGTCAAGGATAAAAATAGACTCCAATAGGGCGCTCAAGGGTGTTAGGGCATCTAAGATGCTTCCACATGTGATTTGGTGGAAGTGGGAGACTAGGAATTGGTGTACAAGTGACGTTCTTTGGAATCTCTTCCCAACTTGAGTTGGCATGAGTATCTTGGAAGGAATTCGACCCATGGAGGACATTAGAATTTTTTAAATCTCAATAACAAAGAAGGAAAGAAACTTTTGATCATTTGTATAATTTGCAATTGCATTTGTGAAGAGGGAGAGCTAGTGGATGACTAGTTTCTTGCCTTAGCCAATTTCGAGGGTGAAAGATTCGCATCCAAGTTGGTAATTGGAAAGGCCATTTAGACCTTTCATTTGGAGCTTTAATGGAGTCTTTATTTGCAGGTGTAAGCTACAGGGTAGCTCATGGTTTCTTCTATTGCGGCTCACTCCTTCAACCATTTCCCGTTTTGATGGCATATGCTTGATCCTTGAGGGAGGACATTTTTGGTGAGATATTGTACTCTTTGGGGAAGCTTTTAATGCCCCATTTCTTTTGTAATATGAATTAAATACTCTGTTCTTCATCTCCAGAAATTTTTAGGTCGAAATTCCAAGTAGAAATGTATAAATATCAATTTTAATGAAAGAACAGTGTCATTTCTCCACTACCTTGTTGTGAATCAATGTAATGCTGATGATTTCGAATGAATGGATGATTCTCTGATATATTTGTGATAAATATACTGCCATGGATGTCTTCTACAAGTTTCATGTATTGTACTTGAGCATTTGAACCATTTTTACTCAGTTTAGTTGTATTGGGAGGTGAAATAGTGCCATTTCCCCAAGGGTCGAATTGGAGATTTTTGCAGTTGAATGGGAGAGGGTGAGAACGGTTGTAATAATCCATTAATGGTGCATATGAGACTTTAATAACATACTTAACACATTACATACCTCTGTTCATAAATTTGAGTGGGTTTGGAGGCATTTGGGAAGCCATTTTCAGTACTTACCCCAGGGTGATTTGAAACCCAAATTACTAGTAAAATTACATAATTGGTCCAGAATCTTAAGAGAGTTTGCAGAGGTCTTTTGGTGGCCATATGTCATCCATAAACATCATATTCAAGTTCTAATATCATTCATACACCTTCCTTGAATATTTGAAGGCATTTGGAGTCAATTTGAGACCTAGAGACCAATACTAATCAAAGGAAAATCACTAGTAAAGTTACCTACATTGATCAGAATTGAAAGAGGATTTGTAGAAGTATTTTAAAGGTCAAAAGGCATCCCTGAAACACATATTTATGTTCTAATATCATTCATATACCTTCTCAGAATATTTGGGATCATTTGGGGCAAATTTGGGACCTACAGATCAAAACTAGTCAAAGGTCGAACTAGGGAAAAAAAGTGGAAAAATGCAATTTTAATAAAATTCCTAATAAGGGACAATACAATTGGGAAGGAGCCCCAACAAGCACATGCGATGGAATAAATTGGGCAATCAAGTATTCAGCAATGGAAGCATTTGGAACCCCATAATCAAGAAGGGCCCTCTTCATTCAACAAGAATGCTCCTCATCCCTCCAAGGATCCCAAAGATTTCTCCTCTGACTCAGGTACCTACTGTTGTCCAATTTTAGAGGAAAAACCAGAAGATGCAACTCCTAGTTGACCTCCAAAGTAATCTCAGCTTCTCTAGATTTCTCTTTTAATTTTTTCTTTGGCCATGGATTTCAAAAGACGCCATATGATATTTAGCTGAATTAGTTTTTGTTTATGTTAGCTGCTAGGCATATCCTCTTGAATTATTTCTCAAAAGGAGTACTATATGCCTGAAATATCGACAACAAGCAGGTTTTTAAACTTTAGATTTTGGTGGCCTGGTTTCCCACACAAGGGTAGGCCTCTGATCGACATTATCTACCTATTTTGGACTGATAAGGGGGCTAGCTTCTCTTTGGACACCCTAACAACATGTTTCTCATGCTTGTATTTTGTTGTATATTAATATAATGTTGCTCTAGAACTTACCAAAAAAAATACAATATATTATAAAATAGGTACAACTCATAAACATTAACCTTGCCCCATTTAAAAGAGTCTATATGCAGGTGCTTGAAAGAATACGTAGGCCAATCCACAATGCACAAGCCAATAGGTCAATTAGGGATGTAGTGGGCCCAAACAAGTTCCCAGTTTCCAAGTGTAATGATTAGTGTATTAATAAATTCTTCCACCTCAGCGATGATGACCTTTTCAAGTCACAATGCATTAGTACATTGTACATCGCTTGCTGGGAGAGATAAAGCTTGCAATCATTTCCAAATAAGACCTCCCTTGTTGCAAACCAATCAAATTGCACATAATTGATTTTTAATATATTAAAAAAATACATAAATATGTTTGCAATGTTCGACTTTGCAAAAAAAAAAAAATTAGTTGGTCAAATAAGAACTAATACCAATTCAATTGTTTATCAACTACAATATATCCTACCATAGCAGGGATAATAATAAATATATTCAATCTTACATAGTGAAAGGTATGTATATCTATCAATTGTGAAAAATTATTACACGTTTAGTGGTTGAAGGGAACGAGATCTTCATTGAGTTAAACTATGCCATTCATTCATGGGATATTAAAGAATTTCCCTATTTTACTAAATATTGATAAAAAAAACCTACCAAAATTTAATACATATTTCCAATTTAAAAAAACTATATTTTTATGTGATATTCCATATTTTTACTAGATACCATTTTTATACCTCCCAAAATCTATAAACCCCTTACCCTACTTCCCACCCCCAATGTCTACAATATATTAATTTATTCCTTATAATGAAAATACTTGCTTTATGAATAAACATAATAAAATATTGATCAACAGGAAAAATCCCAAAATATCCCATGTGTTAGAAGAATTTTGTTGTTGTATTTATATATATGATTGAATGTATTGTTTATGATTGATGCGATATTGATTTGTTTCCAATATTGCAATGTGTTTGAATGAATAAACACCTAATACGCTTGATGCATGTGGAGAAGTTCATATCCATGCAAGGGAACCCTTTAAGATTTAAAATAAAGTCTAAGAAGTATAAGGACGAATAATAGAAAAAGGATGTGAGGAATTCAGGTGGCCATAAAGATAAAGGACAATCATTATTCCTTCTATTTACACTATATTTTTGGAGATTATTTTTTATGTTATATTAATATATTAAAAGTTTTATTAATAATTTATCATTATGTCGATAAACGTATTTATTTCAACATAGGGCGAGGTTTCAGAGTTTTTATTTTTTTCATTTATTTATGAACTTGATTGAAGAATAATAAAATATTACTTCATCATGAATTTATAAATCGAGGATTCAATTTTAATCAATTAAGTTGGATGCATCTTTAATTAATGATTATTTAATTTGTTTAGATTATCACTTAGTTAATTCAAGCGATGCTAGCTCATGGATGGTGGGGCTCATCTCGTGTGTCTCATGGCAGCATAGAACGGGAGACGACAATACTTAGGTTTTCCCAAAGCTCAAAAATGAAAGATATGACAATATTTTCCAAATTGCTTCATAGCTGAATTTCTTTTGTGCTCTAAAAGATCAAGCACCAACCCTCCAGAAGAACCCATCTATTATTACACACATTTATGTTAAAATATACAGTGTAGAAGCAAATAGAAGATAGAACAAAAATGGGCATATTTACTACCTTCTGATTATTAAGGTCAAGTTTATATAGGATTTACATCACATCAATACTACTGTCCAATACTATAGGACAGGAAATACTATGGGACAACCAAGTGTCTTAGTAAGACTATAACTAACTATCAACTCAACTAATTAACCAACTCATGACTATTGAGATTACAATTCTTAACATACCCCCTTAATCTCAAATGGGATAGCATTCTCAGCACTATCAATTCTTAAGTGCTTCCTCTAAAACTCAAATGCAGATGTTCCCAAAGGTTTGGTAAACATATCAGTCAATTGCTCCTTAGAGCCACAAAACATCAAAGCAATCTCTCCATTATTGACTAAATCACATATAAAGTGATAAAGAGTGTCAATGTGTTTACTCTTTCTATGAAACACATTATGTTTGGACAATTGTATGGCAGAACTAATGTCACAATAAATAGACGTTGGTTCTTTTTCTGTGTGTCCCATATCCTTCAAAAATTTTCTTAGCCAAACTACGTGGCATGTTGTTGTTGTTGCTGCTACATATCCTGCCTCTGCATAAGACATACTAACAATGGGTTGTTTCTCATAGGCCCATGAAATCATACTTGTACCAAAATGGAAAGCATAGCCAGATGTGCTTTTCTTATCATCAATACTGCCCACAAAATCACTACCAGTGTACCTTGTAAGTTGGTTCCTGTAGCAATGGGGGTTTCTGTTGGTTTGCATTTATCCATTCTAAATCTTTGCAGAATGTCTATGGCATACTTATGTTGACAGATGAAAATTCCATTTTCACTTTGGTCAACTTACATGTACCAAGGAAATATTTCATAAGACCAAGATCAGTCATTTCAAACTCCTTTTTCATGACTGTCATAAATTCTTCTAGCATTAGATTTCCAATGTAAATCATATCATCAACACAAATACATACAATCAGAATGTTACCTTGCTGATCCGTTTTGACATACTGAGTAGGTTCATTTTTGCTCCTATTGAACCCATTGTTGATGAGGTAAGAATCAATTATGTTGTACCACGCTCGTGGAGCTTGTTTTAGACCATAAAAGGCCTTTTTCAGCTTACCTACCTTGTGTTCTTGTCCTTTGAAAGCATAACCAGGTGGTTGGTCTACATAGACCTCTTCTTCAAGTATGCCATTGAGAAAGACATATTTCACATCCATTTGATAAACAGGCCACTGGTTTTGAGCTACTATTGCAAGTACAACTCTGATGGTGTCCATCCTTGCTACTAGAGCAAAGGTTTCATCATAGTCTACACCATATTGTTGAGAAAATCATTTTTCAACCAACCTTGCTTTGTGCTTCTCTATCTCTTTTTTTTCATTGAGTTTGGTCTTATAGACCCATTTTACTCCAATACTATTTTTTTCTAATGGAATATCAACAAGATCCCAAGTCTGATTCCTTTCAATATAATCAATTTCTTCATTCATTGCTTGTACCCACTATGCATCTTTTACTGCTTCATCAAATGATGTTGGCTAATAGGAAAATAGAGCATATTGTAGTTGCTCATCAATAACAGGAGCATTTTCATATAACTCACTTAAGCTTCTGGTTCTTTGGTTCTGTGGTGGACTGTCTGTTGGCGTTGCTTCATCTTGTTGTTGTTGTACCTCTAGTCTGGGAATTCTAAGTGGTTCTAGTGGTACTGGAATGTCATTCTATTGAATATCTATTGTGTCATTTCAGCATTTTTCTTCAAGGAATTTAACATCTCTGCTCGCCAAAACCTTTTTGGTGACATGACTATACAGTTTGTAGGCTTTGTGATGTTCACTGTAATCGGTGAAGATACATTTTTCACTCTTCTTGTCTATTTTTCTCCTTAATTCATCAGGTATGTGTGCAAAAGCCACACATCCAAATATTATGAGATGTGAAACACTAATATTAGTGCCACTCCATGATTCTTTAGGTACCTTATCTTTAACACTTACTATGTGAGATATGTTTAGTAAGTCAACTGAGCATGCAACAACTTCAACCCAATAATCGTCTGATAACTTCTTGTAAGACAACATGCTTTGGGCCATGTTCATGATGGTCCGGTTCTTCCGTTCAACAACCCCATTTTGATGTGGAGTGTGTCTAGTAGTGAACTGGTGTTGGATGCCATGTTGTTTACAAAACTCTGCAAAATCATGTGGGTCATACTCACCTCCACCATCTTATCTAATTATTCTGATGGATTTACTTGACTGCTTTTCAGTTAATGCCTTGAACTCTTTGAATTTGGAGAAGGCATCAGATTTTTGTTTGAGAAAGTATATCCATACTTTCCTGCTATAATCATCAATAAAGGTTAGAAAATACAAACTACCTCCAATGGACTGGTTTTGCATAGGTCCACATAGGTCTGTGTGAACTAAGTCAAGGTGTTCTTTGGCTCGAGATGTAGAAGTGGGAAAATTGTCCCTTTGATGTTTCCCTAAGATATAGTCTTCACAGGAACTGGACTGTTCATTTATAACTGGTAACCCCTTAACCATGGACTGCTTTTGCAGATGATTGAGACTTTGAAAGGGTATTTGACCATACCTATAGTGCCATAACCAGGCCTCATCTAGACTGGAAACAGTATGTGCATATGTCTATTACAAGATTGCACTTCTCATATTGAGTGGGAATATTCTATTCTTGGTCATTTCTGTTTTGGCTAAGAGTCTTCTTCTAGGGGTTTTATCATAGACAACACAATATGAATCAATAAACTTGACATTATACTTATTCTGAATCAGTTGACCCACACTGATCATATTGAATTTCATATTAGGAACATATAATACATCATGTATAAGCTTCTTTTCATTATGTTTGGTAAGAATAGGTACAATACCTTTGCCTTGAGCAGGAACAAGATAATGATCACTAAGCTTGATTTGTGTATTGATAGATGAATCTAGATAAAAAAAAATGATTTTTTACATGTCATATGATTACTGCAACCACTATCTAGCAACCATACATCTGAATGATATTCTTCTTCTGTCACTTTGCATGAGAGAAACATGAATTATGATGAGCTTTCTTTAACATTGGAGACATGGGCTCTGCCACTTTTCTAATCTGATTTCTTCTTTCTGCACTCTCGTTCATAGTGGCCATACTTCTTGCAGTAGTTGCATTGAATGTTGGACCTAATAGTCCATCTCTTACCTCTCCCTCTCTGAGAGTTGTGAAAGTGCTCATCGTGATCTAAGTGTTCATGACCAGTTCTATCCTCTATAGAATGAGAGATTCTTCCTCTTCTACCTCGTCCTCTACTTCCTTTGCCTTAATCTCCGTTGAATGAAGCCTGAGTGCTGAATGAATTTGACAGAGACTCTCGTCTTGAATGGGTCGAGCTTTGTGGGATAGAAGGAACCCTATTAACTCTTCTAGGGTAAACTTGGATAGACCTTTAGATTCTTCTATGGAAGTAACAACCATAGAAAACTTCTTAGTGAGACATTTAAGAATCTTTTGAACAAAAACCTTTTGTTCCAAGGCCTCGCCATAGGTTTGGAATTGAGTCACAATACCCGAAACCCTAGTCATGAACTGATCTATAGTTTCAGTTTCCTTCATCTTAATACTTTCAAACCAAAGTATAAGGGTTTGAAGTCTTACCATTTTAAATTTGTTGGTACCTTTGTATGCAAAGGATATTCCATGCTTGATGTGCAGTGGTAGCTCCTCAGATCCGTGGGAAAATGGACTCCTCAATGCAACTTTGGATCAACCATTTTCAGTGAGATCTTGATCTCGGCTTTCTTCAAGGGCTTTCTTGAGAGCATTAGACATAGCAGCCACAATAGTTGTCGGGTTCCATGAAATTGTTTTCAACCATATCCCAACATTTTTTGAGTTGGATAAACGTCTTCATCTTGATTGACCAAAACTCGCAGTTTGTGCCGATCAACATTGGTCCGAAGACCTGCTTCATGCTGATACTTTCCATATTGTATGAGTGTTTTTAAAACAGAGTGTCGCTACTTCTTTAGCTTACACAGTGCGTCGGAGGGTGTGTCAGACAAAATTCGTCTGTGTTCGACGTGCTTTCCCTTAACAAGAAGTGCGTTGGTGATGCTCTTCGTCTATGCAGAGAGTGCGTCGACGACGCGTCTCTTCTATGCAACATGTGCGTCGTGCCATAGTTCCTGAAAGGGACAGGTGCATCGTCACTTCCAATGGAAAAAATAAAAATAAAAAATATTTGATGCGGCCCTGGCGCTATGAAGTTGTTCCTCCACGCTAGCGTCTTCCCGTCTCATGTGTTTGTTCTTTCCACTATGTGAAAATTCTTACCCCATATATAGGTATGGATTAGACCATACGATCTGATATCATGTTAAAATAGACAATACAAAAGCAAATAGAAGATAGAACACAAATAGGCATATTTATTACCTTCTGATTATTAACTTCAAGCTTATATTTACATTACATCAATACTAGTGTCCAATATTATGGGACAACCAAGTGTCATAGTTAAATTATAACTAACTAACAACTCAACTAATTAACCAACTCATGACCATTAAGATTATAATTCTTAACAATTCCAACATTAAAAAACTTAAAAAATAAAATAAAAATAGGAATGAATATGATCCTCATTCATGCATCGAACTATTGTTACTAAATCAGAATCTAAGAAAAGATATGTAGAGCACTACGTTTAATTGTGATGGGAGATTTTTTGTGTGTGTCATAGAAATATAGATTTAGTGTCTCAGTGTGATCTTTATCGACATATTCATCCGCATCACTCGTAGATGTGCTAGTTAATATAATTTTTAATATGATTTCATTAATTTTCTTTTTTTAATGATTAGTCTAAATTTAATATAATAAAAATATTAACTAAAGTTTTTAGTTATTGAAAATTTTCAAATTGCTAAAATGTAATTCAATATTTTAGATTGTATAAAGATTGTGAGAGCGGCTAAATGAGGGGTATACTTATGGATAAAGAAACAAATTTGTTTGGGGAGTTACTCATGCATGGACATTTTCATTTTTTTATTTTTTTTGGGAAAGTGAAGCATTTTATATCTATTCTATGTATTGGAACTGTTTAATAGATTATAAAATTATTTAAATGAGTAATCAAGATAAAAATATATTTTATAATTGGGAATTTTGAAAATAAGATGATCTAATGAATATAATTGATGTTTTTAACTTTTATTCTCATGTAGAATATGATAAATAATTTTTTTTTAAAGTTGATGTAAAATATTAAGATTAATATATTTGGGTTAGAAATAATAAATGTTTTAATAGCTATTTTGATGATAGAGATGAATTCAACGTCATCAAAAATCTATGGGGCATTTAAATTTTCAGATTTTGAGAGTTGTAATTAGGATTTTTTTCAAAATCATGGCGTAAAATCAAATTTTTCCATTTGAAATAGAAAAACTTTTAGACTATGTGATAATAAAGATATAAAAAATGTTGTGAAAAATGTAACATGGGATATTTCTTGAAAATAGGATGTTATTTTATTTGTAAATATATATTCAAATGGGTATTGGTAACTAAATTTGGGAAGGTAGAAATGAGTTTACTAAGTGAATTTATGTTCTTGTGGTTTTATGTCATGAAAAGTAAAGCATTGAGTTATTATGGGTAAGGGTGAAGTACTAACTCTAAGTATCAAGATGGGTTAAAGGTTAGAAAAGGGTAAATTTTTTGTGTTAGTGATTATCGATAAAGGGGAAAAGCTAAGTATTACTTGGATTGGAAAATTTAGAGGAGTAAATTTGGATTTTCAAAATAAAAATTTTAAATTTCATTTTTTATATAATTATGGCCAAATTCATTGGATTTAATAATTAGGAAGATTAGTCAAGATTTTTGCAAGTATATATTTTTTTATATAATTGTTTATTTGAATTTGGAATGATTACCATAAAATCAATTCAGAGTTGTCTCATCCATATAATCTAGGAAAACTATAAATATTAGTCCACCCCAAATTCTAAGATATAAATATTTATGAGTATAATTATTATTGTTTTCTCCCTCTGAAGACTACAAAAGGCCAGTAGGCTTTACCCTGTCCCAAGGAATCTGTGGCCCAAATATAAGGGTAAAACATTAGTTTGGAGATAAATGGAACTGTGTGTTATTTTAATTCATTTTCAAATAGATTTGGGTAGACGATATGTCAATGTACGGTAAAAATTATAAAAATTATGGAGTACAACTATGCTTTGGCATGTTTCTGTGGAAGAAAAAATTAAAACTCAGCCAACAGCAATCTGGTAGTCCAAGAAACTGGGGAAGTGTATATAGTGTATAAAATAAACAAACATGATTCTAGAACAACGGTTGAATTCGTGCATTAAAAGGTTTTAGAGGAGGTTGAATATGGGGTAGTTAAATTTACGAGGTTCATGTGGGGTAGTTAAATTTATGAGGTTGATGAGACGGTAGTCAACTTTGAACATCTCAATCTGGGCTTCCTCGTATCCTAATTTTCCAACTGTTTAAATCTCTTTCATATGAAAGGGAGGGATCAAAGGAATGTGACTTATCCATATGTTTAGTGTGAAAACAAAAAAATAAAGATTATATGTACTGCTCTGCGCAAAATATATCTCTGTTTAACAACCTACTTTATTGTACAGAAAGCTGAAGCTTCATCTAGACACTGACATTTATATAAACAACAACTGGTACAGTAAGTCGAAGTAAAGCTTCACCTATGGATGTTTGGTTGAATGAAGCATTCATTTGGAGGCTTCTACTGAAACTGAAATTCTAACCGATGTAAACTTTTCTCATGGACCGGGTACAATAGCATGAGGAGTAGGTTTTAGGTACGATGAATTATCAATAATTACATTCTGGATCCTTAATTCATGGAGAGAGTCGGTGGGAGAGGCTTCTAGTCCACATATGTTGCAGACTAGAGAAACCCCGGTGACCAGCATGGACATTATAATATGTGGTGTTCATGATATCAACATCATCCCACTAGGTTTCACCTGTAGAATATTTGTTGGTGTACCAGAGATTTTTGTCTGTAGATTGGGGAGGGAGGTCACGAGTTAAAATTCCATGAGTAACTATCAGGGTGCGTGGTCTGTACGTCCCAAATGGCAGGGTGAGTTATTTATGATGACTGATCAAAACATTTAACCTCTAACCTGGAAAAATAAAAAAATCAAAATCAAAATCACTATCATCTAACTCCCGTAGATCACTGTTGGTTGTCGTGGAGTGGATATAGTCCGTAGACTTTGGTGCAGTAGCTGAGTGGTCTTATTCAATTCAACTGTCGACAACAAACACGAACGGACGAGGAGCACTGTGAATGATTTAAATAAACGTCGATCTTGAAGACAGAATCAACACAAGCAATCGCACAAAGCTAGTAGCTGTTCTTCCTTTGGATTAATTCATTTCAGATTTTTGAGAATCATATCATGGCCAAAACTATTTCGTCCCGCCTCGATCTCTGGCTGGTTTGTTCGCCGCAGGCATATTTCTTCTGCATATCATTGTTATTGACCTATGCGTCTTCTCATGCTGCCTTGGTTCCAAATTTTTATGCCAACTCATGCCCCATGGCAGAGCAAATAGTGAAATCAGTAGTAGAGAAGGCCGTGGCGAAGGAAGCTCGAATGGCAGCGTCCTTAGTCAGGCTTCAATTCCATGATTGCTTTGCGAAGGTTTCAAATTTTTATGCCTCCTAATTCATCTAATAGCTAGCTGCTAGTATGAGCCCATCAATTTGTTCATAATAAGATGTATGTGTGTGTAATAAATGGCATGACAGGGGTGCGACGGATCTTTGCTGCTGGATGACAGTAAAAGCATAATAAGTGAGAAGAGATCCAATCCCAACAATAACTCTGCCAGAGGATTTACAGTCATTGACCAGATAAAGAGTGAACTGGAGAAGGGCTGCCCAAAAACTGTATCCTGTGCAGATATTGTCGTTCTTGCAGCTCGTGATTCAGTGGTCTTGGTAATAAATTATAGTTTAATCGATTTAGTAGTCAAGTTTTCTTTCATTCAAAAGAAACTAGGCCAACGTTGTTTCAAATTTTAAATAAACATTTATAAAATATAAATATATATCATAAATATATTTCAGTTGTGAATTTACATTATGACCTATCAATGTTTACCTACGACAAATTTAGTTTAATGACTTATAATTTATAAAGAAATAATACATATTGATATTGATATATTGTGGATAAATACTATCAGACTGGAGGTCCAAGCTTTCAGGTTTTACTGGGAAGGAGAGACTCGAAGAGTGCAAGCTTGAGTGCGTCGAACAACGATATCCCAGCGCCCAACTCAACTCTCCAAACTCTTATTACCAAGTTTAAACGACAGGGTCTGGATCTGGTAGACTTGGTGGCCCTTTCAGGTCAGTCTCATAATTTATAGTACATAATTTAAATTGTCATTCATTCATTTTGTTTTGGAGCTTTGAGTATGAGTGGATCAGATTATTAAGTACTGAAATGTAAATACAAATGTAAATTGTAATCACGCAGGTAGTCACACCATTGGCCAATCTCGATGCACAAGTTTCAAGCAGAGGCTTTACAACCAGAGTGGAAATGGGCTGCCAGACTCCACCATAGACAAGCCTTACTATGCTCAGCTCAAATCCAAGTGTCCAAAATCCGGAGGAGATAATAACTTGTCCCCACTGGATTTTGTGAGTCCTACAAAATTCGACAACTACTACTTCAAGCATTTGATAAGCGAGCATGGACTTTTGAACTCCGACGAAGAATTGTACGCCAAGGGCAAAGGGAAGACGATGGAGCTAGTGAAAACCTACGCAGAAAATGAGGAGCTCTTTTTCAAACAGTTTGCAGCATCGATGGTGAAGCTGGGGAACATCAAGCCTCTGACGGGCACCAAGGGAGAAATCAGGGTCAACTGTCGTGCTGTTCTCGGTTGATCAGTCGAATTTAGTTAATTTCCAACTTTTGCATTGCATTGCATTATATCCCCCTATGTAGATGCCATAAAAATGCATTACTAAATAATCCTTCCCTGCGCATACAGTTTGCTACAGCCTGATGGTATTGCCGTCGGTTTAATATCAAGTTTCTGATTGTGTGAGACGATAGAGGAACATTATTTCAACGTGGAATAACTCAAATAAAATTGTGATGTAATAAGAAGTATCTATGATATTTTAAGAAGTATCTATGATATTTTAAGAAGTTCAAGCGTTATGATTTCTCTGCTTTTTCTTCCATCTTTCAAAATTTAGCGGAGATCATGATCGAAGCTTGAAATTCCATCCAGCTGGTATAAGTCCTTTGATTACCAAAGGCAAACATTGATTATTCTGTATGCTAATGTTGCCTAACGAAGAGTATTCAAGGTTAATATTCAGAATTATTTTACATATCCCCAACATCACCAAACTCTAGGGTACAGTTGCTATACCTAAATTATTCAAATGTAAGTGATGAAAATTAAATGGCATGTATTGCGAATCACGACACAAGCATCAATCTAAAAGAAACTTTGATATACAAAGAGAGCAGCGGTACATAAAGATATGCTTCGCATAAACACAGCGCTCGGAATAAAGATTCAAGTTCTATTACGGGATTAAAAACAAATGTACATATGACAGCTTCTCATAGAGGTCAGTGAAAAAGCCTGCAGCAAGATAATGCAAGCAGGCATCCAAACATATCCGTGAGAGTCCTAGAAATGCTGGTAGGGTATAAAAGAATGCTCACTAAATGGACGTACGGCTATAGTTAATATCCAAACATATCCGCGAGAGTTCTAGAAATGCTAGTAGGGTATAAAAGAATGCTCACTAAATGGACGTACGGCTATAGTTAATGTAATTACATAGACCATCTCAGGGATCAAGATTGTGGAGGACTATACTAGTCTAGTTTTTTCTTTGTCATAATTTGCATTGAGAATAGTTAGATTTTAATGGATCACTAAACAAATTAAGTAACAATATTTATATTCTTATATGTAATTAAACATCAACAAGCTGTAGAACGGCAATAAATATATGTAATAAAACATCAACAAGCTGATTAAATTATATATATATGTTTGGATCTAGATTTGAAACTGGTTACAAAGGATACCAACACAACCTTCCAACCATTTATCTAACATTACGCAGCGGAATCCCACACAAACTAACTTATAGAACAGAGAACCAAAGAGAAAAACACAGAAAACATCAATCACATATAAACACAATGATTTATGTGGTAAAACCTCTTGAAAAGAAAACATCCACATGACAATAGAAACCAGATCTTATTTTTCAAGAAACAAGAAATTACAACCAAGCCAGCAGAGATTTATGTCTCCATAAATGCAAGGATTTATTGAGTAAGTTTGGACAAATTCAAGATATAGTAAATGTGTTATTGGGTAGTAAATGTGTTATGCATTTTACTGACGGTCCAACTTATCAAAGTGGCACAAGACATCATTGGGTAAGACAGATTACAGAGCACAGAATTGAAGGAAGAATATCACAGAAGGATGTTTTTAAAATCTTTATTTTATCTTTCTAAGGAGGTCATTAAGGTAGATTCTGTGTGTATATATATATATATAATAATTTTATATATATGAAAATTACATTTAATTTATATTGAATTATAAAATACATTTTATAAGTATAAATATATTGAATATATATATATATATAATTAATTAATTAATTAATTAATTAATTAATGTAACTGGCAAAAGAGTACAATGATCAACTTGTACACTATCTACACATGATGACTTAATTCTTTGTCACACAGCATGCACCATAGCATGACATTAAAAATGCAATGTATATTGTAAATAAGGAGTGCACTGTACCAAATATTAATAATAAGAGAAATTACAACAAAAATAATAAAACAATAGAGGTATGGAGTACAAAAGAGGTATATACAAGAGCATAAACGTGGAATTCACCTATAACTCTTAGGATAGAAAAAAGCTTTTATTTTATGAAATTATACCCACATGAATAGAATACGAGTAGAATATCTGGAATTCAGGACAAATACATCTATAAACCTTAACTTGTAGTAAAGTTTTCTTATCATGTAATCAAACTCTTATTCAACTAATTACTCTTAAATATACTCATTACGTTATGAAGTCTTGTACAAATATCAAATGTACATTATGGAAAAACTATGATCTTCAATAGCTCATGACGAAGTTAAGGGTAAAAAAAGTTACAAGTAAACATTCAATAATGCTTCACGCCTTTCATTAGAAATGCGCATGTGCTTTAGAAATAGGTACATGTTTTAACAATGTGCATTTTCTTTAGAACACACAATTTAGAAACACCCATGTGTATGTTTGTGTATATATATTTTCTTATTATCAAAATAATAGAAAATAATTTTTTGATATAAAAATAATATTTTGTAATTTTATCATGTTAAAAGATTTTAAAGATGTATATAAAGTTTTTGTTACATATTTTTCATATATTTATATAAATTATTAATAAAAATGAATAATTTTTTTTTTTAAAAACAAATAGCATACACTTGAAATGATGGTAATTTGTTAAATATCCATTTAAATAAAAGATTCTCACTTAATAACCTTACTACTTCATTAAAAATGTCATCCTAGGAGCTTTTTACTTTTTGATGAGTCCATTAACTACCACATAGGCCTTATATACATAATATATGGTATTTTAGTGGGACACATGTAACATTACATGGTTTTCTGCATGAGGTATGGATCTTGAGCACGGTGTGAGCACTTAGCTATTGTCTAGTGAGGAAAACAAGGGCCTTACACATTAAGTGAAAAATTTAAGGCTTTTGGGATTTGCACCATCATATAGGCCCTATACATAGGGTATTTTCCTCTTAGTTGGATATGAGCACCATTGGGAGGTTTTGCATTCTAAGGTTGGTTTTCAGGGAATTAATGAAGACATGGGGAGGAATGAAAAGCCAATAGTACCCTAAATGAATTTTATTGGGATATGTGGCATGAATAATACCTAAAACTATCGCATGAATACTCTAATGGGGATATTTGACCTCCAATGCTAATATAGGCCCTCTTAGGAGGTAAAATTCTTGGGTTTATGGGGAAGGAAAAAGGGAATCTGGCCTTAAATAAAGATTCTATGGGTCATGGGTCATGAAAATTGCCACAAACCACCACACAAGTACTCTAAAGGGGATGTTTAGTTCTTCAAAATGGGCTATGGAAACAATTATGAGGTTTTACACTATAAGAATAGATCTTGTGGTGATGACCATGGTTGGTAGAGGAAAACAACAACCTTAGGGCATAACTAGATTTGCAGGGGTCACGAGCCATCAACATGAGATCAAAAATAGTGCAAGCCCTATAAAGGTGATCATTGGCCTCTAAGTGGAATCACAAGTGGAATATGTGTGATATTATGAAATCATGCACACTAGGGTTGGATCTCAAGTCATTAACCATCATTGGTGGAGCAAATAATGAACTTAGTCCTTAGATATTGCTTCTAAGGATCAAGGGACATTAATATGCCCAAAATTCACAAAACATACCCTCTAGAGGGAATAATTGTCCTTCAAGTTGGATATGGGCACCATTATTAAGTTCTATGCATGAGAGGTGATTCTTGGGGCCTTAACCATAGTTTAGAAATAAATTTAGCTAGTTAGGTTCTCATTGAAGATTATGGGACTAATGGGCCATGATCAAGGCCTTGAGTTGTAACATGGACTCTCTAGAGGGTATCATTGGCATACAAGTGGGATAAATTCAACATTAAGATTTTTTCCAGATTAGGGATTGGTCTGAGGGGCTTAACCATGGACGGGGGAGAAAAATAAGGGACCCCTAGACCCTAAATGAATCTTATATATGTATTATGGGAATGAGTGAGGTGGAAAACGACCACAGAGACCCACTATATGGGACCTTTGTCCATGAGTGGGATATGGTTACCACAATGAGGTTTTCTTCACAAGAGATGCATCTCAAGCCTTGACTATGGTTAAATAAGAAAATCAATGTCCTTTGGCCATAAATGAAGATTTTATGGCTCTATTCCTTAAATAACCATCAAATAACACACATAATTTTTAAAGGAGATCATGTTTGGACACTTACAGGGATATGGCTCACATTGAGATATTTTATGTACAAGGGGTGGGTCTCAAGGACTTGAACATCGTCAATAGTGGAAAAAAGGGTTGTATGGGTCTAAATTAATATTACATGACTTGTTATCCATTAATGAGGCCTTAAACTACTAAATAGTTGCACTAGATGGAATCTTTAGCCTCCAAATGGGGTATGGATTCCATTATTAGGTTTTGGACATGAGGAATAGATCTCAAGAACCATCTTCATGGGAGATAATAATGGGTCTTAGTACACAATTGAAGATTTTATGCCTTATCTAGGAGATCTTTCATCTATGATTGATATATCAGTTCCATTAGGGGGTTTTGTGCACTAAGTATGGATCTCAAGGATTTGACCATGTTAAGGGGAGTAAATAGAGGGACTCAACTCCTAAATAATAATTTTATGGATCTTTTCCATGGACATGGTTGTAAAACACCACATTATATACCCTCTAAAATGGATCTTTGACCCTCGAGTGGGATATGGGTGCTAACAGGAGGTTTCTTATAGTAGGGATGAATCTCAAGGTCTTGACCATGGTCAAGGAAGGAAAGAAGACAACCGAGGACATAAATTTAGCTTTTAGGGATCATGCAACAAAAGGAAGCATTGAACCACTACGCACTTCCTTTAGAGGGTATATTTAGCCTTCAAGTGGGATATGGGTGCCAATAGGAGATATTATGCACAAATGATAGGTATTGAGGCCTTAAACATGGTTATATAGGAATTATTCTATGGTTTTACACACTAGTGATAGTTGTCAAGAGATTTTCTATGGTTTGGGAATATAACACTATTGTCCTAAGGACTAAAAGATGCTTTTATTATTCATGGATCATGCATACCATCTCAAGTGACCACAAAAATATTTATAAAGGGGATGTCTAACCTAAAAGTGTAATATGGATGTAATTACAAGGTTTGGTGGAGTAGGTGTCACTATGGAGGACTTGTCCATGGCCTAGGTATGAACGTTGGTGTCTTAGGCCTAAAAGGTACTTTTATAGCTCATGGATAATGCCAATAATCCCTGTAAAGGGAATCTTTAGCACATGATTGTAATATTGGCATCATATTGAGGTATTAAATGCAATGGGGATGTGTATCAAGGACCTATTAAAGGAATGTTTATCCTATAGGTGCCATATGTTCACCATTTTAATGTTTTGTGCACTAGAGATGGATCTCGGGGCACTAAGATGACCTTGGGAGTTAAAACAACGATTGTAAATGTTGATAGTATATTTTAGAAATTTAAAAAATTTATAACATGAAGGGCCGCTATATCTCTCTAAGATATTCTCAAATATATACATATAACAAAAAAAACATGAATTATGCAAAAACAATTATGACAACTTACCATCCTCAAAATGCTAGATTTGTCGTGAAGGTCTAATTTTTGTACACATACGTGTTATGTAACATGTACATGTTCTATAATGCATGCACATAATCTTAAATTCAAATATATTTTAGCTGGCGCATTCTTATTCACCTACACATTGTTAAGTTTAAACTAATTTGACTAGCAAGATCATTGAAAGAAACATAATCACAAGATAGACAAATATTTTACCCTGGGAAACCCTCATGGGGTAGAAAACCCAGCAAACCTTTCCTCAATAAGATGATCAACCAAAATACAAGATGTGCTCCAAGACTTGACCTCCTTATCTACCTCCTATGCAGACCTCTCAAACACAAGTGCACTACTTTCTAAGCTAAGCAAGTGTGAGATAAGTGAGGAGCAATCTCCCCTACTTATACTAGTTCCCGACTGACTAATTCCCTTATGGGGATGACCTCTCCCAATGAAGTATAATAACCCCTAATTAATTAACTCAGGTCCGACCCCCACATGGTGGATCTAATAACCCTGGTTACCACAATACATCGAAGGAATAAACATCTCCGGATACATAATAGGATCACCTCGGAGGGATGAAACATCTCCGGAATAATAAAGTACAAATATAATATTCTTAGAAGTTACAATATTCAAGACTCCCCCTTAATGAGAAGAATATTATAACAACATTTGCAGGAGCAAGGAGTCATCGACTACATCATACATGATACATCTATAAATCATCAGAAGCTTTCTTCAATACATCATCATCAGTAACTCAACCAGTTACTAGAACATCAACATAATCATCATCGTCATCGCATGATCATCGGCATCGTCATCACACGATCATCAGCATCGTCATCACACAATCATCATCATCATCATCACACGATCATTAGCATTGTCATCACACGATCATCAGCATTGTCATCACACGATCATCAACATCGTCATCGCACGATCATCAGCATCGTCATCACATGATCATCAGCATCATCATCACACGATCATCAACATCGTCATTGCACGATCAACATCATCATCACATGATCATCATCATCGTCATCACATGATCATCAGCATCGTCATCGCATGATCAGCATCATCATCACACGATCATCAGCATCATCATCATATGATCACTAGCATCGTCATCGCACGATCATCAGCATCGTCATCACACGATCATCAACATCGTCATCATACGATCATCAACATCGTCATCACATGAACATCAGCATCGTCATCACACGATCATCAGCATCGTCATCATACGATCATCAGCATCATCATCACACGATCATTAGTATCATCATCACACGATTATCAACATCGTCATCATACGATCATCAGCATTGTCACTCTGCAATACACACGATCATATTATAGGATGATCAATCCTGCTCTCTTTAGGACATAGGTCCATGGATGATACAATCATGTCATGTACCTTTTGAACCGAGGTTCAGGGATGATCCAGTCCTATCATGTACCTTTTGAACCGAGGTCCAGGGATGATCTAGTCCTATCATTCAATTCTTGGAGACCTCTATCTACGGCTCATTTAAGACACCTCATCATGCTTAGGGATGATATAATCCTCTCGTTAACTTAGATAGAGTCTAAGGACCACTTCTCGGAGACATACGTCTATGGATCATTTAAGACACCTCATCATGCCTAGGGATGATACAATCCTCTCATCAACTTAGACAGAGTCTAAGGACCACTTCTCGGAGACATACGTCTACAAATCATTTAAGACACCTCATCATGCCTAGGGATGATACAATCCTCTCATCAACTTAGACAGATTCTAAGGACCACTTCTCAGAGACATACTTCTACAGATCATTTAAGACACCTCATCATGCTTAGGGATGATACAATCCTCTCGTCAACTTAGACAGAGTCTAAGGACCACTTCTCGGAGACATACGTCTACGGATAAATTCAAGGGAATGAAGTCCGGGGGCGATACAATCCCCACTTGTCCACTAAGGACTTCATTCTCGAAGACACATGTCTACGGATCAATTCAAGGGACCGAAGTCCAGGGATGATACAATCCCCACCTATCCACTAAGGACTTCATTCTCGAAGACACATGTCTACGGATCAATTCAAGGGACCGAAGTCCGGGGATGATACAATCCCCACCTGTCCACTAAGTACTTCATTCTCGAAGACATAAGTCTATAGATCAATTCAAGGGACCAAAGTCTGGGGACGATACAATCCCCACCTGTCCACTAAGGACTTCGTTCTCGAAGACATAAGTCTACGGATCAATTCAAGGGACCGAAGTCTGAGGACGATACAATCCCCACCTATCCAGTAAGGACTTCATTCTCGAAGACACATGTCTATGGATCAATTCAAGGGACCGAAGTTCTGGGATGATACAATCGCCACCTGTATCCTCATCAATATACATATTGTTAGTACATCACTAGTACAATGTACAAACAAGTATCCCCATAAATACATGTATACATATCATCAAAACATGTATCCTCATCAATACATCAATATAAAAACAAGTATCCTCATCAATAAATCAATATAAAAACAAGTATCCTCATCAATACATGTATACATATCATCAAAACATGTATCCTCATCAATACATCAATATAAAAACAAGTATCCTCATCAATACATGTATACAAAAAAAAGTAATATAAGTATTCTAAGTACAAGTATCCTAAATCTAAGTAATCTAAGCATACATAAATATCTAGGTGTAATAAACAGGTATCCTCATCATTGACCTTATTGTCGATGAGGGAAATCTCATCATCAGTGACTATATCACTCCCCCTTTCGAGGAGGGTCCTTTTGAACTACACCAAGCTTGTCTTGGAAATATTCAAATTTCACTCGAGACAGAGGTTTGGTCAATATATCAGCAATTTGTTCCTCAGTGCTCACATACTCGAGCTTAATAGCTCCTCTCTGCACCATATCTCGTATATAGAAATATTAGATCTCTATGTGTTTTGACTTATCATGGAATACTGGATTTTCTGTCATCTTAATACAACTTTGATTGTCACACATGATCACAGTGGGATCCATTTCTAAGTCAAACACTCTAGATAATAGTTTCCGAAGCCACACTGCTTCACAACTAGCAGAGCAGGAAGCTATGTATTCTGCTTCAGCAGTACTGAGAGCCACACTAGATTGTTTCTTGCTGAACCATGAGATCATGGCAGATCCAAGACCATAGCATCCACCTGATGTACTCTTTCTGTCTGAAACACTTCCTACCCAATCAGAATTTGAGTAACCATGTAATCTGAGTTCATGACTTCCAAGATAATATAGACCAAAGTCTAATGTACCCTTTAGATACCTCATTACATCCTTTGTAGCTATTAAGTGAACCTTTCTAGGTTCTACTAGATACTGACTCAGGGTATTTACAGCAAAGCATATATCTAGTCTGGTATTTGTTAAATACATCAATGACCCAATGATTTGTCTATATAGAGTCACATCCACTAATTCTGATGAGTCATTAACTAATAACTTCAAGTTGGAGTCCATGGGAGTGGCCATGGATTTACACTCCAACATATTGAATCTTTTTAGAATCCCCACAGCATACTTACCTTGATTTAGAAAGATTCCTTTTGGTTCTTGCCATACTTGTAGACCTAAGAAGTAGCGCATTAATCTGAGATCTTTCATCTCGAATTCTGAAGAAAGCTTCTTCTTGCATTCGATAATTTGATTCTCATTTCCTGTTAGAAATAGATCATCTACATACAACAGTAATATAACAGGTTCATCATCCATAACTTTGAGGTAAAGATTAGGATCAACTTTACTTTTGGTAAAGCCCATGCTTATTAAGAAACTGTCAATCCTTCCGTACCAAGCTCTGGGAGCTTGCTTTAATCCATACAAAGCCTTTTTCAGCTTGCATACATGTGTTCTTCCATCTTTAACCTCAAATCCTTGTGGTTGTTCTATGTACACTTCTTCTTCAATCACACCATTTAGGAAGGTTGTCTTAACATCCATCTAGTGTAATTTCCACTTCATCATAGATGCAAGTGCCATGATAGTTCTAATTGAAGTGTACCTAGCAACTAGTGCAAATGTTTCTTCATAGTCAATTCCCTCTTTCTGAGAGAATCCTCTGGCTACAAATCTTGCCTTATATTTTTCAATGCTACCATCTACAGCATGTTTTATCTTGAATATCCATTTGGAAGAAACCACACTTTTATCTTTTCATTTGGGAACTATATCCCAAACATCATTTTTCATTATTGATTGGTATTCTTTTGTCATTGCTTCTACCCACTCTTTCTTCTGAGCTGCCTCTTCATAGCTAGTAGGTTGTTTATCCACAAGATCACACATCAAGGCCACATAGTTGGATACTAGCTTTGGTTTCTTTCTTTCTCTAGTGGAACCTTCAGGAGCTCCATATTTTTCAGCTCCTTGAATAATGTCTCTAGCCCATGCTGGCCTTCTTTTTCTAGATAAATTTGTAATGGGGGGTTCTTGTGGTTCTAACATGTCATGGTCCTCTGGTGCATCATCTTCAGGGATGGGTACAGTTTCTGTGATTCTAGGAGATGTATCTTCTTCAAGTTGGCACTTCCTAGATTTCTTGAGAGCTACTCCTTCATCAAATGTTAGATCTCTACTTATTTCCATATGATGAAAACCATGTATGTAAATTCTAAAAGCTTTGGATGATTCACAGTATCCAACAAATATTCCCTTCTTACCAGAAGGATCTAACTTGGTTCTCTTTTCTTTTGGAATGTGAATGTACACAGGACATCCAAATATTTTGAAATGACTTACCTCGGGCTTCTTTCCTGTGAACACTTCTTCTGGAGTCTTGAATTCAAGAGCACTATGGGATAGTCTATTTTGTACATAGACTATTGTCCTAGCTGCTTCAGCCCATAGATACATGGGTAGATCTTGGTCATGTATCATAGTCTTTACAGCTTCCATGATGGTTCTATTCTTTCTTTCAGCAACCCCATTTTGTTGGGGATTGTAGGGAGTGGTTAGTTCCCTCTTGATTCCAGCTTCCTTACAAAAGTCTTCAAAATCCTTTGAAGTATATTCTCCACCATTATCTGTTCTGAGAATCTTGATTTTCTTTTCTGAGAGATTTTCTATTAAGGCCTTGAACTCTTTGAATTTTCCAAAGACTTCATTATTTCCTTTTAGAAAGTATATCCAAGTCTTCCTTGAATAGTCATCAATGAATGTGAGATAGTATTCAAACCCACTTAGGGATGTGGTGGGCATTGGTCCACATACATCTGAGTGTATTAACTCCAGAATGTTCTTAGTCTTTGTTTCACTCTTTGGAAAAGGGTTCTTGACATTCTTCCCCTTTTCACATCCTTTGCATGAGCCATTATGGTCAATCTTTAAGTATGGTAATCCTATGACCACCTTGCTCACATAGGGTAGGGCCTTGTAGTTAATGTGAGCAAGCCTTCTATGCCATAGCTCATTGGGGCTAGTGGTTTCATGGACAAGGGAAGCTTCTGGGTGGCCCTTGAGTTTGTAGAGACCTCCTTCTTCTTCACCAATAACAATTGAATCCTCAATTGATTTTCCTTTGGGCCACATAAGTACTTGTCCATCAATAAATGCAATTCTAAAATGTTTCTTATCTAGTGCTGAGATAGAAAGTAGGTTCTTCTTCAAACCTGGTACATATAAAATTTCTTTCATCTTTAAAGGTGTTCCAGAATCAAGCTTGTAGCTTGCTTCACAAATTCCCTTGATGGGATATTGATAATCATCTCCTAGAGATACCTTTTGTGGAGAAGACTTTTCTTCAAGTCTTGAGAGAGTTTTCTTTTGACTTGTCATGTGCTTTGAAGCACCACTATCAATCAACCATGTATCTTCTCCAAGAGACATAGATCCAGCGAGTGCAGAAAATAGAACATACTCTTCTGCATCTTCTTCTTCATTCCTTCCAGATCTTTTCCTAGGGAGGGGTCTTTCTTCTTCTTCTTCATCTCTTTTGGATCTTTTCCTATGAGGCCTTACTTCCTCTTCTTCTTCTTCTTCATTATCATCTTCTGCAAGATGTGCTTGATGTCTTTTATAGTGAAGATTTTTCTTCTTCTTTGAAGGACAAAATCTAGCAATCTGTCCTTCTTTATGACAATTGAAACATTGGGAAGAAGAGAACTTTCTTCTTCCTTTCTTCTGAAATCTTTGTGGATATTGAGACTCCTTGTGATTGTCCTTCTTGAAGTATGATTGATTCCTCCTTATCTTAGTGTGTGTAGCTAAGGCTTGGTCATCCTCCTTGAGAAGGGCTTCTCTATTGGCTATCCTAGATTCTTCTGAACACAATCCTCCCATACTAGATTCTTCTGAACATAATCCTCCCATACTACATTAAACTTCATACTTTCTTTTCTGGCACACATAGTTTGTATAAATGACTCCCAAGGTCTAGTGAGACCATTTAGAGTAGTCATCACAAGTTCATCTTCATCAAGAGTATCACTAATGGCATCTAGTTGTTCCTTGATTTGGGAGACCCTTGAGAAGTAGTCTTGAATGGATTCTCCTTTGTGCATCTTGGTACTCTTCAACTGAGTTCTTAGGTTCATCTTCCTATTGATGTTATTTCCTTCATGCATTCTTCCTAGGGCATCATACATTTCCTTTGGGGTCTTCTTGGAAGCCACTTGGGGAATCAAGCGGTCTTTAATAGAATCAGCTATGATTCTCTTTGCCCTGATCAAATCCTTTCTATGCTTCTCTTTGGCTTCATCTTCTTCAGGTTCTGCAACTTCATCCTTGATATATTGAGCAAGATCATTCTCTTCAAGAATGAGACCAATTCTGTATTTCCATGCTCGAAAATTCTCTATACCTTCAAGCTTGTCTTCAAGCTTAGTTCTTGGAGCCATCTTCTCTTGGGGGAGTCCAAGAGATAAGAGATAGAGTAGTACTTACCAGGAAACTTTACCTTTTCACTTTTCCGGATCTGCAACAAAATTTCTAGTTTATCGCACTTTTGGTAAAACTAGGGTTTGTCTTTACTAGAGTTCTACCCAACCAAAAACTCGATCTAGGGCTTAAAAGATAGATCTTTAGAAGGGCTATTCAGCCATGCAACCAGAATCCAAAAATACTAACTTTTGCAGAAACCCTAATTTTGGGAGAGAGAGAGAAATATAATTTCACCTTGTGAAAGATGTTCTATTCAGGCTAGCTCTGATACCATGTTAAGTTTAAACTAATTTGACTAGCAAGATCACTGAAAGAAACATAATCACAAGATGGACAAATATTTTACCCTAGGAAACCCTCATGGGGTAGAAAACCTAGCAAGGCTTTCCTCAATAAGATGATCAACCAAAATACAAGATGTGCTCCAAGAATTGACCTTCTTCTCTACCTCCTATGCAGACCTCTCAAACACAAGTGGGCTACTTTTTCAACTGAGCAAGTGTGAGATAAGTGAGAAGCAATCTCCTCTACTTATACTAGTTCCTGACTGACTAATTTCTTTATGGGGCCGACCTCTCCTAATGAAGTCTAATAAACCCTAATTAATTAACTCAGGGCTGACCCCCACATGGTGGATCTAATAACCCTGGTTACCACAATTCATTGGAGGAATAAACATCTCTGGATACATAATAGGATCGCCTCGGAGGGATGAAACATCTCCGGAATAATAACGTACAAATATAATATTCTTAGAAGTTACAATATTCAACACACATTTGTTTGCTTGTAGATTTAGATTTAGCTTTGGCATAATGACCTAGTATTAACTTTGGCATGATGACCCTAGTAGTTTGGTTTACAAAATAATAAGCTCTTCGATTTTTTGAATCCCTTTCAATATTTCCATTTTCACGTGATTCTTAAACAAGATATTCAAATCCATTTCTAATAAAACTACACATATATATTTGATTATTTAGATTCCAAATATATTATTATAAAAACATTATTCACTATTTTTAATTTATTTTTGTCTTAAGATATAATTTTGGAATTCTAAAATAGATCTAAGTTTATTAATCTTGCTATGACATTCTATTATTTTACTCATTTTATAACAAAATATATACTACACTACTTAAAAAAATTGTTTGATTATGTTAAGGCTCTCAAACTCACACTAATAGAATTGTTTGCTTATGTTGAAGCCCTCAAACCTATACTAACACTTGAACTAATAATTTCAAAGCTAAACCTTAATTTCAAAATTTTGAAAAATTAGTAATAAAATACAATTTCCTCTAAACAATTGTACAAATTTATTTTAGGACATTCCATCGTTTAAATACAAAACTATTACTCTAAAAAAATATTAGAGTACTCATGGATAGAAAACAAGAATTTCACTTATCCATTAAAAAATTATATATTTAGGAAGATAATTAGATATTTTAAGTTTTATATATACTTACACAACATTAAATTTATTTGGGAAAACATTTTATGATAATATTTAAGTAAACATATACATGTTTCATAGTTTGATCACCATTAATTTGCATTTTAAAATATCATTATTAATTTGCATTCACTCAAATTCAAAATAACTTTGGAAAATATGTTAGGATAATCTTTAAGTAAACATATATATTTTTATAGTTTAATTATCATTAATTTGCATCATAAAATACTATGATTGCGTTGAGAGGCACTCTACAACTTAGTATGGAGGAGATCTTGTAACATATAACGGATGTAACATGTAATATAATAAAATGTAAAAATAAAAAGTAATAGTATGGGGGAGATCTTGTAACATGTAACGGATGTAACATGTAATGTTTTTTTAATATAATAATGTAACGTTTTTCGAATATAATAAAATGTAAAAACTAATAGATAAAAACTTAAACCCAAATCTATAGAGATCAAATTTCTTGAGTTTAAATTAAAAAAAAAGAAATACACCTCAAGAAATTGGATCCCTCTAGGTGCTTGATAGATCTGGGTTTGAGATGGATCTAAAATAACTTATAGTGGCACAACTTAAACAAGTTATCTTGTTACCTGTTTTCCATGCTTAATTGTAATCATGTGTTACTTTCTTTAGTTAAATGGGTTTTGTCACTATCTATTATGGATGCATGAGTTATGAGTTATCCATGCATTAGCTATGAGTTTTTTTTACATTTCTTTTTTAATATAATTTTTTATTTGGAATTTTGAACAACGATGAAGAGTACACTTGTCCCATCCTCTTTTAATCTAAGAAAATCATAGATGATAATCCACTCTAAATTTTAAGATATAAACACTTATCAATGTAAAAATTAAATTTATTTATACACACTAAAATTTTATGTTTAGAAACACAACATAAATTGCAATTAAAAAGATTTACCACAGACCAAGTAGTTTAGTGACAATGTGCCCTTTTCTTTTTAGCATATACATATGTAAACTCTGTAACGGATAGAATCGTAAGTCATACTATGGAAATACATATTTATACACTGTAACAGATAGAATCGTAACTCATAGTATGGAAAATGATGATCAGGGTCGCAAGAGACAAAATATTATTCTACTGACCATCATAATTGTTTGGTTGGAAACATAATATTAACTTTTGGATGTACTATGTTCTAGGATTACCTGAAATAAAACTCCTTACGGAGAAGAAACAGATTTCGAACAATGACCTTCAATGATTTTAACCTACCTTTCGACTAAGACATTATTCTCCGTAAGAAATTCATAAAAACAAAAAGTTAAAAGTTATTCATAAAAAAAGACTTTGAAAAATACTTACTTAAGATTAAAGTAATTTAAAAATAAAAATTAATGTTATTCATGGAAAAGACTTTGAAAAATACTCTACTTAAAATTAAAATACTTATGCCTACCAGGTTAGAAGATGCTCGTATACCATTCTTCACAAACCTTATTTATCTCCAACCATGGATTTACTTCTTCTATATATTTTCCTCTGCAATAGATTGTATTAATAATTCTATCATATATATTTAAAATATGTCTATTACTTATTTAAAATAAAATATTTTCCTATTCAATAGATTGTATTAATAATTCTATCATATATATTTAAAATATTTCTATTACTTATTTAAAATAAAATATAACTTAGTATGGTGTTTTTTGGGGTTTTATAAAATAATAATAATTTATTTTTAAAGTTATAATTAAGTTGAGTATCAATTTAATGTATGAGACGTTTTTATTTGTAGGACTCCTTTATGCAATAATGTAACTTATAAAATCTATAGAAGTGTACATACCCTATCCCTTCCATGTTCTACTTTTCTTATTTTTTAAATTTTCAAATTAAAAACAAACAAATTAAAGATATCATACCTCATTAAACATTTTTCACAAGTAAAATCATACATCATATTATAGTCATGAGAATAATGTTATAAATGGCTTTGGTTTAGATTCAGTCTCTATATTCTATTAAAAATCATAAACCTTAATGTATGAAAACATCTTTCTACCTTGAAAATATTGAAACATAATTTGGTTTAATATGAAATACTCATATTTTCTTCATTACAAATCAAAATAAAACATTTTATATATCAATACTAACAAGCATTTATGTATCAATATTAACAAGCTTCAATAATGTTTAGGGTTTATGAGCCCAATATCACCTAAATCCTATTTTACTTTATTAACTCCAATGTAAACTTTTAAAAATCCTATATTGTATGTGTATTATCAAATGTTTTAATTATTGGGTTTATTCCAAAATTAACTATTATAGTTGGTGGTTTTATATTGGTTCAAACTATTATAACTTAATTTTGGTAAACAAATAAAAATGAAGATGAATCACTCTTTAGAAAACTTTGTTCATCCACAACACTAACTAACTACTAACTAGTCTAAGTCATAAGGGTGAGTCCTAATAAGTCAATTTGTGAAGAGTGCTTCATATGCATGACTTAGATTAGTTACTAGTTGGGTGGGTGCACAAAGTTGGTCCCCAAAACAATTGTAATGCGGCAAAAAAACAAAGACGCGCATGCACCTAAGGAAGTGCACACGCACCTTTAGGTTTGGTACCAAACAGAGGCACGTGCACGTTTTTAGCATGTACATGCCCAAAGGTGTGCATGCACTCCTGTTAAACCAAATAAAAAAAAAGAGGGGCAGAACCAAAACGCATTTTATTTCATTTCCAATCGGACAAGATTCACTCACTCGGCACGTACACGGACCAGGAAACCACCTCATTCACCCATTGCACTCAAGAACTCCTTCAATCCATCTATTGAGTGATCATCAATTGCATTGGATAGGTAATATCATTGTTTTTTATCAATTTATTGATTTTTTATTGTTTATTAAATTTTTAATAATTCCCAAATTAGTAAAATAATAGAATTTTTTTCAATTGCAGAGTCTAAACCTATACAATGAATGAAAAAAATGTTAACATGGATTTCGGTGGAACAAAAGAAAACACAAATCTTGGAACCAATGAAAACCCTCAACAAAATCAAAATGCCCAAGAAAATCAAAACCCCCAACAAAATTTCGACCAAGACGACTTGAACCATTACGTAAATGAAATGAGAGTGCAGACTCGAGAATTAAGAAACACAGGGGAACCATCTCAAGTGTCCCTTGCCACCTCAATTGAGAGCTCAATAGACTCCCTCATCCATGCACATTGCCAATTGACTGACATGACCGAATATAGAGCTAGGATGCGGGAGTATTATTCCATAGGCATTTCCAAGGAGGAAATAAAAGCATTGAATATTACAAAGGCCCAATTATACAGTATGTTCACCGATCCAAGAACACAACAACCACCAGACATTAGAAATCCACGTGTCTGCATGGATTGGTGTCATTTCCAACCATGGATGGACAATTGGATGCATAGGTGGTTCATTGTTTACAATAAACCTCCCTGCAATAATAGGGAGGTTCCAGAGTACTTCCTTCGACAACTGTGGGTTGAGTTTGTGCTCGGTTAACATGTCAACTATTTTGACATAACCGAGTTACAGGGTGTTGGGGTTGGCTCTTCCCAAGATCGACCTACTGCCAGGAGGAACCCACTAAGAGGGCCACGAGATCCTAGGCGTGATCCCAACCCCTCTCCCCATCCACCTCAGTTACCCCACAAACTTAATCATATCGAGGGGGTGATGAGGACTGTTGCACGTGGACTCCTTAGACACATCACCTTTGTAGCAGCTAGTACAATGGAGAGACAGGTTGACCCTGATAGAGACTCAGGTGTAGGGCCTTCACGACAGAGTCAGGATAGACCTGTGACTGGTGGTATCCATGCTGGGACTTCTAGTTCGACAAGGACAATGCCACATCTTTGTCCCCATTGGGCACACACTTTCCCTGGCCCAATCGAGGGCTGCTATATGGAGCAAGTTAGCACTTTTTTTAATAATTTTTCAATCATCACTTGAGAAATTGTAAAGTAATTTTAAAGCAGGTATGTATGAATTAAACTGTTATTTCAATGTATAGTTATTTAGAGTGGAGACGCCAACATGTGAGAACGTAGGATCTCCTAACCTGGACGTAGCAATGGCAATTGCAACTAAAATTGCAACACCTCACATGGAGGTATTTTCAGTACCTCATACAATATTGTTATTACTTATGTCATTTCTATTATTTATTTATTTATATTTATGACATACACGATGATAGTTCATACAATATTTTTGAATATTTTGATTTCCTAAAAAATCACTTGTTTAACATGTTCATAATGTGCATGCATTTTGGTGTCCACAGCTATGCACAAACTATGATGACCATCCATCTCCTCCAGGGATCGGCAGGTCACCATACACACAGGTACAATGTGTAGTTAAAAACATGCTTTTAATTTGAATTGTTATGACTTACTATGGTTTAATTTGATTTTTGTCTACTAAACTATGATATTACAAATGTATATGCAGGTGCCACCATAAGCTGTAGGTGACACTGTTGCACCTCCCCACTTCATCCCCATCTTTCCACCATCTCCCATGAGTCGCCCCCCTCCCACTTCCATCCAGACCCCTCCCTCTATCCACCTCCACCCTTCCATCCAGCCTCCCCTCTCTGTCCATACTCCCCCCTTCATCCATCCTCTCCCCTTCATCGATCCTCTCCCCTCCATCCAGCCTTCCCCATTCGTCTACGCACCCTATCTATCCATCCTCCCCCATTTGTCCATGCCCCCTCGTCTATCCATCCTCCCCCATTCATCGATGCCCCCTCGTCTATCCATCCTCCCCCATTCGTCGATGACCCCCCTTCCATCCAGCTTCCCCCCTTCGTCCACAACCCCCCTTGTATCCATCCTCCTCCCTCTATCTAGGACTAAAATCTCATCCACCATCCCTTGAAATCCCTCCTATCCCTTTTAGGTCGATACCCCCTATCATACAGCTAGTAGGGGTTCATCATCCATGACATCCTCCTCCACCCCATACCACCATGCCCTCTTCCACCATATCTTCTTCAGTTCCACCACTATTGTGGAAACTGCTATTCCAATATCCGTCAATATATCTACAGTGGCTTCACCTGTAGTTTCTACAACTACATATTCCCCCACTCCATGACTGCAGCAGAGCAGGTTGTCTAGCCAATTGCTCCACCTGCTAGCCCTTAATCCCAGTCATGTCCATTTTCAGAGGTGTTCACGGTGAGAATCAAGTTAATTTATGAAAATATTGTGATGCATTAACGAAAATTAATTTAAGAAATTATTATTTTTAATGAAATGATTGTCTTAAATGTTGTAGGGTCGCATTGTTGAGAGGCTCGGTAGATCAAGCACACCTTCCTCACATCTCCCACTCCCATCAGCGGTGAGTTATTTAAGATTTGAATTCTACATTCATTTTATAAATGTGGTAACTGTTACAAATGCTTGAAAATGATGGTATCTTATATCATTTGTTTCAGATCCTGGAGAGAAGGTCTACTCCTAAATGGAAGAAGGCCTGAGATTGCCCTAGCTCCAAGAAGAGTAAGATCGATTTCGGAGATGCACCTAGGAGTGACGGGGGTGGGCACAATGCTTGACATACCATGTTATGCGCATTAGCCACAATGTGGCATTTTTGGGCACCAGTTTCCATGTACTTGGTATCTATGGCACGAGTTGCCATGTATTTTGGATCTATGACATGAGTTGTCGGACTTTGTATAGGGAACGAGTTGCCATCGTGTGTGCATTGGGAACCATGTTACATTTTTTGCTAGAAAATTTATATCTTTGGGCAAGTTTTGTATCTTTGATGTACATGGATTTCAGTTATGTGATTTATATCCATGTTGTCTATATTTGTATCTTGTTGTCGCTTATTGTGTGTAGTTGCCTAATAAACAACATCATGCTTTTAAAACAAATGGTTGAGTTTGAATGGATTTTGATATCATTTCCTTCGTTTATGATGAAATAGATAAATTTTGATCTCTAGTGGTCTCATATTGTCATTTTTGGATGGTTGATTGAAAAAAATATTGTGTTTGAACTCTAACAAAACATACTCACTTGACCATGTTCATAGCATTTGTAACCAATGTCATAACTGTAAAAATAATTATTCCCGCCGATGTTTAATATTTTATGATATACCAATCAATAAGGACTTTCCAATTGTACTTATGTGTGCAAAACCTATACTATCATCATTGTGGTCAAATATATGAAAAATATCTCCCATCCCCTTCACTTGGAATCTTTCCTTGTGAAGGGACCATCATCCCGCTGCCATGGTGTTTTTCTTAGCGTGGATGCTTTGTTAGGTTCAAGTGTGACTTTGGATTTAGAGTTGACATAATGAATATTATTTCAATTGGTTTATATTATGAAATGTATTTTGATTGTAAAATTTCATTCTAATAATATCCAACTAGTTTGTATACATCACAATGCAAGGATGAAAGTTTGATGGTAAAATTGAACACATTAAGTAGTTATTGAAGAAATGTTATGGGGCCCTTGATATTAAGACTAGGGAGATACTTGACCTTTTCCTATACCGTATTATTTTGACAAGTTTTGATAAAGTGGTGTCATTGTATATGAAATTGTTGTGTAAGTGATGAATGATAATGGTGATATTCCCAAATACCAAAAGTTTCCTTATGTTTGCTGAAAATGTGATCTCGATCTCTTGATGGAGAGCATTTAAGTCTATACTTTATTGTTTGAAGCATTCCCTAGACCCCATGATATTTTGATTTATTGAGTTCTCTCTAGATCAATGAAGGATCCCCCTTGTGTACATATGTAATATCCCAAAAATTCACAAAAATTTAAAAATTTTCAACGTAGCATTTAATGCTTAAACTAACTGTGCAGAATTATAATTAATGCTTCTATGTCATTATGCTGGAATGAATGTTTGTAATGATCATTCGATGTAATTTTTTGCATCTTGCTATGAATTGAAATTTAAGTCTACTCTAAGATGCTATTGGATGTTCTTCTTATCCCAGCTATATTTTTATATTACCTATGTTAATGTTCAATCGATATTAATTTTTATAAGTGCTAATTGTTGTTCTTCTATTGATGATGAAAGGGGTCCTAGGGGTACCTCGAGGCTTACTTAGCATTTATGCTAAAGCATTTGGAATTTCCCATGGTTTCGTCCTAATATACCATGGTTTCAATTTGGTGAACATCCTAAATGATATTTGAACACCAGGATTGGTTTCTTGGAATTCCTTGTAAAGTGCAACTCTCATCATCTCCATCACATGCTTACAGTGCTCCTGATAAATGCATCTGGATAAACATTGTCGCAGGACATGCTTTCGATCTGGAGCTCACATGATGCTATACAAATATTTCAATCATGTGAGACAATTCTCAAGCTAAATGTATTAGTTTATTTCAATCAACAAATGTTGAGACTTGGAGCTCACATGATGCTATACAAATATTTTTTTAACAAATAACAAAACAAGAATTGGAATTACATTTAACTTGAAATTGTTAGTAACTTCGAAAATTGAAAATAGTTAAATATGTACATTTTAACTTGAAAATAGGGTCAAAGTGTACATTTAATTTGAAAATTGTTCCAATAACATTGAAAATTGTTAGTCAATTGAAAATTATTCATTTAACATGAAAATTGTTACAAATTTTGAAATACAAATAACAAAGTTATGAAATAAATAAGAATCTCATTATAAATAAATATTAAATAAATTAGATTGTGAAATAGTTAGTTTTTTAAATTTGTTACTAATTTTGTAATCTAAATAACAAATTGTTAAAAATCTTATTACAAACAACATATAGTAAGGCTAAAATGAAAAATAAATAGTTAGTATATATAACAAATTATCAGCGAAAGATAAAATATGAAACTTAAATTAGGTAGCAAGTAATTCAAAAATTTACCTTCGTTGTCCTCCATTGGAATTTTTTGCACCAAAGGTGCATCTTCTTCTTCTTTCAATCTTGCTTTTTGTTGTCTCATTCTTTCCCTATTTTTCTCATGCTCTTCATGCTCATTTTGTTGATGAGCATGCTTCCTTTTTTGTTTTATTTTGCTCCTCATCAAACTACAATGAAAACAAACAAAGAATTCTTCAAATTGTTATAACAAACAACAATATGCTAATATGTAATTGAACAACAATAAAACTTCTTACATGTCTAATGAACTCTAATTGAACAACATCGAATTCACATAGCTCTAATTGAAAGTAATTTAACAATGAATTAAATAAGTGTTGTTTGGCAATTGTTTAGTTATTATATATAGGTTTCTTGTTGTTTTTGCATGGGAATGGTGGTTGGAAACATTAATTGTCCAACTCCTTTCCTGAGTTCCTTTTTAGGTTTTTTTTACACAGACAAATCCTCGATTGAGGTTTTTTTTACGAAACCTAAATCGAGTAAAGAACCTCGATTGAGGTTTATGTCAACCCCTGGATCGATGGCCTAAAAAATAGGTTGAGAGCCCTTTTCACTGTAGAAAAGAAATTTTTTCTACCTTTCACAGGCTTAAACTGTCATTAAATGCACATTAATGGGCAGACTTGATACCATTGGATTCGCCAATGAATCCTCTATCCATATACATATAATTTACAAATTTTTTTCTTCGTATGTCATTTGTTTTTAATTTCTGATAAAGCTTACCCTAAAATATCCCATCGACAACTTCGACTGAGCTCAAAGATAAATCAACAACATTCAAAATACACATCCAAAAAATTTGAATAAATATACAAACACTACATCAGTGCGTCCTTTTCAAAATGGTATTTTTAGTTTTGCAAATTATGTAAACAATCAAAAGAGTTGGTGCACACATGCACATGTGTGCAAAATGTGACTGAAATATTCACTGGTGAAAAATAATAGTAAATATAAATTTTCAAGGAAAATTAAAAGAAAAATATGTATGCTCTAGTGCATTCTATCTAGATCATGTTCACATTTTTCATTTTTTTTAATTATTACTTTAACATTAAATTATTTTGCACACACACAAGCCACTTGTTAATTGCTCTTCAAATTTTTAAGGACACGTGTTTCATTAAATAGAAATTTGACACGATAAATGACATTGGTATATTTTTAAAAACATATCATTGGAAAGCAAACATAATTCTCTACATTTCATTTTTTAACCACATGTCGAAATTCATATTGGAAATATGAGTTTCAAGGGCTTTCAATTTAATATATGGGTAAAATTTCCATTTTTTATCGCCATCTTTGGACAAAAAGAGTTACCCATCTTTATTGAATCACCCATAGGGATAATTCCAGGCATAGTAGTATAATTCGAGCACAAATGCAAAAATATAGTACGAAAAAAATAAGATAGTAGATTACTTATATATTAAAAAACTAAGCTTCAATAGGATTTATTTTTCAAATTTTCACCCATTAAAAATTGCATTTTAAAAAATCTATAATAAGTAATATATTATTATTATTATTATTATTATTATTTTCAATGTGGTTCACGTACTGGTTGACCGACATCGCTACGTCCACAGAATAATTTTTGGCGGGCCCACCCGAAGGGGCCATCACACCCTCGACACATTTTGCGTACCTAACCCCAAGAGTGTCGAGGAGAATGGATCCCGCGACCTCACATGCTGGGAGGCCTAACTACGTGTGCTCGACCGATTGAGCTAACTCTTGGGGCTTTATAAGTAATATATTATATAAGACAAAACTTAAAGATTATAAAATCTATACCTACATTTTTTTATTTTATTGCAAATAATCAGTAATTATAAATTTATTTCATATTTTATTTTCAAAGAAAATTATTTATTGAGGTTCTTGATCATTTAGATGTCCCAAATGATACAGGATGTGGAGAATCTCAACAATAAATTGTATTAGAATATCAAAGCAGATTATTACATATAAAGGAAATCAAAATAGTTCTCTACAGTTAGATAACGAGATTATTAACCAAAATTTACTAACTAATAACTGCAATGTTAATTACAATGAAATCCTGAAGGATTATTCAACATTTCCCCCTTAATTCAAAGGGACATCTAACATACCAAGTTGCATTCTAAATTTCTCAAATTTTTCACGACCCAATGCTTTAGTAAAGATATATGTGAGTTGGTCTGAAGTAGAACAATGTGTCAGATGAATGGTTTTGGCCTCAACATGATGTCAAATCAAGTGATATTTGGTTTTGATATATTTGGTTCGGTCATGGAATTTGGGATTCTTGGCCAATTCAATTCCAGAAGAGTTGTCAATAAAGAGAGGTGTTGAAGTCATTTGTTTCTCCTTCAAGTCTTCAAGTATTTTCCGAAGCAAAATGATTTCTTTTGTGGCTTGAGTTGTTGCAACATATTCAGCTTCAGTTGAAGAATCAACAGGAATATATTGCTTTCATGATCTCCATGTGATAGTTGTTGATCCAAGATTCATCAAATAACCTGAAGTAGACACCCCATGCTCTTTATCTCCATCAAAATCAAAATTTGAATAACTAGTGCAATGGAAGTCTCAAAATTTAGAATATTTGATGCCATATGATTGAGTTCCTTTTAAATATTTGAGCACTCATTTTGCTGCGTTCCAATGACCTTCACGCGGATGATGCATAAACCTGAAAAGTATTCCTACATCAAAAGTTATGTCAGTATGAGTAGTAGTAAGATAAATTAAAATCCCAAAAAACTTCCTATACTTTGTTGGATCTTAAAATGCATTGGCTTCATTTGAAGTATGCTTTAGATTCTATTCCATTTGGGTAAAAACAAAATTACAATCCTGCATCCCACATTTGCTCAATAACTATCCAATATATTTTTTTCTGAGAAATGAAAAATGTGCTTTGGTTTTTGATCTACTTCAATTCCTAAATAATAATGCATTAATCCCAAATCTGTCATATCAAAACCCTTTTTCAAATCCCTTTTAATAGAGGCTATATAATCATCATTATTTCCTGTGATAAGCAAATCATCTATATAGACAAATAGATATACAAATGATCTTCCAACTTTCTTGACAAATAAAGTTGCATCATCTAGATTAAAATTCTTATAATTCAACTTGAGAAGATGTTCAATTAACTTTTCATATCATGCTCGGGGTCCTTGCTTCAAACCATATAAAGACTTTACCAATTTACATACCTTCTGCTCTTCACCTTAAATAGAAAAAGTTTCTAGCTCAGTCATATAGAAATATTCTTTCAAGTATCCATTCAATTAACATCCATATGATGTATTTTCCATCCTTTTTGTGCTTTCAAAGAAAATAAAGTTCAAATAGTGCCCCACTTTCCTGTAGGAGCAAAAATTTTTGTGTAGTCAACACCTTCTTTCTAAGCATATCCTTTTTCCACAAGTCTTGCTTTATGTTTGGCAAGTGTGCCATCATCTTTATACTTGTTCTTATATATCCACTTGCAACCAATAGGTTTGATTCTAATTTGAGGGTCCACCAACCTCCAAGTTCCATTTTTTATGAGAGCATCATACTCTATTTGAATTGCGCTTAGCCATGCATCACTAGTTGTTGCTTCTTGAAAGGAAGCAGGTTCATCAACAACAAAAAAATTTAATTCACAATTTGATGTGACAAAATCATCATACCTTCTTGGAAATGTCTTGGTTCGTGTCGATCTACGTAATGGTTGATGCGGTGTTTTCTCTATTTATTCTTCAAGAGAAGGTTCTACACCAACCTAGATCCAAATCCTAGGCTCTATCAAGCGTCAAGAGGGATCAAATCTATCGAGGTGCAAACCTCTCCTTGAGTGCAATACCTGAGAAGAGGTTTGCACCTCGGGAGATTTAATCCCTCTTGGTGCTTGATAGAGCCTAGGATTTGGATCTAGGCTAGTTTTAGTCATGGGCGGTGACACAAAATTGGAGTTTGATTAGCATTGTAAGGAACAGGTTAAGTTGAAAACACAGATACATTTATGAGGATTATCATAATGTAAGTAATAAGTATTAAGGATTGACTAAATTGTTAAACTAGAAAATAGAGACACTATTTTAGAAAGGATTAAATAAATGAAAATATGGTTCACATCATGATCATTCCCAATCTATCTTCTTCATCTTTTCTTATCTTCACACTTGGTATTTTTGACATCTTCTCATATCAATCATATGAGAACGGAGGTTTAAATCGTAGACTTGCCAAATCTTTAACTCGAGATATTGTTGTAAATTTCATACCCTGCCTCTCTTGCTTTCCAATACTAATAGTAGCTTTCTCCAATGTCAATGCTTCTGACTTATGGATTGTTAAACCCCAAGCGAGTTTCAATGGAAGCTGTTTTTTATTACCTCTTTCAATAGGTGTAATAGGAACAACTTGAGGAAACGATTCATCCCATGGTCCCCCCACATAATTATCAAATTTTATTAAAACATACGTCGGTGGTTCTGGAGGCGAACTTCTAGGGTTATATACAATTTGTTGTATAACTCTAAGAGCACCATTGACAAGTCCTGCATCAGTCCAGAGGTTTTATGTGAGCATTACCCTTGCTCCTATGGCTATAAGTAATTCAAGTTCCAATCCTTCTTCGTCTCCTTCCATAGAATAGTTGCTTCTTATAGATGTAGCAATACTGGTCGCAATGGGATAGTTTAGGCTTCTTATTAAACGCTTGTTATGACAGTTCACATCATCGTTTGTCGCAAACAAATGTATCGCCTTATCGAAGGAATTTTTCATTGTAGCATGTAAGGAAGTATCTGTATGATTCATCAGTAATTTCCAATCCTCTATTGTTGGAATTGCATCTCTAATATTCATTAACACATTACGAAAATATATTTGTTCATTGCCTTGTCCATTCTGTCGAAACACAATATCGAGGGTCACAACTGTTGTGAATGTGTTCCATAATTCTTTTGTAATACCTTCTGATGCATATATAGGCTTATCCATGACAGGTGGCAATTGTCCCAAAACACCGACCAATATAATTGATCTTCCACCAAAATGTATATTAGCATTTTCTAGGAAGGCTTGGTGAAGTCTTGAATCTATTTTGATTTATAGATTTTTTCCTATAAAAATCATTTCATAGATCAAAATATATTTAACATTCCTCAACTCTTCTTGTAAGTTAATTAAAGTCGCCCCTCATAAAGGATTCATTTTTTTGATTGGTATATGAAGTGCAGAATGAATGGTTCTTGCGGATATGTTGAAAGCTGCCACCCCGATAGGAGCCAGAAGAAGTAATGGACTTTTCCCTGGATGAGAGAGATTATCAAGTGTATTTTTAATGGCTCCAATCAAATATGACTTTCCGGTTCCTGCAGTTCCTTGAATTATTATGCGTAGTGGATCAACACCTATTCTATTATGCTCAAGGATAACATCGTATGCTATTCTTTTCTTATCACCCAAACTATCAATTGAGTAAGACTTTGCATGTTGATTAGTAGAAATCGCTTTCATTTTTCACATATCAGAGATGAAATTAATAGCACAACTGGAGGTCTCTTCATCTACAAAAGTAGTGTTACAATCATTCATACGATCAAGATCCCTATGTCCAAGCATCTTAAACTCATTATAATTTATAAATTGATTTTTATATAATCCACATATGATCTCCCATTCATGCTTCCTGGAATCTCTCTGTGGAATTGGAGGTTCTTCTTCCTCATTGGATTCAACTCAACCATCTGTAGGAACAGGTTGGAGATCAACATGACAAGGTACATATTGCAAATTTTCCCAATTCTGTACTATTTCATTAGATGTATGGTCTATATCTCTTTGAAAGTCACGAAATGTCTTGTACAAAACCAACTCGGACCAACAGAATTCGTCAAACTTCTTATCTTTTCGATCAGGAATAGAATTAAATCTCGGAAACACACATACAATAGATGCATTACTTTGTGGTAACCATTTTCCCCCCCATCGATGTTTGTCATATGACCAATATTTTGCAACATCTATCAATGTAAGTTGCTCCATATTCTCCGGTCGCTTAGTATATGCATCAATCAGAGAATTATCATTGTTAGCATTATATGTTTCAACCTGTACTTATTTGAAAACCTTCATACCGACATTTAGAACCACAAAACGACGGCTATATTCTGAAAGAGGAAGCTCTAGAAGCATATGGCATGTCTCCTGTGCACCATTGTCCCTATCAACAATGGATTCACACAACAAAGTTTTATATGCATGTGCTACTGGTTCGTTCGGATTCTGGATAGAAGAGACCCACATCAACATATGGTGGAAAGTTTCATATCCCTTTTCTGATTTAGCAACATATTTTGCTATGTAATTAGTAACGACGTGCTTGGAAAGTACAGGATGCCAATCTATGTTATCCCTCCACATCATCAGTGTTTCACGATTGTGTGTATTGACTCTGTCATCATTTCGTCTAGGTTCATACTTTTTTTCTCCTTCTTAATCAATGTAAAGTTTTGATTGTTCACACAGATCCCATGGTGCGTGGTACCAACATACCAATTTCCCTCTCTTCTTTCGAAGACAACTTCTCTCATTGCAGGTAATATGACGCTCAACACAGTTAAGAAGTTCTTCATAATCAGTCATTGGATTCGATTGAAATATTTGTTCTGTGCCTTTTACACAAGGTTGATCATCTACATTATCTCTAATTTGAATATTTCGTTGATGTCCCTCACGTGGATTTACTGCATGCACACATTTGTTGAAATAATTTTTTGTAGATATAACTTCCGTAGGATCATCCCAATTTAGAGTGTCCATGTTGGGAGCAATTTTTAACCAAAGAAACCTGTGGACATGAGGAGATCCACGATGTTTCCATTCTTAGCGACTCCAATAATTCGTAGCTTGATGAAAATGTTCAAAAACCTCTTCTCGAAACATTGTATGTCTCAAGTGCATATAATGTGCCACGATGTGAGGATTATCAATTACATTTTGACATCACCATTTTCTCACTTCACGTGGATCTGTAGGACTTGTGCCTGGCATTAATTTATGCAAATCAGGCCACTGCATATCCGTTGCACTTAGTGTGAAGAATATTGTCAGACAACCAATCTGTTGAATCAAGTCAGATAACTCTTGACGACACTTGCTCAAATATGCATGTGTGACTCTCAATACCATTCCAAATCTCATTAATCTATCTCCCAATCTTGAATCTGGAAGATGTTGTAAATGTTGTCGTAACTCTTCCATTGTTGTGGTAAGTTCACCAATATTTTTTTTGACAAAAACTGTTGAGGAAGCTTGAGCATGATGTCTCATTATGATATTTAGTAAAAAATATTTGAAGCGAGGGTGCCTTCAAAATCTGTTATCATGATATCTAAGAAGATGTTTTGCATATTCATGTAGATGGACATTTCGCATTCATGGTTGTAACCAATCAGCCTCTCCTTTAGGGAACAATGCTGGAAATTCCATATCAAATAATCCAACAATGTTATACTCGTTAATTGGAGATGAGAAAATGCCAAGCCAGTTAAACACATTAGTCGATTCATCATTTGCGTTATTTTCATCTGGATTAGGATTATTTGCCCATGCTCTAATAATTTCTATCTCTCATGGTGCACTTGGAAGCCTTGATGCAAAAGAAGTTGTGTGTAAACTGTCTAACATGTCATCAACTCCTGGTATCCCTTCCAACATTGCAAATTCTATGTCATCGTCAATATCGGGAAGAGTAACAGAATTAAGCATATGTGAGATATCTGTTGCATTTTCGGGTAACTATTCTACTATGTCATAATCAACCCGAACATATCGATAATATGGATCATTTTGAATCTTATATAATAATGCATCCATAACTCTTTGTTTTCTAATAGTGAAATCATAACTGGATCCTTGTCGTCCTTGTTTTCACACAACGACCATTAAGTCCAAGTTGTTAATATGTCATGGCAATTTCTTAGCAACATATTTAATCTCTTGCGGAAAACTAATGGTGTGTCCTTGATATTTGTATTGTCCACCTATTGAATGCATCACCTGCAAAATTGGACTTGCACGTGCTATCAACATCTCTTCAACTTGTGTGAGATCTTCAAGGACATGTGGTTGAGTTCTTGGATCCATGTGGTTCTTAGCTGAGAATCTGTTATTAGATCCTTCTCTAAGACATCGCAAACACATTGCACCCATACTTGTATTACGTACTTGTATTCCTTCCTGGCAGACATGACACACTTTCACTTCTACTAATTTATCAATTCGTTCACGAAATTTGCGATGTCTAGTATACATCTCTTCAGATGGTACCGATATATTATGGTCAATTTTAATCTTCTTTCCTCCGACCGTTACTTGTTGAGTATCTCCCACAGCTGGTTCTACTGGTTTTATGGTTGAATATTGTCTTTGTCGTTCTACTTTTTGATTTCTTTGTTGTTCTCCAATTTGATTTATGTGTTCTTCCATTTGCTTCGACTTTCTCTCTTGATATGCTCTTTTTCGTTCAACGCTTCGATTTCTTTGTTCTTCTCATTCTTCTGTTGTCATTTCATCTAACATTCTTTTTTGATATTCCTTTTGTCGATCTGTGTTTCGTTTTCTTTTTTCTTCTCGTTCTTCTGCTGTCATTTCGTCCAACTTTTTTTTCGATAATGTTTTTGTTGTTCTGTTTTTCGTTCCAAGTCTTCCTCTCGTTCTTTTGCTGTCATTTCCTTCGATTTTCTTCGTTGAGCATCTCCCACAGTTGGTTCTATGGGTATATTGGTTGAGTATTGTCTTTGTTGTTTGGCATTTTTATTTCTTTGTTGTTCTGCATTTTGATTTGTTTGTTCCTCATACTGCTTCAACTTTCTCTCTCGATATTCCTTTTGTTGATCTGCGTTTCGTTTTCTTCGTTCTTCTGTTGTCTTTTCGTCCATTTTTCTTTTTCGATATTCTCTTTGTTCTTTTTCTTTTCATTCCAATTCTTCTTCTCATTCTTTTTCTGTCATTTCGATAGATTTTCTTCATTCAACATCTCCCAAAGTTGGTTCTACAGGTCTATTGGTCGAACATTGTCTTTGTTGTTCTACATTGTCATTTCCTTGTTCTTCCGACTACTTCAACTTTCTCTCTCAATATGCTCTTTGTCGTTCTGTGTTTTGTTTTCTTCGTTCTTCTCGTTCTTCTTCCGTCATTTCATCCAACTTTCCTTTTTGATATTCTTTTTGTCGATCTACTTTTCATTTCAAGTCTTCTTCTCGTTCCTTTGTACTAATTTCGTTAGATTTTCTTCCTTGATTTTCGATGTTCTGTATTTTATCTTCTTCTCCTATCTGTCTCATCGCATCCTCCGTATGCACATCTTCCATTTTTTGTTCACACTCTATGCAAGGATAAAACACAATTCACTGAAATCAATGCAAGTATAAATCTCACTAAATTTTCAAAAGTCAATATATTTAAAAAAAAATTCAATATATTTTCAAAATACAGTATTTTTTCCAAAAAAATAGGTGATGTAGGAGGATTGAACCTTCAACCTCACATCCATTATCCAAACAACCTTACCACTATACTACAGGTAGTTCTTATTACATAATGTAAATAAGTTTTATATATACAAGAATATTTATTGAATTTGGTGAAAATGGGTGAATGGTGGATAAGAGGGTTTGACCCCGTGACCTACCTAAAAACAACACACAGTTTTACCAATGGGATACACCCAATTGTTTGAAAAATTAAATGATAAACTACACTGAAATCTATGCAACCATGTAAATATAAATTTTAAAAATTTAAATCACTAGAATTTATGCATGCATATAAATACTATATTTCACTAAAATCTAGTTAGTACTTTGTTTCAATTAATACGCATATAGGACTCAAAGTTGCAAGTCTAAATGTTCTTCGTAGAATGAGAAGTTACATATTATTGTTAGATATTTCCACCAACAATATTAAAATTTATTATTATAGTATTTATATAGTATTTAATTTTAAATATTATAGTATTTATATTTCAATAGTTATATTTAACTTATATTTAAAATACTATATGTTATTTCAATTCAAATATATTAAAATTAAATACTATTTTAGATTTAATTTTCAAATATAATATTTTAAAATTTTTGTTTTAATGTTTTAATGTTTTAATGATTTGGTGCAGGGATCCTAGCGGAGGGAGGTGCAGCATGGAGGGAGAAGGGAGGAGCAACGTGGAGGGAGGGAGGAGAGTGGAGGGAGGGAGGAGCATGGAAGAGGGTGCAGCTGGATGGAGCTGGGCATGGAGGGATCCTGGCGGATGGTGCAACAGGGAGGGAGGAGGGACGCGCAGCATGGAGGGAGGAGGGAGTAGGGAGGGAGCATGGAGGGAGGCGTGGAGGAGGGTGCAGCAGGGAGGGAGGAGGGACGCGAGGCGTCGAAGGAGGAGGGAGCATGGAGGGAGCTGAGCGTGGAGGAGGGTGGAGTAGGGAGGGAGGATGGATGCATAGAGTGGAGGGAGGAGGGAGCAGGGAGGGAAGCATGGAGGAGGGTGCAACAGGGAGGGAGGATGGACTCGCATTATGGAGGGAGGAGGGAGGAGGGAGTAGGGAGAGATCCTGGTGTGGAGGGAGCAAGGAGGGAGGTGTGGAGGAGGGTGTAGCAGGGAGGGAGCACAACATGGAGGGAGAAGGGAAGGATCCTGGCGTGGAGGAGGGTGCAGCAGGGAGGGAGCCTGGTGGAGGGAGGATGGTGCAGCAGGGAGGGATCCTGGTGGAGGGAGGAGGGAGGAGATGCATGGAGGGAAGAGTGAGCATGGAGGAGCAGTGTGCAGCAGGGAGGAGATGGGCGTGGAGGTGAAAAGTGGAAGAGAGTGGAGCAGAGAGGAGGGAGGAGCTAGGCATGGAGGGAGTTGGGCATGGAGAAGCAACATGGAGGGAGGAGGGAGGAGCAGTGTGGAGGAGGGTACAGTAGGGATTAGGTTTAAATTTTTGAAGTTAAATTTCCATTAAAAATTTAATATAAAAATTGAATTTCAATTAAAAATTTAATATAAAAAATGAATTTGAATTTCAAATGTTGACCTTGCAGGTAGCTGCGATCAGGTTTGATTCTCTAATGTGATCAGATTTGATTCTCTATTCCACACAGGCTGTAGTTCAGAATTGTTTGAAGAGCGGTTGTTTTAATTCATGATCAATGGTTATATGTGTTATATAGTATTTCATTTCGAAAAAACATGTCCTTTCAATTTTTGCTTATTAATGGTCGACATGTTTCAATATTTATTTTTTTTTAATTTTTTGGTTATTAAAATTTGACTCGACAAACACTTGACAAACTCAACAAACACTCACACATGTTACACGATCAACCTCATACTACACTCGACAAAGTTGACAAACACTCGACACACACTCGACACATGTTACACGATCTCCCCCATACTGCGTTGTAGAGCGCCTCTTGGTGCAATTATCTCTAAGACTTAACTTATCCATTCCATCAGCAATATCATCAATTTTTTGACTCTCTGGTTCTATAGGAATTTTCTCTATTTCTGCGAGAACTTGTGTATTAGAAGAACTTGCTGTTATAGAAGGAAATTCCAAAGATTGACTTAGAATGGGAATCCACCCTTCAAGATTTGGAAGTTAATTATCCCTTTCATGATATAAGTTTTTAGAGTGGATTCTATCAAGCTGAGCAAGCTATTTATAAATAGTGAGTCCATATTTGTCAAATTCAAGAAATACAATATCTCTAGAATAAAAATAAAGTTTTTGTTATATTCATGATACAATCTATAAGTTTTGGAAGTATTAGAATATCCCAAAAAAATGCACTTTCGACTTCTTGCTTCCAGTTTATTTCTTTTCTATTCAGGAATCAAAGCATAACATGTGGAACCAAAATTTCTAAAATGCTTGACAGCTAGAAGATGGCCATGCCATATTTCATAAGGAGTTATATTTTGTTGCACAGCTGAAGGAATTCTATTCTTAATGTAGACATCACAAAGAACTACTTCTCCCCAAAACATTAACTTAACATTTTTAAAAAACATCATGGATCTTACCATATTCAACAATGTCATGTTCATACGTTCCTCCACACCATTTTGTTGTGGATTATAAGGAAGTTTCATAAGTCTAAGACTATCATAATTAATATGACCAAATCTAGTATGCCACAACAAGTTGGAAGACAAATTACCACTATGCTGAGCCAAATTTGCATAATTATGTGAATTGAATGAGGTACCTTTCAACTTTAAAATCTTTCTAGCTTCCACTCCAACTATTACAATCAAATGATCAGAAGCTATTCTAATTTCAATAATGCCATCAAACACATGTATTGAAGGACCTAGCTGTCTAATATGCACATGAGACAACAGATTTCCCTTCAATTGTGGAAGATAAAGAACATTAGTAAGTATGTAATCAACAAGTCATGGTAACCTAAGTCTAACATATCCAATTCTTGTCTGCAAATAAGACTACTCCATTAACTTGATCACTAAATGTCTCAAAGAATTCTTTTCTAAATGTCATATGGCATGTGGCTCCAGTACCTAACAACCAAGTATCATTCCAAGAATAAAATGAAGTATTCAATACCAATATTACAATGTGCTACAACATAATGTACATATTTAGGAGGGTTACCTTTGTCTTGTGTTTTCTCTTTCTTGTTACATATTTTCTCCCAATAAATTTTGCAATTACTAGCCATATGACCATCTTTTCCACATTTATAAACTGTCTCTCTCCTTGATTATATATGTCACCCCTTCCTCTAAACTATCATCTCTATCCTCTACCTCGTCCTATGCTTATGTTATCATATTTAGTGCATTCTTCTTTTGACTTATGTCCTTTCTGTGTGAGGCACAAAGTTTCTTCATTGGGATTAGACTGTTTCTTCCCAAATGCTTTCTCTCTCTTTGCAATTTTCTCAAAAAAAAATTCAAAGGTCGTAGCTTTCATCTGGCCACTAGTTTGAAGAGATTGTAGATAGTGAGTATAGGAGGGGTACAAATCCTTAATAAAGGAAATCAATTGAATTCCAATTTTTACACTAGTCGCTTCAATATCATGAAAAATGGCTCTAATTTCAGAAGCAAGTTTCATAGGATCATTATCTTTCAACTCTAAATTAAATAAATTCATCAACAATTGTATGATTTCAAGCTCAAAATGTGAATCATACAAATATTTTAGTTTCTTTAATGCTTCCCAAGCAGTCTTGCTAGAAACTAAATGTCTACTTACTTCTTCATTTATAGAGGCAATGATCAAAGCATAAGCTTTCTTGTCCTTGCTTTTCAAAAGAGCAAGTTCTTTTGCAGAAGTAGGTGGTACTGGTGCAACTTTGTCCACTTCATATGTTATACCCTCTCCATCTTTCTTGTCTTCATAATTCTAATTTTCAAAAATTCCATCCCACATATCGTTACAAATAATAGTATTTTTAACTTTACAAAACCATTCATGATAATTTTCTTTACCAGAGAGAATTACTACAACAATTGAAATTAAAGAATTCATTGAAATTTACTGTGCACAAATTAATGTCCAATATGTGGGTACCCGCACGAAGATGGTACCCAAAAAGGCCGCAATGGAAGCGTGCAAGTGGAAAAAAAACAAGGGCACGCACACGCATTTAGATATGCATACGCGCCCTTGCTTTGGCAATGTCGAACGTCCACGTTGGTGAGTTGACATGGACAAAATGTTCATGCACGCATGTTTAAAAGCGCACACGCGCTAATAACGCGTGCGTGCATTTGTTTACTAATCCTAAATGTTATTTTTTATTGTGTTTATTATGGTGTTGGTATCATCATCATCATCCTCATCATCTTCATCACCACCATCTTCATCTTCATCATCATCGTCTTCAATGTCTTCATCATCATCATCCTCATTGTCATCATCATCCTCATCACCATCATCATCATCATCATCGTCGTCGTCTTCATTATCATCATCACATCATCATCATCATCATCATCATCATCTTCATGACGCCGACAACGATGATGATGATGCTGATGATGAAGATGGCGATGGTGATGATGAGGATGATGATGATGATGGTGTTGAGGATGATGAGGATGATGATGATGATGAAGACGTTGAAGATGATGATGATGAAGATGAATATGATGGTGATGAAGATGATGAAGATGATGAAGATGATAATGATGATGATTATGATGATGATGACCATCATCATAAACATCATCATCATCATCATCATCATCATCCTCTTATTGCACCCAGAGGCGCTCTACAGCCCATTATGAGAGAGATCTTGTAACATGTGTCGAGTGTTTGTCAATTTTGTCAAGTAACAAAATAAAAGTAAAATATTGTAATGTAGACCATTAATAAAAATAAAAAGACCTGTATTTGTTTCTTTCTCTTAAATCTTCCATTGGATCGAGAACTGGATTTTCAATTTTGATGCATGGAAGCTGGGATGGGATACTCATGGTTTTTCTGAACATATATTCAACAATCCACCGGATAGTGATATTCATTATGTTGCAACAAAATGGTTGTCAAACGATGATTTAGTCATTGACGACGTCAATGAGTGCTTGGCACGCAATCGGAGATTATTTAATGCATGCAGAGCAACAATATGACACTAATATGGAGTGTTGTGAGAGATTCCCTCGTCCTCCAATCATTGTACAGACCCAATACTGGCTAACCCCGAGCAACATTTAACACTCTCATTGCCATTTGGTGCTTATTGATCGCCGGATACATTTCAATATTGATGTAGCTATGGATACATTTCAATATTAATATTAATGTAGCTACGTAAATGTTTCATATCCATATGCATAATGAGTATTATAAAAATGTTTTAAAATAATACATTATCATATCCATTTTTATTTATAATGGATACATTTCCATATTAGTATAATGCATTTTTATTGAAATATTAATATTGAAATGTATTAAAATAAGTGAATTCTAAATTCTAGAAAATTATTAAATATTGAAAGAAAGTGGGCAATATTGGAAACCCTAAGATCGTTAACGTGAAATTATAAAACATGATGATGGAAAAAATTAATGGGTAAACATGCACAAAAAGAAAGGGCATATCCATAGATGCAATAATAGCACATGTAACTCTTAGATTGTGCCGCAAGTTTTGAAAATGGAAATGAAATGCAGTCATGGAATTTATAGTCTTTCATATGTAGGTGAAATAAAACCAGCCTATACATTCAGTCATCCCTCTACCCATAAAAAATACTCATCCGTCTGGCCCATAAAACTCAGTGGGTAAAAACACCAGAATAATATGAAGCCTCTTGAGCAGCTCTTTTTTGTGTGCTACCTTATATATTATTACCCACCTACATCTTAAGAAACCTCCACTGCTTGGACAAGAAGAAAAAATTCACCCAGGAAGGATTGCAACGATCCCAAAATTGAACATGTCTCAGGAACTATCGAACCATGATCAATGGAAGAGTGAGTTTTTTCATAAAAATCTAAAAAAAGACTAAACTAAAAACATAAATCCGAAATTTATAGAAATCCTGAGGAAAAAAGTGAAATTCTATTGACATAATTCTATTTACTCATCCCATTGATTTTCCAACCTTAACAAATGAATTTCAGAATTACAACTTCAAATTCATGGAGCTTTATTTTTAATTTAATGTTTAAATACCTTAAGAAACAACTTTTAGAATTAGAACTTCAAATTCATGGAGCTTTTCTTAATTTGAGAAAAAACCTTGCCGAATATGGTGTCGACATGATATAAAATATCGCTTCTACAACGTTAAAATCAAGAACACAACCTTGTCATGAGCCTTGTGCAGTAAATTTCAATGCTTTATTTATCTCTTGCAAAAAATGTGGTCAATTCAGGTGGGAGGTTGAGGAAGAGTTTTTTCGTGGCTTAATATTCACACAACAAATTCTAAATTCTAGAAAATTATTAAATATTGAAAGAAACAAAAGTGGGCAATACTGGAAACCCTTAGGCCTAAGAACAACAAAAAGAATCTTGCCGTAGTGAACCAGATGCTTAATCTCAGCAAAGAAATAGTAGATGTAAAATAGAGGGCTACCTAGATTATCCTCTAATAAAATAGACGGTTTCCCATATTATCCTCTAATAATAGAGCAAGAATGTAAAAACGAGGGCTACATAGAGGGATACATAGATTATCATCTAGAGGAGAGGTTTGCACCTCGAGATATTTGATCCCTCTCGACACTTGATAGAGCCTAGGATTTGGATCTAGGCTAGTTTATCATCATCATCATCATCATCTTCATCACCATCATCTTCATCTTCATCATCATCATTGTCATCTCCATCATCATATTCATCATCATCATCATCCTCATCATCATCTTCATCACCATCATCTTCATCATCATCATCATCATCATCATCATATTCATCATCATCATCATCATCATCATCATCATCACCATCATCTTCATCTTCATCATCTTCATCATCATCATCTTCAACATCTTCATCATCATCATCATCCCCATCACCATCCTCATCATCCTCATCACCATCATCCTCCTCCTCCTCCTCCTCCTCATCATCATCGCGGTCGCCATCTTCATCATCATCATCATCATCATCGTTGTTGTCGTCATGAAGATGATGATGATGATGATGATGTGATGATGATAATGAAGACAACGACAATGATGATGATGATGATAATGATGATGATGGTTATGGTGATGATGATGATGATGGTGATGAGGATGATGATCATGATGGTGATGAGGATGATGATGAGGAAGACGTTGAAGATGATGATGATGAATATGAAGGTGATGGTGATGATGATGATGATGATGATCACGATGATGATGATGATGATGATGATGAGTATGATGATGATGAAGACGTTGAAGATAATGTGTGATGAACCTGCAATAAGTAATTAATGAAAACACATGAAATAACAGAAATAATACAACTCAGAATCATTTTTATATTGATCGTAGGCCACTTCGAGGGGGCAACCTCTTTTGAGAAATCTCAATACAAATAACTTCACAGTGCCTTCATTGGTCTCAACACAAACTTATATACTAATTCTAGGTGCCAATACCATGGGTCAATACCATGTGTTAATACAAACCATGGGCCAATACAAAATATGGATCAACAATTAATACGGGATGACTTCCAAAGCATATGCGTCCAACAACAATAATACAAACTATGGATCAACAAATACTACGGGACGACTTACAAAGCATATGCATCCAACAACAATATACTAACAAAGTAGATAGAAGGGTTGACATGGGTTCCTAACATCCCCTCTCCCTTAGAAAAAGCTTTGTCCTCAAAGCTTTCGATGTGGAAATTGATGCAAAATCTGAAGGAGTGGTTCCCCTGTAGCATCCTCGGGGTGCATTTCGGCCCACTGCTACCTTTTGAGATTAAGGGAGGATTGCTTGGAAGGCTGTAGATGAAGAAGGACCTGCATATTAGCTATGTGAAAAGTGCACTCAGAACGGTGCAGATCGGCTTGTTGTTTCAGTCGAATTCTTGTCATGTGAAGATTGTCCTGCAGAATGAGAAGAATCTGATCGCGGTTTCAAAGAACCGAGTCAATTGCCTGAACTGGGGAGCTATTGAGCATGTATGGAGGAAGAAATGGCAGTGCCTGTCCATAAATTGTTTCATATGGTGTCCTTTTAGATGTGGTATTGTACCACTGGATCACTTCTAGGAAATCCATAGAAATAGATGTCCACATCTGTGTAGGGATGGGAAAGGGTTCGAGCAGTCCCGTAAGGAGTGTCGTTTCACCCTTGGTGACCTAGAAAGTATCACACTCAACCACCATCTGGTGAATTTTCATTTTCAGTCCCTGCCAAAACAAGTTACATTGTTCCCAGTCATACATTTTTAGGAACCCAGAGTGCCCTTCTGATGAAGAATCCTGGAGTTCATAGAAGGGCTAGCCCTGTTGAACAAATTGCAACCAATTTGGAACAAGCAGAGAAATAGCTGTAAGAGAAACTAGGTCATCAAATGTGCGAGAAGGAGCATCTGCCACCATATTGTCATTACCCTTCTTGTAAGTGATCGCATAGGCATAACCGATGAGTTGGATAACCCATTTCAGGTGTGCTGGGGAGGAGACCCATTGTTCCAGGAAATTTTCTAGACTCTGGAGATCAGTGTTGATGCATAAATAATTCCCTAATAGGTATGGCTGCCACTTCTATACTGCATGCAAAATAGCCATCATTTCCTGATGAGATGTAGATGCAGCTAAATTCTTACTGGAAAGGTCTCTTGAAGGCGACAAGCCCACTGGTTCAGCAAGGACACCTGCATATCTATCCAAGGAAGTAGGGGAGACCATTGATGGTGCATCTGAATGGAATGGAGTTGAGCGATGACACCATGTGAATTCTTCTTAAGGATCTTTTCCAAGTGATGTGAACTGGTGATGCAGAGAGACCCTTGTTGTAAGCCCTTAAATTTGTGTTGTTTCCCATTGATTGAAAACTGCATCCAAAGTTCAATAAAATCCCATAAGATGGGGCCAAGTGTGCATAACCATTGAATGCCCAAAACCACATCACATCTGCCTAGGGACAAGGAAAACATGTCAGAGCGCAGGTTATAATATTCTAGAGAGAGATGCACATTGTGACACTTCCCCTTGCAAGGTAAGGTGCCCCCATTGGCAACCATGACTTCAAAGTTGGAGCAAGGATGGACAAAACAATTAACATGTTTGGCTATCCGATGGTCAATGAAGTTATGAGTGCTACCAGAATCAATGAGTATTGTAAGAGGAAGCTTCTTCAAGTAACCCCTAACCCGCATCGTTTGGGGGGCGGTGACACCGGATAAAGCATGGAGAGATATCTCTGGTTGTTCATCCTGAGATGGGGGTCAATAGGCGGCTCATGATTGTCGACCTAATAATCCATTGTATTTGGAGCTTCTTCACCAATTTTAGAGGCAGGCGGAGAATCCATATCCAAGAGATAAAGCTTTTGTTGAACACATCTATGTCCCCGAGTGAATTTCTCATCACAATTATAACAAAGCCCTTTTTCCCTGTGTGACTGCATCTCTGTTTCAGACAAATGCTTAATAGGTGTTGGCTGAGGAGCTAGAGGGATGGGAGGTCGTTGAGAACCCATATTTCAGAAGGGAACAAAAGTGGGTTTGGAGCGTTGTTGGGTTGCAATCTTGTCTTCTGCCAACTTAGCCAACCCTAGGACTTCCATCATTGTGTTGGGACAAAACATTTTAACCTCTGACCAGATTTCATCCTTAAGACCACTGATAAAACAACTCTTGTAGAATTCATCAGATAATCCTTCTGTGTGATTGGCTAGTTTCTCAAATTCTGTCTGATACTCTCTCACAGTGCCACTTTGATGAAGTTTAGTGAGTGCTCCGGTGAAGTCATCAAAAGCACTAGAACGAAATCGTTGCAAAAGGAGTTGGCAAAAATCTGTCCATTTTGGCTCGTCATGCGCCTTGATGTACCAACAGTACCATTGAAGCGCTTCCTATTCCAAATGAAAAGATGTAAGTGAAACTTTTTGGACATCAAAAGTATTATGTAGACTGAAATACTATTCTACACGATAGATCCATTTAGTCGTATCAGTACCATTGAAGCAAGGAAATTCAAGCTTTGGACCACGAAAATTGCTGGAAGAAGAGAACCCCAGGTATGTGCGGCTTCCTAACAGTTCAGGGGTTTCACTCGGCCACCAATGCTGTCTGATAGCTTGCGTATTGGGGCAGTACCCCTCACTCCACGGCTCAAGTAAAACTGATAACTGTTTTTCCACGAACGAGAGCTCTTGGTTTACCTCATGGGTGGGAACTAGTCAATCAGGTAGGGGTCGTTTCCCTTTTTGCTGGCAGGTCCTCTCAATGGGCCAGCTACTTCAGGGTTCCTGTGGTACTCCTCACAATGAGTTTTAGGGATTATGCCCAAGTACTTCCCACAATTAAGTGGATAGGGATTATTCCTAGATCCGAAGCTGCAACAGATGCGAAAAAAATTTTGGGCATAAATTTCACCCAACGAGCCCAAGAAAGTGCTCTGACACTAGATGATATGAACCGTTACACCAAAACCTCGATATGTTAGTGAAGGCCTCCCACTAGGATCTTAACATCCCACCATACTTCGCAGTCTAGAATCTGGGTTGGATGTGCGCCCATACGGTGGTGTCCCCTTTGAGCTGTATGAGCCCCGGACGAACACTTCAATGCCGACGTTGCCACCCACTCTGT
>BSBM01000008.1:18017500-18240050 GCA_027924585.1 Larix kaempferi
GGTGATGAAGATGATGAAGATGATGATGATGATGATGAAAAAGATGATGAAGATGATGACGATGATGACAATGACAATGATGATGATGATGACGATGATGATGATCATCATCCTCATCATCCTCATCATCATCCTCATCATCATCATCCTCATCATCATCATCGTCATCATCATCCTCCTCATCATCATTGTCCTCATCTTCATCATCATTATCATCCTCATCATCATCTTCATCATGATCATGATCATCGTCTTCATCTTTATCATCATCATCATCATTATCATCACCATCATCACCCTACCTCTAACCGCACCTCCCATCTCTCTTTATCACTCCCTACAACTAACACCCTCTCCTCTCTCTTTCTCTCTCTCCCTCCTCTCCTGCCCCTAACTATTACTAATCCCCTCTCTCAATCTCTCCATCTACCTCCCCTCGCTAACCCCCATCCTAGCCCCTTACCCCTAACTAATCCCCCCTCTCTCACTCTTTATTCCCCGCTTCTACACCCCTCTCTCTCTCTCTAAACCCCCTCTCCCTCTCCCTAACCTCTCCCCCATCCATAACAATCCTACTCTTTCTATCTCTATCCTACTCCCCCTAGCTCTAAACCCCCTGGTCTCTATCTCTCTGCCCTCCTCTCCCTATCCCTTACTAACCCAGACTCTCTCAGTCTCTCTCTCTTCCCTACACCTCCACCTCCCTATGCTTCTCAGCAAATCCTTGAGCATTGGTTTGGGCATAGTATAAAAGGTCAATTTGTGGGAAACCTTCACTACAAGGTATTTCCCTTGTAATGAGAGAGAGAGAGAAATATTAATGAGAGAGAGAGAGAGGTACATAGGGGAGAGAAGAGCGGAGGAGGGTTACAGAGACAGAGAGAGAGAGAGAGATAACGATTATAGAGAGAGAATGAGAGGATGAGGTTTAGGGGGGAGAGGGAAGCATGGTTAAGGAGATAGTGAGAGAGGGGGGAGGGGCAAGAGGGAGCTTAGGAAGAGATGGGAGGAGTGAGAGAGAGAGTGTTGGTTGTGGAGCCTGATCTTCAAGTCTCATAGATGATATTGTCTCAGTTGTGTTTGTATCCTAGGTTTGGTTATGATCCCGATAGAAAATTTTGTTATGGGATACCAACACAATAATAAGCACAATCAAAACTATATTTCGGATTACTAAACAAATGTGCGCACGAGCTTTTAGCGCATGCGCGCTTTTAGTGCATGTGCGTGTATTTAAAACAATGCATACGCGCCATTTAAATTTCTAAATTTTGGCAGTCAATTCCTTTCCCACCAACGTGGTGGATGACTTGGCCGCTTTGGCTTTAGGTTCGGGTTGCCAAACAAGTGTCTTGGACTGTGTTATAACAAAATACATCTTATTCTATAACTTCTTCTGTTTCGAGCATGATTCTGCATATGCTACACTTGTCCACTGCTAATGAAATTGCACACACTTATAGAACTATGTGTGCAGATTCCGAATATGTAATTTTTTATTAAATTTTTTATTTGTTTCTATTTTTTTATTAATTTTAATTGCACTAACGTCAATCTTACACAAAAAGTAGGTTATTTCTTTCGTCTATAACTTTTGATTGGCTCACCTATTTTGAAAACAGAAAAGAACCCACACAAGTACACACAAAGATCTACATCCAAAAAAAAAAGGTTCATTGATTATGTTAAGACCATGATGTTGTGTACTAATACTCGACCTAGTCATTCTAGGGCTTGGCTGACTTCCTTAATTAAAAAAAATTTAAAATTAATATAAATAGATATGCAAAAATAGTGCTGCACTAGAATGGCCTATTATCCATGACTGTATATAATTGTTTTCACAAAATTCCACCATTTGCATACCGAATCAGTGCACTAACGCAAACATATTCATTATGTTTTCTTAAAAAAATAACATACCAACCTTAGGAGATCCCCATTTTTTTGGAGTTATACTTAATTTCCATAAATAATATTTATATATTCCGGAAGGTAATCCGATTGTCTATGTTTCATCTTCTTTTGCCATATTCCAAAAGGTTGTGTAGGTAGCTCTAATATTGTTTTTTGACGTTCAGATTTCTGTTTTTCCAGGAATCCATTGCGACTAACGCGTCATAAGTGGCCAGCATTAGCTTGCACAAATCCATGTTCTCTTCCTCTTTGCTGATGTTATTTAAAATATTAAATTATCTTCTAAAAAGATTTCCTCAAAGATTTAATAATTCATTTTTTTAAAACTTCACACAAATATAAATGGCAGCTTAAAATATTTTATTTTCTAAAAATATCTCCCCTTTACGTGCAATCTTTTCCCCACAATCTTTACTTAGCAACTCTCCTTTCTTGGTGATATATCCTTTACGGGCTCCTTTCTCACCAAGGATTTCTCACCAATGCTTCGTTGAGAATCTCACCAAAAAATTGTATTAGAATATCAAAAAAGAGTATTACATATAAAGAAAATCAAAACCTTCTTCTACACTTAGATTTCTACATTTAGATAATGAGATTATTAATCAAAATTTACTAACTAATAACTGCAATGTTAATTACAATGAAATCAGGAAGGATTATTCAACACCAACCTCCAATTCTCTTTAATGCACATGGAATTAGCATTTCAAAGGAAATACCTGTATGCTTTTCAGCACGAGAGGCAATCCGTATGCATACCTTTGGTGATATAAAATTCATAATCGGTAGTGTCCCTTTGCATAGACTTGAGTTGTATTTCCATGCAGGTTGACGGTAAATCCATGTGCAAACTCATGATATTTCATGGACAGACTTGTCAGAAAGGATATGATCCAACTCTGTAATTAAGCATGTGGCACTGAATCGGATCAATTAGTTATCATATTGATAAGTCAGTTTCATAAATTGCATAGCGCCACTGAATATATGCTTGGTTACCTGTTCACGTCCCCATATTATCAATATTGGATTGAACTGGATTGATCGCCGGGTTAACTCGTTGTCCAGGCTAGCGCATATTTCTTATTATATTTAATTGTATGTATATGAATTTAGATATGGTCAACAATAATTTGATCGTATAATATCCATACTATATCGAATATTCGTCAATTTTCTATCCTTTCCGAATTTCTGTACATGAAAGTCTAATACGACTGAATAATAATATTATGATTCCAGGTATATAACCAGGAATATGGGGCATTGAGAGAAGCCAGAACTGTGCTACCTTAAAGAGCAATCACTATTTTTTTTCCTTTCTACATGTATCAAACCGAAAACTAAGTATGTTTAGTGATAAGGTTAGGGTACTAAACCATCATGCTACACTACCATCATGTTGGATTTGAGGTCTTTACACGCATCAATGTGACAATAATAATCATGAATCATAGGTACCTCCTAGTTGTCCCACATGTGTTTTAAATCCATGAAGTCGGCTAAGCTATTCTTCCTTACTTCGTAATATTATGCCTGGTTTTATAATCCGACAATGCATTTTTTAAGTTGTCAATTTTCTTCAATCATCTTAAAATGTATGGATTGTAGTGTTACTAGTGATGGCCATGGTGACTGGTGTAGCGACACGAGTGTCTCTGCCAACCACTTTTCCATTTCTTCAAACCCAATTTCAATTTTTCTTCTCAGATGATTTCAACTCTTGAGCAGGCTTCAAATTTGAAGCCTTCAGGGCCCTTCAGAGGCCATTTTACACGTCATAGAAGGCCACTTCAAATTTTACCATGCAAAAAAAAATTAATTTCATGGTAAGCCCTTCAATAATTAAATTAACCACTACTGTTTAAAATTGCAACAGAAGGGTAGCTTCAAATTTCACCTATCAACAGTTTTCAGTGGGAAATTGGAAATGCGGCTACTAGCTAGGTGACTTGGGAGTGGGACTCGGTTACTCTCCAATATCCACGTGTTTGATCATCCATGGATCATGGACCATTGGGCCTCTAAGAATATCATTGACCAACTTACATGGATAGGCTTACACTGAGCAGCCCATGGCTTGAACGTTTCCAAGTTCTCGTGTTTGTAGCAAGCACTTTATACATGTTTAACACATTTAATGGCATCAACAAATTTATTAAACCTGGTTGGTGGTTCATATGTGTTGTTGGCAGTGGGCTTACGAAGTTACCAGTTATCACATACCAATTCGTGAATGCTGACTCCATGAGTTAATTGAGTATTCAATGTATAATATATTATGTTAATGTGCCCCTGCGAATTTGGCATTTCAAACAAAATCCATAATCCAGAAACTTCTTGTAATGTTGCAGGTTGTTGCTCCAGCTCGTGGCCCCTACCTATAGCCCTGTGTTTTCTTTGTTGTATCAAGTTAGTCCTACCGTCTACAGCTCCCAGCCTTACACCCTGTGTTTTCTTTGTTGCATCAAGTCAATCCTACAGCTCCCGAGTCCCACCTTGTGTTTTCTTTGTTGTATCGAGTCAATGCTCGAATTCCATGCTTCCATGGCTCCAACCATTAATATATATTATTACAGGAATACAAACAAGCTTTTTCTTATACCCCTACTCCACTATGGTTGAGATACTTCCAAGTTCCACCTCCCCTATCTCCTCCAGTCCTCCAGGAGAGTTTGCGAAGCGAAGCTGGCAATGTCAGCCTACCATAAACATATTTAAAGAAATTCGCTTTCTTTGAGGAGTTCAACTTCAAGGATGACTAAATTGCTAGCATCCTATGAATTTACAGGTATGTACATCATTTTATCCATTCATGATCCCATCAATGATTTAAAAATTTTGTTATTTGATTAAAATTCTGTAACTTCAAAGTTCAAACACAATATTATTATTTGAATGAAATTTTGTTACTTCAAATGGGCCTTGAAGGCTTCAAATTTGAAGCCTGGACCCGAGAGTGGGTTTGTCACAAATCTCCGTCAGAGGTTGTTTAGAACGACATTTATCAATTCCCAATTGTAGCAACAACAACAATTGCTTATTTCTTCATATGTACTGTGTATACGCATATATATGATTCCATGTGCTCCTTGCTTTTCCCTATTTTCCATTGTCGCCCGATTGAAGCTCTTGAGAAATTAGCTACCCTTTAACTTTCGTGAAAAGGAGGGGACAAGGAAGACCATTGTTTTCACTCTGAAACCGAGTGCTTCCCCGTTCAGCTACCACTCGACATGGTTGCATCCCTATGGGAAACAAGTGTGCGTAATGCGCCCCCCAAATTTACCAAAAAGCCCGGGGATTTAGGGAAGTTCCCACTCTACCAACCTCCATGCATCTAGTTAATGAGTCAGATCAAGAATCCATACTTTGTATCTAAAACTGTATTACATGAGCTATTTTCCCCAATTGCTCAGTCATCGAACCGACACCTTCCTCTAGTACACGGTTTAAGATTCTTGGTAATTATTAATATGAAGACCATCGATGCTACTACACTTACAATCCGCGTTCGACCGTATGAACTGGGACAAAAATGTTTTTGTAATCTTGATTTTTAGAATGACAGTGCTACTTTACCTTTTGATTTCGTTGCCCTTATCGGTTGGTCTGGAAAAAAACATGAACTTTAACCATCTATGCATCTCCTCTCCACTTGGTCTACCTACGTTTTACTTATGCTTCACAACCCATCCTCTACTCCATCATACCATAGATTTAGTATGTATAACAATATCTCGGGGGGGGCTATAAAGAAGAAGCATACAGGGTCCATAATTACCTATTCATGTCAACAAAAGTTGCCTGGAGTCGGATAGTTCTCTTTGCTCAATTTGGGAAACTACTAAGATGGAAAAGGTGGCATAGTGACCTAGAGACTGAAGTGCTAGATCGGGGAGAAATATGGTTGTGTTATATGACATATATAATGTTCAGTGCTGCTATATCCACTACAAAATAAAGCCTCTTGACTTTACTACATTAGTAAACATTGAAATTTTGATATACTATTACATTTTCAAATGAAAAAAATAACTTATTTTTACATGGCAGCATTGAAAGGTTCAATAACTCATAGCCCTTCAAAGTGAAATCGGACCCCACCCTTCAAATTTGATCCCTGCTCTCAAGACAAACCCTTACCTCATTCATTGTTAGTACCTGGCATCTGGTCATAATCCCAAGGAAATTGATTTCGCCCCGATTTCAAGTCAACTACTATTGTTTTCCATTATTGGAAGGGTTTTCCATTTATGACAAACACTAAGAACCCATAGAAAGTGTAACTCGAAAGGGAATACCCATCCACGCCAAGCGTCTCTCATGTCTTACCTCTTTGGCCACTCATCGAGAACCAGATAATTTACCCCTTCCAATAGATTAGATATCGTTATTAAATATGAACTTTTTGTCCATTTTTATTTTATACTCAGACCGTTGTGTCCGGCTAAGGTAGTGAGAGTTCAATTATATTTTTCATATATGATTTTTTGTTTTGTTTTGTTGGTAAGTAGTATTCTCTAACTAGTAGGGTTTGTCATTGGTTGAGAGACCATCAACCAGGAGTATCTAAGTCGTCAAAATCACTCGGGGATGGGATCGTACTCGTCCTAGACCGCACCAACTTAGCATGGTGGGATTTTAGTATCCGTGGAGTTTCAGACCGGCGACCTTTCTGCTTAGGGGTGTCTTAACCATCACCTGGCACCGACTATTCTACATCTCATAGATTTTTCATATATGAATTTTATTTCAAAAACAATTATATGAAAAAAATCAAAATAGAAAAAATAACTAAGGTAGTGAGAGTTCAATTATATTTTTCAAATATGAATTTTATTTCAAAGGCAATTATATGAAAAAAAATAAAAATATATATTATTAATACATAAAAGGTAATATTTAAAAATTTAAATCTAAATAATAAAATTCAAAATTGAATATCATTTAAAATTAAAAAGCAAATATTATTTCAATATTAATAGTTTCATCACCTTCTTCAAATTCTGTTCCAAATCATCGGCATTCCAAATCTTTATTCGTCAGTATTTACCTTATATATTGTGGAATTTGGTTCTTGATTCATTAATAAAACATACTGCTTTATAAATAAAACTTATGTTCGCGTCAGCTACAATGTAGTAGCACAAGACAAGAGCGTGGTTTTATCTAAGAATAAAGAGAATAAATATTATTCTCACACGAAGAGTTAGAATGTTGTATTTGTTTCTTTCAACTTTCAAAAGCTCTACATTGGTTGTAGGTCTCTTAAGCTTCATACATGGAGAGAAGCAAGGTGCCCACTGGAGCAAATTTGTGATGAAGTAATCGAGAGAGGAGCTTCCTTTATATGTACAAAGGAACTCAAAATTTCATGCTTTCATTGTGTTAAAATTAAAATGAAACTTTGTCCTATATCTTTTTGCAAAGGATAAAACCGGAGGCAAAAAATTTATGGATGCAAAAAATTTATATACAAATGTTTATAAAAATTAATACAAATATCATTTATAGAATGTTTTTTTTGTCTTCCACTTCACTTTGCACTTTGCAGCATAGACCATGGATTGGGTGTACACTTGGAGAATCTTTAAAATCACTTTGCACTTTGCAGCATAAACCATGGATTGGGTGTACACTTGGACTAGAATCTTTAAAACCCAAGTTATAATGTCTGTAGTATTGTGTTTAACATGGATTGGTTGTGCACTTGGGAATAATTTTCATTTAGAATTATGCATAATAAGTTTTGGGGTGTGATTTCTGTACTCAATTTCATGAAACTGTGAATTAGAGATTCTTATGTTATGTCTTAGAATGGATTATGTTGGTGTAATCTAGAAGATGTGATTCATTGGGAATCTCTTGGAGGCATATAAACTATATTTTTTTTTTTTTTGTTATTGTTTAATATCCATTCATTATTTTTATTCATTCATGAAAGGTAACATCCCAAATAAATTTATATACAAGCAGAGAATAACCAAATAAATTTATATAAAAGTTTATATATTTTGCAATTTATCTATCTCTAAACTAAGTGACAGGGACTAGCTACCACATAGTCTTTGTTTAATATAATTTAGAACTTGGTTCTTTATAACTTAATTGTATTCTTTTATCATTTCATCATTTTGTTTTAATTTACTACGCTATTGTTTAGAAAGGTGTGAATCATAATTTTATTTTCATAATGATGTTTTGGAAATTTTCATTTTTTATAAAAATGATTTATTTCAATTCTTTATGATAAAATTATTTTACTTTAAAAATTTTCAAAATTTTATAGCAACTATATAAAATCTATAGAAATTTGAATATTTTTTAAAAATATCACAATTATTGTATAATTACCATTTTAAGGATTTTTAAGATTCACTAAAATTTCTACACTTTAATATAAATATGAATCTTTAAAAAAATTCTTGATTTCAAATGTCTCTTGGAACTTCTTGAAAAATTTCTAAGAAACCTGCAGCTTTTATATATAAAATCACATTAGCTCCATCACACATACCCAATAATTTCTTCTCCATTAAATTCATAACATTCTCGATAAGTCACGTTTAGAGATGCACCCATAGAGAAATATGTTACTAGAAAACATTTTCACAACCTTGTTAAACACTACATCTCCTTAATAAGTACCTCATTAGTTTTGATATCATATAGGCCTTAAATGAGTACTTTATTAGTTTTAGGACAATATAACTTATAAGCAATAGATACTGTAGCTAAGGTTTTTCTTTTGTCATAAAAAAAATATGATCACAAACTCACAACATTTTCTTAAAAGTGAATTTTTAGTAATTTGCTTCTACTCCATTCTTCTTTCATAACTCTTATAACATAAGATGAAATATTTACAAATTCTACCTGTTCCATAACATTCTTATTTTTCTTCTAGCCACTCAAATTTGTTAAGAACATTTTATTTTCTTTTAATTCCATTTTTTCTTAAAATATCAAAAGTGTTAGTAACATATTTCTTTAAAATATTAATAAATTTACCATTTTGTTTATATATAAATATTTAAATTCTCTCATCTATCAAATAATTTATCATTATTTTCAAAAAATAAATTCAAATATTTATACTATAATTATGAATGAGAATAAAAACATATCTAAAACTTAAGATTGGTTCAATATTATATATATATATATAATAACTTTCCATGTTTTACCCTTCATATTTTATATATAATGCTTACCGCTTATACATACTTCATAAATTTATTCATATTCATTATTCTATACACCATTTATAATGTGTTAATGAGATCAAAACTTATCAAATAATGCTTAGTGCATACTTCATAAATTCATGAAATTAAAACTTTGATCATTCAAATGATACATCATTTCATGCTATAATCTACTTAGATTATTTAATTTCATAAATAAATCCTTTCCATTTAATTTATTGTGTCCCTTGAATATGCAACCACAACCTTGGAAAGCTATCACATATGTTAAACCTTCATTTTACAAACAACCATTCTACCAAATATCAACAAATAAAAAAATAGAAATATACACTCATACAATTCTTAATATGTTTCATAAAATGGTTAACAATAAAGTACCTCTCAACATAACACATATTAAAAACATGAGAAATAAAAATATACAACTAATATGATTCTTAATAAAAGGATTCAAAATAAAGTACCTATCAACATAAGAACTAAACTATTAGGTCAACAAATTCAAAGAACACCATCTACCAACAATGATTTGAACTAAACTATTAGGTTAGCAAATTCAAAGAGCACCATCTACCAAAAATGATTTTTATGTTGTAATTCAAACACTTTAATTTCACAAATACTTAATGTGATGCCAATAGATGCATACCAATTAAGTCAAACAAACACAATGCCCCCACCCGAGACTAAGATGTCCACCAAAGAGTGAAAATAACTGCTGAAAATGCTTGATCCACTTGATCAGAATGACAACAATAAATTACAGACTCGACAATTTTAAGTGACCCACATGGACTTCATTAACGGCCGTATCGATTCTCATACCACTTTCGTCCAACGACCGGTCGCTACGGGCTGTTGGGACGTTGGCCGTGGTAAAATAGGTAAGCTGTCTTCACTCTCTGACCCCCAATGCACACACAGGGTTTTAAATAGACGTCGATCGTGAGAACATCAACCTAATCAATCCGACACAGCTAGTAACTCTTCCTTCATTGGGCAGTTATTCATTCCATAGTATGAGAATCATATTTCTTATTAATTATATGGATGGGTGTTTATATTTTACTATTTGGAATGGACGATGTAAGTGGTTATGCTCGTATCATTGTTATTAGCCTGTTTATATTATCATGTTGCCTTTATTCCAATTTTTGTGTGTTAACTAATACTCATGACCGATAAGATAGTGAAATTAGTAGTAGAGACGATCATGCTAAAGTAATCTTGAAGTAAGTCAACTATGGGTTGAATTCAACCTTACTTAAAAGTCAACTATAGATTGAAGTCAAGCATGGTTCAAAGTCAATCAACCACTTTCAAAAATGTGGTTGTGGTTTCTTAATATGGTGAAACAATGGTTGGCCATGCTCTCCTGGTTGACGTCAACCATTTTCTCCTCGTTGTGTTAACTATGATGCACTCAATTCAACCATGTCTAAACAATGGTCAACCATGGTTCAAAGTGTACATTGGTCTAAAGTCAACTATGGATTAAAGTCAACCATGTATAAATAATTGAACTTACATCATTATTACTTATTTAATTTTTATTTATTTATTTATTTTTGTTATTTATTGAAGTACTCTAAAACCACAACACTTTGCACTTTTTTCGGTGGCTTTTCCATCAGAGTTCTTCTATGTATCCAACAAAAATTCCAGGTGGGTGCAAAGTTCCAAAGGTGTAGTGGCAGAGTTCCTCTATGGAACTTTACCCCTGGGCTTTCCCCCATTTTAAACTAACCCAGATACTCGAAAAATCAATCAAATTTTTAGATCAATTGGAACTCTTCTTTGAGTTTCCAGATTCCGACTAGGGAGGTGCAAAGCATTGCGTTTTTAGACAATGCATTGTTTATTTTCTATGTTTTCATTTATAAATACAATTTTTAATAATAATAATAATAGTAAGTCGTCCATGGCGGGCAACTCAAGTGGTAAATACGAGAAGTTATAATCGATTGTAAATGGAAGGTCACGTGTTCGAATTCCCCCAAATTTACCTGTGTGCCATGGCTCGAGCCCTGTGGATGCACCTAGGGTGACTCCAGTTGTTGATTCCCCTAACAAAAATAGTAATAATAATAGTAAGTCATAATTTCTTCCCCACATGTCAACTAGCACAACCACATTTTTAAAAGTGGTTGATATATGCCAACCACTTTTAAATGTGTGGTTATGGTTGATATACCCAATATATCAACCACTTTTAAAATTATAATTATAATAATTATTATCCTATTTGTATTAGCATACTACCTTTATAAAATAATAAAATCAATAATAGAAATGGGAATGACAACATCAACCAGGCTGTTCTAGATTTACAAGTTGACCTTAGTTAATTTACAAGTTGAACTTGGTTAATTTTCAACTTTTGCATTGCATCCTTAAAAAGGCATTACTAAATAATCCTTCAAAGCGCATTCAATTTGTCATAGCTTGATAGCAATGGCGCTAGTAAGTTATTAAGTTTCTAATTGGGTCAGACGAGAGAGGAACATTAGTTCATCTTCGAATAACTCAAATCAAATTCCAGGTATTCAGAAGTATCTCTAAATTGCATGGAAAACATGATTATGCTCACACTTCACCTTGCGTAACCAGGAGTATTGAAGGTTAATCTTTATAATCATTCCACTTAAACGACTATACACTTTTTATACCTAACCTTTTAAAATCTAAACAAGTGGAGTGAGTAGCTTTCTCTATCTCATATGAAAATATTTTAATATACTACAACACAACAACAATTGAAAACAAAAAACTTTTGAAAATATAGGCATATTAACTATAAAATTGTAAAGAATAATTACACCAAGAGCAATGTTTATTTAACCTAATAGATTGAGAAAAGTGTGAAAATGATAGGCATAGGCACACAACATGCAATGCCATGTTCCATTACTTTATAAAATGAAAGGCATATTAACTATAAAATTGTAAAGAATAATGATACCAAGAGCAATGTTTATTTAACCTAATAGATTGAGAAAAGTGTGAAAATGATAGGCATAGGCACACAACATGCAATGCCATGTTCCATTACTTTATAAAATGAGAGTAAATTTAATGCTCATAGGAACCAACCATTTATTGACTTGTTAAAAACTAATTAGTTGGATTAATTATCATTTTTGTTCAAACATCTTCATCTCTGCCTTCTCTACTACTATGTGTTGATTCATCTTCTTCTTCGAGTTCCAGACTTACTTTGGACATCTCTTCTTCTTGTTGCTACTTGGATTCAACCATTTCTTCTTTTTGAATCTCATAGGTGCAAAATTACATTGTTCGTTTTAAGTTTCATAATGTTGGTTTGAGAACTAGTGATCTACACCTTCACCTAGAAAAAAAAATATTGCAATTTCTTCATTCTGTTGAGTGCATTGCTCCTTCTTCTTTAGCTGCTATTAATATAAATGCGTTTCCTGCAGTCCTATACAACCAAAAAACTTGTGAAGAGTACAAAGAAACTTGTTAAGATTACAAAGAATATCATAATGATTCTTTTCATTTTGTTATTTTTGAAGAGCATCCTCTTCTTTACTTAAATGTGTTCAACCTCTTCTTTAGAATATAGGATGTCATCTTTAGCTTCTTTGGGTTTTGCAAACCAATCCTCAATTAATGTTAAATCTTCATCAAAATTTGATTATTCATTTTTAGCTTCAAATTGTTCATCTTCCTCACCTATTGTTATTGCAATTTCATCTTCTTGTGCATCTTCTTCATGTCTTTTTGCTACAATCAAGACATCATCCACTTGGTATTCTTCTTCAAATAGGATTCCTTCTCCAAGAAACACATCGATGAGCTACTTTTGCTTCAACACAGTCAACCAACCTTCATCTCAAAGGTGTTTCTCATCATACTTTGGTTCAAGTACTTCAAACTGTGCTTCTGAGAGATCAGCTTCATCATAATCTTCTTTTCGAGATTCACTTCATTAAATCATACTACTTCATTGGTAGTTTCTTCATTAGCAATATACATTGTCGAATTCACCAAAGCACTAGATGCTTCATTGGCAACTTCACCATCAAATGCTTCTACATTGATAACTTCAACTGCAACTTCTATATTTTTGTCTTCATCATCTAGTTGTGCATCTATATAGTGGGATTCATTGAATACTTCATTAACATCTTCATCTTCATCATAATCACTGCCATCCACTCGTGACTCAACATAATGGGATTCACCATGCTCTACTTTGCACACAGAATTTTTTTTTCTCCTTCTCTAGTAGCTCTTCTTCACACACATAGACTAAGTGTGACAACATTATGCAAGATGTTGCCCCCCTTTCCTTATACTTTGTTTCTAGAATACTCCAAGCTTCCTTTGAAGTTGTGGATGTTGCAATTGTGTGCAACACACTATCATCTAGAGCTTGCTAGATGAGATGTAATGCATTGTACTCTTCAATATGAATATGATCTTATTCATTTGTGGGATCCTCAACTATAGCTTGAACCTCTCTACATTTCTATGCAAAATACAAATTGTCTTTGTTGATATTTTTTCTCTCTTTACAGTTGCTTAGGTATTCTTTTATGGCCCATGAAATTTTCTCTTTGCAGCTCATCCACCTTTTCTCATGGCTTACTTCTTCCTTCAATTTCCTTCTATTCTCTCTTTCTCATTCCTTCATCCTTCCTTTCTTGTTTCCCCATAAAAAATGGGTTTACTTAGGTAATGCATTACCTTTGTGACTATCAATAAAGGATCCCCCTTGTTAGCACTAGTTTTGGTTTGAAGGGTTGGCAAAGGGATCTACGGTCATCATTTTGTTCGTGATTTCAAAGTGTGCGGGGAAACGAACTTTCCAAATATGCGAAGTTTTGGTAGGGACTGCATCTTTGGATGGTGCAGATTTGGCGAGGAAAGGCATCAACGGTAGAGATTTAGTGCGCAGATTGAACATGCACGAAGTATCGGCACGTTCCAAATTCATGAACCTCGGTAAAGGACGCACCTTTGGGAGGTCAGGATGTGGACAAGGAAAAAATCGATGCTCGATAGTGATTATGCAGATCTAAGGTGCGATGAGATAGCTAGTTGAAAGGATGAAGACCTCAGAGGATTATGGAATTAAAAAGGGGAAGAGATTGACGGTACCTGATCGATCATGCATGATGGATGGCTCAAAGAATCCCTTTATTGCAAGAGGTGCAAGTATGATAAGAAAATAGAAATAATAAAAATGATGCACGGGGATCTAGATACTATTTGTTCTGTGCATTGGAAAATGTCAGATGACGACTGTGCAAAAATACACAACTAAACCAGGGGCTCAGACCAACTGTCAGTAACCATGTAGGCCTCTTGTTTCACTAGAAAACTATTTAAATGGCTGAGCTAGGAGAGGTAGAGCCTATAGGTTTTGAGATCCAGAAAGTAGAAGAACTGTTAGCAAATAAAGATGCTGAGTTTTATGATGCAGTTTTGAAAAATGGCCCCATTGAGATAGCAAAGGATAGATTGAAGCTAATTAGGGAACGAAATGTAGATGTCCATAAGGTTTACCAGTCATTTTTCCATTTATTTGCAATCGATCAAAACCTAAACTATCTCGAGTTCGTCGACTGGTGCAACACCAATTACTCCTCCTCTGAGAGGGTAATTATGGACGTAGCCAGTTCAAAGATCCTGTGCCCATTCAATCGCCTCACTGTTAGGAAAGCCCTGTCAATCCCGGATGATTTTTGCCAAAAATCGAAAGAATACAAGGAGGAAGCCCTAATTCAGTATTTAAGACAGCCCACTGTTGAATTGAAGCAAAGTTTCTACAGAGCCTTCCTGAAACCCAGTGTCCCATTGTAGATCCATGCCTTCCCATTTGAAATCCATCTCTTTACTGAGGAATCCAAATGTGTTATAACTATATTAAGTCAGTTCCTAGGATTAGATACAGACATGTATGTCACTAAGCCTTTAATGAGCCTATTGTTTGTCCTCAACACATGTCCACTTGAGTCTGATGAGCCCAGTCAGTCCATCCATTCATTCACCGTATGTGCTGCCAACGTTTTTAACCCCTAGAGTATTTAGACTGGAATTTATCAAGAAGAAGCTAAGAGTAGAAACTGAACATTTTTTGGACCCTAAAAAGGCCTCAGATATTGCATTCCCATGGGATGTAGACCCATTCATCATCAAGAGTAAGGCTGCCATTCTAGCCATTGAATGTATGGTAAGAGATATGGGATTCTGAACAAACGCAGCCATCAACTATGACCCCCACCATATCATCTCAAACGGAAGGAAAGAAAGCAACAGAAAAGGTTTTATACATTTTGAGCTTGCAGGTATGGCAGAGACTGCCAATTGATTAGAATATCCCAACAAAGGGAAGATGAATGTGGATGTACAAGATGACTTCACTTCTCTAGTGCAGACAACCATATCCCCACTGCTCAGCTCCTCTAGCTTGCCTCTAATAGTTGGAGAAGTCATACCCCCTGCCAGTGGCTCTGAAGGATCCAGCAAATTGGAAACCATTGATGTCATTGATATAGATGAAGACACGGAAAGAGCTCCCAAAAGGCAGAAAGTAGAAGAACCTGGGAAGCAGATGGTACTGGTGACAATTGGTCAAGGCAAGAAGAAACAGGTGAAGGCTAAGGTTCCTGCCTTCGAGGTCAAAGAATATGTATTCAACAAAACAACTATTGAACCTTCCACACAAGACAAAAGCAGAGCAGCGTTGCTAGATGAGTATAAAGAGAGTGAAGAAGCAGCCTCAGAGGAGTCTAAGCTGTATGCATAGGTGAGGTGGATTTCCAATAAAGATGTGTCTTTGGTAGCTAGCAGAAGCCATGCCTAGAACACCTTGAACTTGTCCTTAGCTACCAAAAACAAAGCCACTGAACTCAAAATGAACTTGGAAGATATTACGGTTCCTGATATGATCCACTTGCACAAAGAGACTGGAGATGTTATCTATGCCAAACTATTGAAAGCTACCCTGGAGCTATCCAAATTACAAACCAATAAGAATAAGGTTTAAAATCATATTAGACTAGAAAAGGTGGAAAATAAGGCCCACAAGACACAAATCAAAAAGCTGCAGAATGCATTATTGGCTAATGAAAGCCAGGAAGACAAGAGGGTTAGTATACAAAATTTGCTGGATGAGAAGGACAATGATATTAAGACATTGAAGAAGAAATTAAACACCCCTTCCACACAGCTGATAGAGGCATCTGAGCTGAAAGAGCTCGAGCAGAAAAGAGAAAAGCTAAAGAATGAACTAACAGACGGTAAAGCCAAGTTACTAAAGTTTGAAGAGAAAGAAAATTAGTGGCAGAAGGATATGGTTCTTATAGTGGAGAGCGAAAAGAAGTGGAAAGCTAAATTTGAGGAGTTGGAAGGAAAATTGCAAGAGAAGGGAAAATAATTGGAAAGTATGGCTACTCCTTCCTCCATTGAATATGGGGATTTCTCCATTGGGAAAGCCATGGCACAGGCAAGTCTAAAGGACATAGAAGCAATAAAGTTGTAGAAGCAGAATGCAAACCTGGAAAGCAGGGTTACATAGGAAGAGCAGAAGAGGAAGGCTTGGGAAGCCAAGTACCTAGGGTTCTAGGTTAAGTATGATTAATTGATAAAACAAGCTACAGGTCAAGCTTCACTACATGAGGAAAAGCAAGTTATTTGGGATGGCATCATTGCTGAAGCAGACAAATTAAGGCCCTAGCTCGACTTTGTTCTAGACAAGGAAGCTATAATCAAGATGGCTAAGCAAAGTGTAATAACAACGAATGAAAAAACGAACAAGAAGCCTATGGGATGTGCTGAAAATGCCATAGAGTTCTTAAATGGATTAAATGATGATGAAGTAAAGGAAGCAGACATAAAGGACAGATTGTATACCATCATTTGGGCCAATAGGGTGATAAATAAACATCAGCTGGTAAATACTATTCAAGCCATAATTGATGTCATGGCACACCAAATGAAATACTTCAGGGATATGTTTGACCCATTGTTCATGAAGGGACAACCTCTCTTCTGGGAATAAGATGGTACCATGCTGACCCAGAAAGAGTATCAGGATAAGTTGGTGGGATGCAGGTTGGATTACATAGACTTTGCTGGCATGACCCAACCACTGTCTGGAAAAATAGTGGTGGAGAAGTTGACAAAGGAATTTGAATTGGTAATGATTTTCAAAGAAGCATGTACACACCTTCAAAACTATTCATACAGAGACCATACAGAGCCGTGAGTATTGCTAAAGGAAGTGGCCATGTCAGAATTTTCAGCTGTTGATCAGTGCAATGTCATGGAGAAGTATGGGAAAGAAAAACTAACACTGCATGCATGAAGATTCTTAGAGGTCATGGAGATTGCAGACTAAGAAAGTAGTTACCAAGTATTTTTGTTTATTTACTAGAGTTTGTTACTCGATAGTAAATGCTCGAGGGCACTTGTAAAGGCTATTAATACTACTTGTCAGCATTTGTTGTTTTTTTTGTAACTAATTCTCAGAGCAGTTGGACCTGTTTGTATAGGTGTCATCAATTTTTGTAACAACGTTCTGTTTTGGAAGCTAGGTTAGAATATTACGAGCTAGAGAACTAAGGTTATCACCTCCTATATATATTCATATGTAATGAAGAGTAAAGGGTTGTTGGTTGGAACGCATGAGTCCTTGTGCTATGTAAATTTGAGATGCTCCTTTAATAAAATGGGTGGAGCCGAGCAAGTGATTTGAAGCAGATATTCTTGTGTTATTTGTTTTACAGTCTGTGCCTCCTTTTCTTCATGTGAATGTTTCCTTATTATCTATGCCATATTTTTTTCTTTTCATGCTTGGATAAGTGTATATTGAGGCAGAATTCATATGTTCATGCTCTGTTTATTTGCTTCCAAGCATCCACAAATATTTTTCTACTAAAGTTAATGCATAATTCATCTTATAATGCTTTTTGTTAATGGACCATTCTTATTTTCTTCCCTATCACCAGACAAATAGTTTTTTATGGTAAATGAGTAACTACCCTGCCTCTGTTAAGAATTCTTATGCAAAGCATTTCCCCTTAATTTATCATCTTAAGTATTTTGACTCCATTGCCCAATGAATGTTCACCTTGCTTCAACCAAATAACAATCGGATCTAAATTTTAATTCATATAGCTGGCCTTGATAAACAAATATTGAGAGATCCCTCTCTAGAAAGATAGAATCCAGCTCTCTTTCCTAAAGCTTGGTTTTGTGGTTACCTCGAAGTGTCCTTTCCCGCAACCTTAAGGGTCATTTTGAGTGCTAACATATTGGCGCCGCTGCCGTGGAGTGAAAGTTGTATTGTCCCTGGGAGAAATGAAAAAAGATCCAGATTTCAAAGAGATAAGGATTTCTGTGTGCAAACAGAGATTCTTTCATTCTAGAATTGTATATTTTCCCTGGGGACTCCACTCATCAGGATTTCAATTTGAAGGTAACTCCACTGGGGAGATTGGAAAATCCACATTGATTTCTAAAGAATGTTTCAGAAGGCATCCTGGCCTCTAGAAGGATCCATATGAGAGGTAATCCTAATCCTGAGATTTTTATAAGTGTGGAAAACCTAGAAAGTTTGCTTAGACATCGAAGTGGAAAAGAGAAAGCTAGCACTTCTAATATTGAAAGCTCTTTACCTCAAGAATGGTTTTATGGTTTTCAATATTTTGACTCAAAATTAAGTGTTGTAAATTATTTATTAAGGTTAAAATCAGAGTCAGACCTAGAGCAAGCAGAAGTAAATCCAAATAGTTTTGAGTCATATTTGCTAGATCCCTTATGGTATAATTTGCAAAAAATTGTATAAATTGAAGAAAGTGACCCTCATTCCCTAACCTCTCAGCTACATGCTACAAACCTAGCTAATAATCCTCCTCAAAATCCTCCTCAGAACCCTCCTGTAGCACAAAATCCACCAAGACCAATGGTAGCTAGGTATTCACCCTTAGCTTTGCCAGCTGTTTTGCATGATCTCCCTCAAAATTACTCACAGAGGATTTCTTTATATGATGGAGATGGGAATTTTACAAAAATACAACATATGGATAGATTTGAAGATTTTATTGACCTAGAATAAGTAGACTATGATGATGTGAATCTGAGGTTGTTTGCTCAGAGTTTGTCATGAGAGGCAAAGAGATGGTTTAAGGATCTAGCAGCAACATCTATCCTTACCTTTGAAGCTTTTTAGACATTGTTTTTGGATAGGTGGGAGGCCAACAAGAGTCCCTTACAAATATTATCCCAATATGACCATTTAAAGAAAGGAAACTTTGAGTCTGTGCATGAGTTTTATATCATATTTATGAGGGTGTATAACTCCATTCCAACTGATATTAAACCCTTGGTAGGTGCTTCCAAGCTCCATTATGCAGATGCCTTTGATGAGGACTTTTCATGTATGTTGAGAGAGAGGAATTCAACCACTTTGTCATCTATGTTGAAGGATTCTCTAGAAGTGGAAGTAAATATGATGGCTTCAGGAAAACTGAAAGGTAAAGTAGAAGTAGATAAGAGGAGACACGAAAACCGACCAGCCACTTCTGCTTCTTCCTCTACAAGTGATGTTAAGTTTGAAATGATGATGAAGACTATGGTGAAATTGATGGACAGGTTAGCCCTTGATAACATACCACCTAACAAAGAGAAACCTGAAAATCAAATAAGGAATCCAAATTTTAGAAGGCCATTGCCTCAAAGAAACCCTAAAGATAAGCAAATAAGACCACCATTACCAGAAAATTTGGTTGATGAGGAGGGACAAGAAGATCCAATGGATAACCAGATTCATCACTTTCATGACATTGATTCTGAAATATACCTAATTGAAAAAGAACACAATTTATTCACCCAAGAAAATGATGGTTTTGTTGTAGAGCTAGATTCGGAACAATATCAGAGAAGATATTAGAATGTCATTGATGATTTTTAGAGAAAATTAAAGCTGAGAAGTCGTGATGTAGTAAAAAATAAAGGGAAGTCCAATCCAAACCAACTTTCCACCACTTAGCAGAATTCAAAAAAACAGAAAGAGGTTGTTATACAAGAGAACCCAAAAAATAAGGAACAACAACCAAAGGAAAGTAAACAATCAAGGCCAATTGATGTAGATAAACCAATTTCATCCTTCAATCTGAAGTGCGAGTTATCAAAGGTTAAGATTTCTATCCCCTTTAATGAGTTGTTGAGGAATAATGAATACATGGAAGAGATTGCTAAAATGGTCAAGAATCAAGGTGAGTGTCAAGTAGATATTTTAGAAGTAATAGATGATGCTCCCACTATTGTCTTTGGACCTAAAATTGAAGATAAATATGATGAAGAAATTCCCCCATTTTATCTATGTTTGAATATCCATGATATGATTTTGCACAATGCAATGTTAGATTCTGGTGCATCTCATAATCTAATGCCAAAAATAGTAGTGGAAAGTTTGGGTTTGGAGGTTACTAGGCCTTATAAAGACCCGTTTTCTTTTGATTCTAGAAAGGTCAGGTGTTTGGGATTAATAAAGGATATGGTGGTAACTCTTACACAACTTCCAGCTAAAATCATTGTGATGGATGTTGTAGTAGCTGATATTCCTGCAAAGTTTGGTATGCTGTTATCAAGATCTTAGCAATCAAAATAAAGAGTAACTATGAAAATGGATTCGTCATATGCCACTATACCCCTATTTGGAAGCAATAGAAGGTTATACAGAGAAAAGAGATTAGCCTATGTGGTTAGCAGTCAGGATAAGCTTGGAAATCATCCTATTTATGTTGTTGACACTGATATGGGATCCTCTATATTTTTCAATGATGGGCCATACACTGATCCTAAAGTTCCTGTATAGATTGAAGTTAAGGAGGATGAGGAATTTGCAAAAAGATGAGAAGCCTTGCAGAAGAAGAAGAAAGAAGAAGGGTTTTTTGGACTATGTACTTTAATGGGTCTCTAAGTAAAAATGGGGTTGGGGCAGGTGTTTGGACTATATATCCAGCCTGAGAATTTAAAGCCTTGTCTTATAAACTGACTTTTGAATGTACTAATAATGTGGCTGAGTATGAGGCTTTGTTGCTGGGTTTGCTGGATTTGAAAGATATGGGGAAAAAAAGAATAGAAGTATTTGGGGATTCATATCTTGTGGTAAATCAAGTGAATGATAGTTACCAAACAAAACATCCCAGAATGAGAGCATACATTAATGAAGTTTGGGACATGTTTGGTAACTATTTCACAGAGCATAAAATCAGAGTGGTTCCTAGAATTGAAAATTAGGTAGAAGACTCTTTGGCTACAACTGTTGGGGGTTTCAAGACTCCTATTTATTCTCAGAAAAAATATGAAGTTGAAGTTGTAAACAAACCCTCAATACTAGACAACTCCAAATACTGGCAAGTTTTTGATGATGATATGAAAATAAAGAGATTTTTGGAAATGTTTGATGAGTTTGTGAACACTCAGATCGATTCAAAAAATGAAAATTTAGAATGCTTCCAAGATGGTAAATCGACTACGTTGGGAGAAAGGACATAATTCAATTAAAGAGTAATTTTATCCCAAGAGGCCTGGTTCCCCTAGAGAAGATATTTGATCATAATGACATTGCTAAGAATCCTAAAGTCAAGCATGTTGATGATGCCATTGAGGAGCAAGACCTAGGCACTAAAGAATCACCACGAATCGTGAAGCTGTCCAAGAAATTACCTGCAAAGGAGAAAGAAGAATACATCAATCTGATGAAAAAATAAACAGATATATTTTCCTGGAGCTATGAAGACCTGAAAGAGTATGATACCTCTATCATACAGCATACCATTCTATTAAAACCTGGAGAAAATCCTTTCAGATAGAAGTTAAGAAGAGTAAACCCCAGGTTGTTTCCTGTAATAGAAAGGGAGATCAAGAAATTGTTCAATGCTAAGATTATTGTAACCTTGAGGTTTTCAAAATGGGTAGCTAACGTGGTTCCTGTCAGACATAAAAATGGCAAGATTAGGCTCTGTATTGATTTCAGAAACCTCAACAGGGTTTCATTGAAGGACAATTACCCAATACCTAAGATGGAGCACATTCTGGAAAGGGTGGTAGGATCTTAAAGGATTTCAACTATGGATGGGTTCTCAGGCTATAACCAGATCAAAGTGCTCCTAGAGGACCAAGAGAAAACTGCTTTTACTACACTCTGGGGTACATTCATGTATGCCAAAATTCCCTTTGGGATGATGAATGCAGGAGCTACGTTTCAACATGCTATGGACATTGCTTTTGTAGAAGAAAAGGACAAATTTGTAGTTGTTTACATGGATGATATCACTGTGTATTCCAGGTATGACGGGGAACATATCAAGCACTTGGAGAAGGTCTTTTTGAAGTGCAGGAAGTATAGTATTTCACTAAACCCCTAAAAATATAACTTTGCACTAGAAGAAGCGAAATTGCTTGGGCATATTATCTCGAAGGATGGTATCAAGATTGATCCAGAAAGGAGTAGTGCAATTTTAAAGGTGGAAGAGCCTAGGTGCAAGAAGGAAGTGCAATCCTTTATTGGACAGGTTGGTTTCCTGAGGAGATTCATTCCCATCTTTGTTGAGATATTGAGGAATATTACTAACATGTTGAAGAAGGAGAGTGAAATAAAATGGACAGAGGATGCTATAGAGTCTTTCAAGGGTATTAATAGGGCCATTACTGAAGCTCCAGTTTTGGCAAGTCCATATTTCACTAAAGATTTCCTAGTATTCTCTTATGCATCTGAGCATACTATTGCTGGAGTCCTATTGCAGAAAAATAGCCAAAATGTTGAGCAACCTATAGCATTTTTCAGTAATGTGTGAAGGGATGGAGAATTAAAATATGATATCATGGAGAAGCAGGCCTATGCTTTGGTGAAGTCTTTGAAAGATTTCAGAGTGTGCATTCTTCAGTCACACATTGTTGCATATGTTCCAACTACTGCAGTGAAGAGAATTCTTACCCAACCAGATCCAAAAGGGAAGAGGGAAAAGTGCATTGATGTGTTATTGGAGTATGATCTTGAAATAAATCCTACCAAGTTGATTAAAGGGAAAGGACTTGCCAAAATGATGCAATAGGATAATTGTGAATCTTTACAACTCAATTTCCTAACCAATCATGCAAACCAGCTAGACACAGGGGTGCAAGTAATATCAAATTTCTCTATGTCTCCATGGTACACTGATATTGTATATGTATTTCAGAATCTTCAAGCTCTTGCAAGACTGAGTAAAACAAGAGCTAGATCTGTAAAGTTAAAGGCTACAAAGTACTGCATCATGAACTAATACTTGCATTGGAAGGACCCCGATGGTGTATTGTTGAATTTCCTATTGGAAAATGAAACTCAATCGACAATGAAGGAATTCCATAAAGGGGATTGTGGAGGGCACCATTCACGGAAAGTAACAACAAATAAAATTCTGAAAGCTGATTTTTATTGGCCCACTATGTTTTATGATGTTTATAAAGAGACTACCACATGCCATCAGTGTCAGATCTTTGATGGTAAGAGGAAACTGGTTTCACTTCCTCTTAACCCAATTTAAGTAGAGGCACCCTTCCAACAATGGGGGTTAGATTTCATTGGAGAAATCAACCCAAATTCCTCAGGTCAACACAGATGGATTCTGACAGCAACAAATTATTTCAAAAAATGGATTGACCCATACCCACAAGGAGAAAAACTGATGTTGTGATCATGGATTTTCTAGAGAATAACATTTTGGCTAGGTTTGGATGCCCTAGAAGAATTGTGATAGATAATGCAATTTCTTTCAAATCTAAGAAGATGATAAGTTTCTGCCACAAATATCATATCATCCTGAACCATTCTACTGCCTATTATCAACAAGGGAATGGATTGGTTGAATCTTCCACCAAAATCCTGGTGAGAATAATCAAGAAATTGTTAGAAGAGAATAAAAGAACTTGGCATACAAAGATGAAATATGCTTTGTGGGATGACAAGATTAGCACAAAAAGGGCAATTGGAATTTCACCATTCTAGTTAGTATATGGGGCTTAAGTTGTTTTTCCAACATCTTTAGGAGTTCCAATCATGAAGTTGTTGCAGGGGAATGGGAATGAACCAAATCATATGCAAAGAAGGATAAATCAGATGATAGAGTTGTATGAGATCAGAGACAAGGCCTATGACAAGGTACAAGTGCATCAGGAGAAAATGAAGAATATTTTTTATAGTAAGGTGAAAGAAGAACAATTTCAGATTGTTGATTTGGTCTTAAAATGGGATGCTCCCAGGGAGGATAAGCATGGAAAGTTTGACCATATTTGTACAAGTCCATACATCATTGCAGCATACATAGGTGTAAATTCTTTCATTTTGGAGCATCACGATGGGTCTCAACTGACAGGAGGCCCTGTAAATGGCAAGTTTGTGAATCACTACCTATTCTGAGAATGATAGGTAACCTTTGTATCATAGTTTGTATATATTGCTTTACAATTGAATTTGTATGGATAGTAAACCAAGAGATTTGATGCCCGAAGAGAAGGCCCTAAGATATGGAGGGAAATCCATTTCTTATGTTTTGTTCTTATGTTTAGAAAAATAAAAAACGGTGTTTTGAAGTTCTTTTTTCAGCACAGCCCAATGGATCAGGCACTGGATCTGCAAGGTTCTTTGCTACCTCATAGGGAGGATAGCATCCTCAATTGGAGCTAGTTGTTAGCACCAGTTTTGGTTTGAAGGGTTGGAAAAGGGATCTGCGGTCATCAGTTTGTTCACGATTTGAAAGTGTGCGGGGAAACAAACTTTCCAAATATGCAAAGTTTTGGTAGGGACTGCATCTTTGGATGATGCAGATTTGGCAGGGAAAGGAATCAACGATGGAGATTTAGTGAACAGATTGAACATGCACGAAGTATCGACACATTACAAATTCACAAACCTCGGTAAAGGATGCACCTTTGGGTGGTCAGTATGTGGAGAGGGAACAGATCGACGGTCGATAGTGACTACGCAGATCTAAGGTGTGAGGAGCTAGCTAGTTGAAAGGATGAAGACGGTAGAGGACTATCGAGTTAAACAGGGAAAGAGATCGACGGTACCTGATCGATCATGCACGATGGATGGCTCAAAAAATCTCTTTATCACAAGAGGTGCAAGGATGATAATAAAATAGAAATAATATAGAAATGTTGTACGGGAATCTGGATACTATTTGTCCTATGCATTGGAAAACAACAGACGACGATGGTGCAGAAGTAGACAACTCAGCTAGGAGCTCAGACTAGCTGTCAGTAACCAGGTAGGCCTCTTGTGTCACTAGAAAAATATTTAAATGGATGAGCTAGGAGAGGTATAGCCTCTAGGTTTTGAGCTCTAGAAAGTAGACAAACTATTAGAAAATAAATATGTTGAGGTTTATGATACAATTTTGACAAATGGCCCCATTGAGACAGGAAAGGATAGATTGAAGCTGATTTGGGAATGAAATGTAGATGTCCATAAGGTTTACCAATAATTTTTCCATTTATTTGCAGTTGACCAAACCCTAAACTGTCCCGAGTTCGTCGACTGGTGCGCCACTAATTACTCCTCCTTTGAGAGGGTAATTATGGACGCAGCCAGTTCAAATATCCTATGCCCAATCAATCCCCTCACTGTTAGGAAAGCCCTGTCAATCCCGAATGAGTTTTTCCAAAAATCCAAAGAATACAAGGAGGAAGCCCTAATTCAGTATTTCAGATAGTTCACTATTGAATTGATGTAAAGTTTCTATAGAGCCTTCCTGAAACCTAGTGTCCCATTGTAGAGCCATGCCTACCCAATTGAAATCCATCTCTTTACTGAGGAATCCAAATGTGTTATAACTATGTTAAGACAGTTCCTAGGATTAGATATAGACATGCATGTCACTAATCCTTTAATGAGCCTATTGTTTGTCCTGAGCACATGTCCACTTGAGTCTGATGAGCCCAGTCATTCCATCCAGTGTGCGTGCCTTAAATTTGATAAGTCCCTAGCTGAGAATATCCATTTCAGCTAGTGGACTTCCACAAAACTAGAAGCTTTAGATTCCAGTCATATCTGCTGAGAATGTTCTTATCCTTTAATGAAGAGAATTTGCAGCTGCTTAAGCTGATGCTTACAAAGGAGATGCTCACAAACTACAATAAATTCATGAACAACCTCATGTCTGAGGTTTAATATGCTTTATTTCAAAAGAAACTGCCCAAAGTGTTAACAAAAATGAAGGAGATGTTGCAGCCTTCTCCTAAGAAGAAGATATGTGACTAGTTTCTCTCAGAACATAGCACAAGAATCAAAGTTTATGGGATTGCTCATTCACCCTATGCGCTATGTTGGAGGGGCCTAGGTCAGCTTGTTGACTAGGCCCTTCACCCGACCTTTCTGAAGTATATGTCGACAGGTCACGTAGACTAGTATAGGTCGGGTCGGTCGGTTAGACCAACAGACGATTATGTAACTATATTGAAAGATGCATATATATAGGCTGTTGAGCCGATGTACTAGTTAGATTGGTTCTATGTTGTATTCTATTCTTGCTAGTTAATACAAAGGCTTGTGATTCTCTCTATCTATCTCATCTCTTGTATCTGTATCATTGTGTATGCTTTCTTAAACACATAATGTATCTATGGTAACCACATAAACCTCGGGACTACAACATCTGGTTCTGTTGTCAGTTGATGCATTAGGAAATAACAGTATGACATATGATTTCAGAGCAGGAGATTAAGGACTAGTGGGAGAAGAAAATCGTGAATTATCTATAGAATTATGCGTGAAGAAACAAGCTGACGATTATCCAAGCAAGGGAATAATTCTTCTCCGAGACCCATGAGAAATTTGTAGAGATTGTGTCATCTGCCTTGAAGAAGATTCTAGATGAAAAGACCAGTTGATGAAGCAGAGAGGAAACTGCTGTCGAAGTTGATCAATGAAGGACACACGAATATGTCGGAGTGTTGTGAAAAGAATGCGGATGGCTTCTGTGAAGAGCAAGTGATTGAAGACCGTGTCTATGTAGACGAACTTAGAAGAAAGTTCTTTACTGAACTAGCTGATCAATTTATGTGTTCTCTGTCGACCTTACTGTTCAAGTTTTTAATTGACAAAGGCATTGCACATATTGTCGAGACACGACCGTTGTTGCTCTTGCCCCTTCCAAACTCTAAGTGGGAGGAGAAAGAATGACAGTGGGAAAGATTTGTAAAGGAGCGTGAATGGGAATTATTTTTTAGCAAATGATGGTTTGCACTTCCCCAGTAATCTAGAAAACTTTGGGCCGGCATTTGGGGGATGGCAAAGCATGTTCTGATATACCGAGCTTGATGAAAAATGACATATGACAAGGCGACATGACCAATAGTGGACGTAAATCTAACAAAGATAGAATTATGAGTCATAAAATCACTCCATATATCTAGAAAATCGAAAGAGAAAAAAGGAGACAGTGGCGTGAAGAGCTGAGGGAGTAGGAAATTGTGCTTCGGAGAACGCGAGGATCAAATGTCACGACAGATGCAAAAGAAAATTTGCCAGAGTCAAGTCGAGCCCGCGAAGATCATGGCGTTGAAGAAGACCTGTCCCCGATGGATGAAGACTTGTGGATAGAGCATGGTAGAGCTCTCCAAGTTTATATACCTGAGATGGTAACACCTCCTTCTTCATTTCATTTAACACAAAGTGTCTAGGTGTAATAAATTATCGAGGAAAACCTTTGTCTCGATGCTGGTCAGTCGGGAATCTGGAGTCGTTGAAGTGAAGAAGGTGATGATATCAATAGATTATTGATTCATGGAACGGAGGAAGGAAATTGGGTGTCCTTTCAACCTTAATTTTTGAATAGAAGCTTTCATCTTGTATATTCAGAACATGAAGAAGTGCCCCACCTGCCAATACCAAATTTGAGTGATTTGTCGAGTACGTCAGAAAATCCGAGGTTTAGGGGAATCCCGTTCGAGCAGAACTTTAATTGGATTTCGAAAAAAGCAGTAGAAGAAGATAGACCTAATGAAACAGAAGAAGTTCTAGATACTGGTACTGAAGATAGAGAACCTAGTCTAGATAGAAATCTAGCTAAAGCTAAAGAAGCACCATGTTCTGATTGTGGAAATAATCCACCTACACCACCATCTATTCCTCAAATTGATACACTAGCAGACATGTCGCACTCAACAAAACACCTTCCATTCTATGAAGGTGATGAAGATCCGATACGACATTGGTTTGTGTGCAAATCGATATGGACGGCGAACCAACTCACTAGTGAAGAACGACATATAGCTCAGTTTGTTGGTTCGCTGAGAAAATGTGCATTGACATGGTACATGGGATACATTGCAAAGACACCAAATGAAACCAAGGCACAATTAAACAAAGCTTTCTGTCCTTTTTCATGATAGAAGATGCAACATACCTGGAGGCCGAACAACTGAAGACAACAGTCTAGAAGCCAATAGAAATTGTCAAGGAGTACAACAAGAGGTTCAAAGACCTCCTAAGCAAACTAGAATATGAGGTCAAATAAAAGCTATTAATTAAATGGTTTATTGCCGGTCTCATAAGTAAAATCAAAATACATGTCCGTCGACAAAGTGTTAATACTTATGCAGAAGCATTAAAAGCAACACTGGAGATTGAAATGGATGACGAATACCCTCTAGTCTCCATGGACAGACATGTCGATGAACGCCTTGAAAGTATGGAGCAAGCAATCCGAAGTATGACTTTGAAAGGGACAGAATTATGGTGTAATACATGTCGAACTGTAGGGCATACCAAAGACTCTTGTCAAATTGAGGATCGACGACAAGAAGTTAAACTCATTCAAACCATATGCTTTTGCAATCTGTGCAAAGAATATGAATCGCATACTACAAATGATTGTCCATACAATCTGAAAAACAAGAAAGCAAAATGGTGTCAAATATGCAAAGTCAGTACACATGCGATTGAAGAATGTCATTTGAACTTGAAAAATCGACAAAACTACCATGCAGTATACCAAACAAACTCTGTTGAGAAGCATCATGACAGAAATACAGGAAACGACAGTTTTGAAATAAATGATGGAAGGAATAACCGGTACAATCAGAACATAAATGACAGATACCCGAGGTATAATGACCATCGATATGATCGGAGATATGATGGCTACAATAGGCCCGGAGGATACAAGAGTCGTAGTCATGGCGGTGGTGGTCGCGGTGTTTGACCTAATCAACCTGGTTTATGTTTCACATGTTTCAGCAAGGAGCATTGACATGCAGAATGCCCCTATAAGGAAAGAACTGATCTTAAATTTTGTACAAAGTGTGGGGTAGGCGATCACTTTTTAGAGGATTTCCGTACCATGATTGAGAAAATAAATAATAAAAAGAATGTTCATGTCTTATCTTGTGTATCAAAAAATGATGTGCTTCATACAAAAAACTTGCAAATTGTAACTAGGCAAGGTACTCACATTGGTCAAGATAAGCCATAGATAAGTAAAATTGTAGATAAAGAGGATTACCCAAATCCTATGAAACAAAAATCCGTGTACAAAAATGCATTCGACATATTTTGTGAATTGTCAGCACATGAAGATATTGAAGAAAACCAACAGGAACTTCTCAATGAATTGTTCAAATTAATTTCAAGTGATGAAGCTATAGGAAAATTGATTGACCTGTTGCATAAATTAAATTATAAACATGTCGAGCAAAGACAAACCAAAAACATTTTCCGACTAAATCAAAAAGAAAAAAATGATGTTGACCCGTTGGTCGACCTCGACATAAATGGATATCATGTACGACAAGTCATACTAGACTTTGGTTCCCAAGTGAATATCATGACTCATGATACTTGGGACCAACTTGTTAAGTTTAGCATAATTTCACAAGCAAGATCACTGAAAGAAACACAATCACAGGATAGATAAAGATTTACCCTGGGAAACCCTCATGGGGTAGAAAACCCATCAAAGCTTTCCTCAATATAGATAATCAACCAATACAAGATGTAGTCCTCAACAAGAGCTTGTTCTCCTCCTATGCAGACCTCTCTCTCTCCTATGTTCCAATCACAAGAGAGTGAATGAATGAGATAAATGATGAATACACCTCCTCTATTTATACTCATGTTCTAACTGGCTTTTCACCCTAATGGGGCCAACCTCTCCTAAGAGAGTTTAATAACCCCTAAATAGCTAACTTAGGACCGACCTCACATGGGAGATCTAATAAACCTAGTTACCACAATCTCTCAGAGGAATAAACATATCCGGATATACAATAGAGTACAAATATAATATTCTTAGAAATTACAATATCTCAACACTCTCCCTTAACGAGAAGGATATTATAACAACATCTGCAGGAGCAAGGAGTCATCAACGACATAGTACATGGTACATGATACATCTATAAATCATTGGAAGCTTTCTCTAACATCATCAACAACTCAGTCAGTTACTGGAACATCTTTAAATCTTCAATACTGGAACATATTCAGTATTGAGTCTTCATCTTCTGCAGCATCCGAGCAATCTGGATCATCTCGATCGACAGCATCATCTGGATCATCTCGATCAACAACAACATCTGGATCATCTCGATCGAGAGCATCATCTCGATCATCTCGATCGAAAGCATCATCTGGATCATCTTGATCAACATCATCCTCTCGATCATCTTGATCAATAGCATCATCATTTGGATCATCTGGATCAACAGTATCAACATCTGGATCCTCCCGATCAACAGCATTTGGATCATCTCGATCAACAGTAGCAACATACTCTGTAATACACATGATCCAATTTCAGGATGATCAATCCTGCTCACTTTTAGGACCTAAGTCCAAGGATGATACAATCCTATCACGTGCATTTTGAACCAAATGTTCAAGGACGATGCAGTCCTATCACATACATTTTGAACCAAATGTTCAGGGACGATGCAGTCCTATCACGTACATTTTGAACCAAATGTTCAGGGACAATGCAGTCCTATCACGTACATTTTGAACCAAATGTTCAGGGATGATGCAGTCCTATCATGTACATTTTGAACCAAATGTTTAGGGACGATGCAGTCCTAACCACAGTGCCATTCCTTTTTCATACTAGATGTGACCTAGATCAGATCTAGGATTTACCTCCATGGAGCCCATCCTTTTTCATACTGGATGTGACCTAGATCAAATATAGGATTTACCACCACAAAGCCAGTCCTTTTTCATACTAGATGTGACCTAGTTCATATCTAGGATTTACCACCACAGAGCCAGTCCTTTTTCGTATTGGATGTGACCTAGATCAGATCTAGGATTTACCACCATAGAGCCAGTCCTTTTTCATATTGTATGTGACCTAGATCAGATCTAGGATTTATCAACATCTTTCTCGGAGATCAGATTCTACGGATCTCTTTTAGGACATGTGTCCAGGGATGATACAATCCACTTGTCAACTCATACCAAATCTAAGGACCACTCATCGACCTCATCATCTGTATCATTGAATCCATCTTCAATATCATCAATACAGGTATCCACATCATTGACCTTACCGTCAATGCAGGAAATCTCATTAGCAGTGACCATATCACTCCCCCTTTCGAGGAGGGTCCTTCTGAATTACAGTAAGCTTGTCTCAGAAATACTCAGACTTTACTCGAGACAGAGGTTTGGTCAATATATCAACAACTTGTTCATCAATGCTCACATACTCGAGCTTGATAGCTCCTTTCTGCACCATATCTCGTATATAAAAATATCAGATATCTATGTGCTTTGACTTGTCATGGAACACTGGACTCTTTGTCATCTTAATACAACTCTGGTTGTCACACAAGATCACAGTGGGGTCCATCTCTAAGTCAAATAATCCTGATAATGAATTCCGAAGCCATATTGCTTCACAACTAGTAGTACAAGCAACAATATATTCCGCTTCAGCTATGCTGAGAGCCACATTAGACTGCTTCCTGCTAAACCACGATATCATGGCAGATCCCAGACAATAAAATCCTCCTGATTTGCTCTTCCTGTCTGATACACTTCCTTCCCAATCAACATCTGTGTAGCCATACAATCTGAAATCATGATCTCCAAGATAACATAGACCAAAGTCCATCGTACCCTTTAGGTACCTCATCACATGTTTTGTAGCTATCATGTGAACATGTCTAGGTTCCATTAGATATTGACTCAAGGTGTTCACAATAAAACACATATCTGGCCTGGTATTTGTCAGATACATTAGTGACCCAATAATCTACCTGTACAGAGTCACATCCACAAATTCTGATGAGTCATCAACTAATAGCTTCAAGTTGGAATCCATGGGAGTGGACATGGCTTTGCATTCCAACATGTCAAATCTCTTCAAGATTTCCACAGCATACTTTCCCTGGTTGAGAAAGATTCCTCTTGGGATTTTCCATACTTCCAGACCTAGGAAGTAGTGCATCAATCTGAGATCTTTCATCTCAAATTCTAAAGAGAGCTTTTTCTTCAACTTGATAATTTGTTTCTCATTTCCTGTCAGAAATAGATCATCCACATATAGCAACAGTATGACAGGTTCATCATCCATAACCCTGAGATAAAGATTAGGATCAGCTTTACTTTTGGTAAAGCCCAAGCTTGTCAAGAAACTGTCAATTCTTCCATACCAAGCTCCGAGATCTTGTTTCAACCCATACAAAGCCTTCTTTAGTTTTCATACGTGGTTTCTTCTATCTTCAACCTCAAATCCTTGTGGTTTTTCTATGTACACTTCCTCCTAAATCACATCATTCAGGAAGGTTGTCTTCACATCCATCTGGTGTAATTCCCACTTCATCATGGATGCAAGTGCCATGATGGTTCTAATGGAAGTGTACCTTGCAACTAGTGCAAATATCTCTTCATAGTCAATTCCCTCTTTCTGAGAGAATCCTCTGGCCACAAACCTTTTCTTATACTTTTCAATGCTACCATCCGCAGCATGCTTTATCTTGTATATCCATTTGGAGGATACCACACTCTTGTCCTTTGGCTTGGGAACTATATCCCAAACATCATTCTTCATTATTGATTGGTACTCCTTCGTCATTGCCTCCACCCACTCTTTCTTATGAGATGCTTTTTCATAACTAGTGGGTTCTTGATCTACAAGATCACACATCAAGGCCATATATCTATAGAATGCCTTTGGTTTCTTGCTCACTCTAGTGGAGCCTTCAGGATCTCCATGCTTTTCTGCTCCTAGTATAATGTCTCTTGCCCATGTTGGCTTTCTCTTCCTTGATATGTTCATGAAAGGGGGTTCTTGTGGTGCCATCATGTCATGGTATTTAGGTGTTGTCTCTTCAAAGGTGGGTGCAGCTTCTGTAATTCTAGAAGGTGCATCTTCCTCATATACTTCTTCATACTGGCACTTCCTAGATCTCTTGAGAGCTGCCTCTTCATCAAATGTCACATCCCTGCTAATTTCCATATGATGGAATCCTGGGATGTATATTCTAAATGCTTTGGATGCTTCACAATATCCAACAAATATTCCTTTCTTCCCAGAAGGATCTAGCTTGGTCCTCTTTTCTTTTGGAATGTGAATGTATACTGGGCATCCAAAGATCTTGAGATTACTTACCTCAAGCTTCTTCCTTGTGAACACTTCTTCTAGGGTCTTGAAATCAAGAAGACTATGAGATAGTATATTCTGCACATAGATTGTTGTCCTGGCTGCTTCATCCCATATATACATAGGTAGGTCTGGATCATGTATCATTGTTTTTACTACTTCCACAATGGTTCTATTCTTTCACTCCGCAACACCATTTTGTTGGGGATTGTAGGGAGTGGTTAGCTCCCTCTTGATTTCAGCTTCTTTACAAAAGACTTCAAAATACTTTGAAGTATATTATCCACCATTATCTGTCCTGAGTATCTTGATCTTCTTTTTTTAATGATTTTCTATTAAGGCTTTGAATTCCTTGAACTTTCCAAAGACTTCATATTTTCCCTTTAGGAAATATATCCAAGTCTTCCTTGAGTCGTCACCAATGAATGTAAGCTAATATTCATACCCACTCAAGGATGTGGATGGCATTGGTCCACATACATTTATATGAATCAATTCCAAAGTACTCTTAGTCTTTTTTTCACTCTTTGGAAATGGATTTTTGATATTCTTCCCTTTTGCACATCATGTGCCATTATGATCAATCTTTAGATCTGGTAGTCCTATGACTGCCTGGCTCACATGAGGTAGTGCTTTGTAGTTAATGTGAGCAAGTCTCCTATGCCATAGCTCACTTGGGCTAGTGGCTTCATGAACAAGGGCAACTTCAAGATGACCCTTGAGTTTGTATAGACCTCCTTCCTCTTCACCAATAGCAATTGCATCCTCAATTGATTTTCCTTTGGACCACATGAATATTTGTCCATCTATGAATGCAACCCTATAACCTTTCTTATCTAAAGTTGAGATAGAAAGTAAGTTCTTCTTCAAACCTAGTACATATAGGATTTCCTTCATCTTCAATGGAGTTCCAGAATCAAGCTTGTAGCTCGCTTCACCAATTCCCTTGATGGGATATTGATAGTCATCTCCGAGAGATACCTTCTATGGAGACGTCTTTTCTTCTAGACTCGAGAGAGTCTTATTTTGTCCTTTTATGTGCTTTGAGGCACCACTATCAATAAGCTATGTATCTTCTCTAGGTGTTACTGACCCAGAGAGTGCAGAGAAAAGAACATATTCTTCTGCAACGTTTTCTTCTATTTTAGTTCTTTTCTTTTGAGGCCTTTCCTCTTCCTCTTCTTCACTATCATCTTCTGCCAAATGTGCTTGATGTCTCTTGTGAAGATTCTTTTTCTTCTTCTTTGAAGGACAATTTATAGCATTGTGTCCTAGTTTGTGACAACTATAACATTGAATTGAGGAGAGGTCTCTTTCTAAACTTACTCCTCCTCTCCTTTGAAATCTATGAGGAGGATGAGATTCCTTGTGGCCATTCTTCTTGGAGTTGAAATGACTCCTTCTTCTTTTGGTGTGGGTGGCCAAAGCTTGGTCATCTTCTTTGACCAAGGCTTCTCTATTGGAAACCCTAGCTTCTTATTGAATGCAATCCTCCCATACCACATCAAAATTCATACTTTATTTTCTTGCACACATGGTTTGGATGAATGAATCCCAAGGTCTAGAGAGACCATTGAGAGCAGACATGACTAGTTCATCTTCATCAAGAGTGTCTCCAATGGCTTCTAGTTTTTCCTTGAACTGGGAGACCCTTGTGAAGTAATCTTGAATAGATTCTCCTTTACTCATTTTGGTACTCTTCAATTGAGTTCTCAAATTCATCTTTTTGTTGATGTTCCTTCCTCCATACATTCTGCCTAGGGCATCATACATTTCCTTTAGAGTCTTCTTGGATGCCACTTGGGGAATCAAGTGGTCTTTGATAGAATCAGTAATGATTCTCTTTGCCCTAATCAAGTCCTTCTTATACTTCTCTTTAGCTTCATCTTCCTCAGGTTCTGCAACCTCATCCTTGATATATTGGGTAAGATCATTCTCTTCAAGAATGAGACCAATCCTATATTTCCATCCCCGAAAATTATCTATACCCTCTAGCTTGTCTTCAAGCTTAGTGCTTGGAGCCATCTTATCCAGGAATTCACGGAAATTGAAGTTTCTCAGAAGATAGAATAACACTTACAAGGAGATGTGCTTGATTGAATTGAGATGACTAGTAAACTCTACTTCCAGAAACTTCATCTTTTGACCCTTCAAATCTGATCAGCAACTTTCGGATCTGCAACCGAATTTTTGGTTTTCTGGTTCGCGCATTTTCTGGTCTACTAGTGCAGAGGTACGCACTTTTTCTGGTTTATTGGTTTTCTTGTCCAGAAGTCAAACTAGGGTTTGATAAAGCTCGGGGTTCTACCCACTCAAAAATTTTGATCTAGGGCTCAAAAATTTGATTTTGAGGAGGGCTATCCAGCCATGCAATCAAAATCCAAAAATTACAACTTTTGCAGAAACCCTAATTTCATCGGAGGAGGAGAGAGAGGTATTTTTACCTTGTGAAAGATGTCCTATTTAGGCTAGCTTTGATACCATGTTAATTTTATCCTAATTTCACAAGCAAGATCACTGAAAGAAACATAATCATAAGATAGACAAAGATTTACCCTGGGAAACCTTCATGGGGTAGAAAACCCAGCAAAGCTTTCCTCAATATAGATAATCAACCAATACAAGATGTAGTCCTCAACAAGAGATCCTTCTCCTCCTATGCAAACCTCTCTCTCTCTTATGCACCAATCACAAGTGAGTGAATGAATGAGATAAATGAGGAACACACCTCCTCTATTTATACTCATGTTCTAACTGACTTTTCACCCCAATGGGGCTGACCTCTCCTAAGAGAGTCTAATAACCCCTAAGCAACTAACTCAGGTCCGACCTCACATGGGAGATATAATAACCCTAGTTACCACAGTCTCTCGGAGGAATAAACATCTCTGGCTATACAATAGAGTACAAATATAATATTCTTAGAAGTTACAATATCTCAACACAACTTGGTCGACCACAATTGAAGGAATTGAGCATTTATCTAAATCTCGCAGATCAAGGATTAATTGAGCCGATTGGAGTATGGAAAGGAGTCGAAACTTCCATCAAGGCATCACGACAAAAGTGGATTTTGAGATCATTAATCCCAAGGATGATACGAGTTCTTTCCCAGCCTTGGACGGTCAACCTTGGGGGTGAAAGATGAAGGATTCAATTTCCTTAGACAAAAGTCACATCAAGCTTAAAGGAAATGGGCAGAAGGTTATCGTACCAATCTTCCCATCTCAGGGAGAACCATGGTCAGAATCTGTAGAAGTAGATAATGATATTCAACAGCTTTATCGAATAAACAATAATGAAGATCGCATTGAACCAAATTCCCAAGGAGAACTTCACCTTGGAGATCCTATCTCACTTGGTTATAATTCTGATGTAGAACTTTATGACTGGCAGTTGGAGAATTATGATATTTCATCCAAAAGAATGCTGGAAGGTGGAAGCCAACTCAAAGAATAAAATGAAGAAGTGTCTCTCAATATCATAAACACCAAAGATATTCGAGCGAAAAATGTGAGCATATCCGACGCTTGTTCCATATAGAAGTTCACAAACATGTAATCCGACATTAAGGTACAAAGAACGTGATTCACCTACTGTACATGTCGAATCGGTATCAAAACATGTCGGAGAACAAGGCAGACTACAAATTCTAGTTGAGACATTTACTGGTCAAGCCACGAGATGGTGGGACACCCATCAGTCGAAACTCCAAAGCTAGAATACTGCATCGACATTTTTTATAGAGAGGTTTGGAGGAAGGAAGCTGATGAATCAGGCCGACATCCCTATGTTTACACAGGGACAAAATCCTGAAGTCCACATCGACTATTGCGAAAGGGAATGGAGAAAATTGGGCTATAAAGATGAAAGAGAATGGCCTCACCTCTTTGCCAGAACACTTGATGATTTACCCAATAAATGGTATAAGATGGAAGAGGTGAGAGGGAAAAATTTCACTTGGAAAGAATTGAAGGAAAATTTCATTAAAGATTTTCATTTTTCTCCACAGGAGGAGAAGTTGGTCGAAGAAGGTAAAACTATCAAAGAATTTCTATAGCCGACAAAAAAATTAGTACTTGCAGAAAAGAAGTAGATTACTCGCTGACCTACTACCTGCTATAACATAAAGTCGACAGAAAGCCAACATTTGATGAGATTAAGCCTAGAAACGGAGAAATCAGTCAGGAAGATTTTTCAATGGAGACAGGATCACCCCAACATGTCGAAACATATTAAAACAATCTTTAGCACAGAGATTGTCGAGAAGGACAAACTTGAAAGGTTGTTGGAAAAAGACTTTCCACCAGCATTCTCACAAATCAAAGAAGGTGAAAGACCGATAAGTGACAGTTGTGCGCCAGAATGGATGGATGCCAAAATCAAAATAAAAGAAGTAGATATTTGAAATGATGACCGACCGAAAATGGAAAGAATTAGTGAATACTGGAATGAAGAAAAAACGACCGAAATCACCAGTCTCCTCAAGGAATTTCAAGATGTATTTTCTCGGGATTACAAAGACTTGAAAGGACTTGTGCAGGAGATGGGAAAAATGAAAATTGATATCAAGTCGGATGCCAGACTAGTAAAGAAAATACCCTATAATCTTCCTCAAAAGTACAAATATATTGTTAAAAAGGAGATCGATATCATGCTCGAAGCAGGAATTATATATCCTATCGACCAGTCGGAGTGGGAAAGTCCGATGGTTGTTCAACCGAAAAAACAAGATCCAACATGATTGAGAATCTGTGTCGACTTTCGCGAGCTGAACAAGGTAACACTCACAGACCCCTTTCCAACCCCTTTTGCAGATGAAATTATTAATGAATTTGTAGGGCATGAGTGATACTCTTTCACGGATGGATTCTCTGGGTACAACCAAGTGCCTATTGCAAAAGAAGATCAGAAAAAGACAACATTCATGTGCGAGTTCGAGTCATTCGCATACACAGTCATGCCCTTCGGTATGAAGAATGCAACAACGATCTTTTCCAGAATTGTCCTCAGGAAATTTCAAGAATATATCTACAAAACCATGGTTGTCTACTTTGACGACTAGACAATCTATAAAATGCTAAGGGATCATTGCAAATGGCTTTGACTAATGTTGGAACGTTGTCGGAAGATACAGTTGTCGCTGAAAATTAAGAAGTGCATTTTTGCGACACCCATCGGCATATTGCTAGGCCATGTAGTTTACAAAGAAGGAATCAAGGTTGATTATGCAAAGATCAAAATTATTCTCGACCTAAATCCTCCATTCAATCCTAAACAGGTGCAGATCCTATTGGATCATACCGGGTATTATAGGAAGTTCATCAGACATTAATCCGATATGACATATCCTCTTGAAGAGATGTTAAAATATGATCAAGATTACAGGTGGATGAAGGAGTGCGACATTTCATTTAACACGTTGAAGAGAAAAATGGTCGAAGCACCTATCCTTCAATTTCAGAACTGGTCGGTAAAATTTCATGTGCATATTGATGCATTTGGAATAGCAGTCGATGCTATTTTAACACAACCAGGAGAAGATGGAATGGATTATCCGAATGCATTCAACAGTCGGAAGTTGAACAAAGCTGAAAGAAATTACTCCACGACGGAAAGAGAAGCATTAGGTATGGTATTTTCACTGCAGAAATACCATCATTATTTATTGTCTAACCCCTTCGTATTTTATACAGATCATCAAGCATTAAAATACTTAGGCAATAAACCATTGCACCATGGGAACTTGTGTCGCTGGCTTCTACTATTTCAAGAATTTGAATTTGAGGTAATTATCCAACCTGGGAAGGCTAATGTTGGGCCAGACCACCTGTCGAGAGTCGACACGGGAGAGGAGCTGACAGGAATCAAAGATGATTTGTTGGATACACATTTGTTTGGTATTGAAGCAGTCCCTTTAGAACTTGCAGAAATTGCACAATTTCTCAAGGATAGACAAGCTCCTGAAGGAACGACTAAGAAAAAGAGGAAGATCCTTTCCATGAAAGCAATACCTTACACTTTGATCAATGGATTCCTTTATAAACTTGGCTTGGATGATATATTATGTCGATGTGCACTTGAGCATGAACGACAAAACATACTTTCACAAGCTCATTCTGGACCGGTGAGAGGACATTATCATGTAGACATATCAGCTAGAAAAATTATGCAAGCAGGACTTTGGTGGCCGACAGTTCATAAAGACTATAAAGAGTTTGTATCTAAGTGTGATAGATTTCAGTGTATGGGTCGACCACTATCGAGGATAGAAATGCCATTGGTTCCAATTAATCCTAGCCAGACATTTGAAATTTGGGTGATCGATTTTATTGGACCATTTCCAGTAATTAGCAGGCGGACAGGTGTACGATATCTTATCACTATTGTGGAATATGTCACCAAGTGGGAAAAAGCAGAGTCGGTCGAAACATGTTCAAGTGAAGTTGTCGCCAAGTTTATTTATGATAATATAATAACACGTTTTGGATGCCCCTTAACATTGATAAGCGACTGAGGTACACATTTTGTTTGTAAAACCATTGAAGCATTAACTAAACAATTTGCAGTTGATCACAGAATAAGCACAACATACCATCCTCAGTCTAATGGCACCATAGAGTCATTCAATAAAACACTTACAAGAGGACTGACAAAAATATGCAACACGGAGAAGGACGAATGAGATGACAAAGTACCTGTTGTTCTTTGGGCATACAGAACATCCTGCAAAAGAATGACAGGACAAACACCTTTTTCACTTGTCTATGGACAAGAAGCAGTCGTCCCATTGCATTTCCCTAGACAAGAACCAACTATTGCTGCATTATTGCACATTGATGTCGAAGATGCACGACAAGAAAGGCTATTACAACTGTAGAAGCTAGATGAAATCCAACAGATGGAAATAGAACATCAGCAAGTCCAAAAACAACAATAGAAAGCATGGCATGACAGAAATATCAAACAGAAGAATCTATCAGCTGGAGACTTGGCATTACTTTATAATAGCTATGTAAAAGGGAAACCGAAGAAATTGCATACAGAGTGGATGGGGCCGTATATTGTCGAAATGGTAAACCCCAATGGTTCAATCCGACGGAAAACCTTACAAGGTAGTGTTTTAAATAAAGTGGTCAATGGCGCCCGACTTAAATGGTACAAGTCATGAATGTTCTCTCTAAAAAAAAACAAAAAAAACGGTTAGAAATAATCGAACGAGAGAAAGTACTATAAACAATCAAACAAACAACAAAGCATGTAAAAATTAGAATGATGAGAGACTGCCAGAATAAGGATGGAAAAAGAAAATAGAAAATCCCGACGCATAATCGTCGGTATTATAGACATCGATTGGAACTTCGATGAATTGTGGAGGAAAACCAGACACGACAGAAACAATGGAGCATAGACCGACAAAACCCACCTAGAGAAGTTTGCTGACATGACACATCAAGCCAGGTGTCGCGACATCATGATGAAAAATAAGTAAAATACACCAGTAGACGCGACTCCATAAGTAATTCCCCTGATAAAGCGTCGATAGCCTACTAGCTCAATTTAACACCTCCGTCAAATCGGTCATCAATACAAGCCTCTACGTCTCGTTCACCCGTGCTGAGCAGCTCCACTATAAATCCTGAGCTCAAGGATTCTTGGGCATGCTTCTGTCAAGAACTTGAACTCCAAGATTCAGAGCTCCCTGACCCTGTTCAAGCAAATTTAGGATTCTTAAACACTGAATCCAACATGGCTCGAATAAAAACCCTAACGGCAACCAGGGCTGCTGCGACAACCATCAGAAAGCTAGAAAAAGAGCAATCACCATTGGAAACAAGATTACAGATGATTCAGAATGCAAAATATTTAGAAACAAGTTGGAAGAGAGCTTGGAAATATATTAAATATTGGGGGAAGGAATCAGACGGCCGCTGGAGGGAGGAAGCACAACGGTTGTAGACTGCTACAATTATGCATTACATGAAGGCACGTATATTGGATAGTTTCGGAGGACTTAAAGAAATCATTGCACAATTTATTGTTAACAGGTATCACAATGGCAAGTTCTACTTTGACGTCCCAGCTGACATTGATTGAGCACTTATCCACAAAATCACCAGACTATCACATAAGGGAGATGTTGTACCGACAAGTTCAGCTGCAAACTTGATCGATGAATTTGTCACTACTACTTCTGGAAAGAACTCACGAGGCATAGCCGTCAGTCAGATGAGATATGGTAATTATAAAACTACTTCCAAGATTGTGTCACATGCACTGTGACAAACAGGAAGAGGATCAAACTTGAAGATCAACATGCTGAAAGCTGTAAAAAATATGGCTATGCGTGGCAAATTTTACAAGTGGGAAGACTTCTTGGCTGACATAATCAAACATACATGCTATAAGTGCTAAGAGGAAGGGACCAACATCCAATACCCATTTGTACTTATATGGATTGCCATGACCCACATCCAGCCGCGAGGGAACAAGGATTTTTCTCAGGAACGAAATGTCCTTATGGAGAATTTTCATTGTTTCGCATCAGGAGCGAGTCAACATGGTCCACTGACGGTTAAACTATGGTTGGAATCATGGTTTATAGTTTCAAAACAATGGTGACAAGATGGAGAGTACCTCAGAACATTCGACGGAGTTTACCTCCGAGAGCACACATCCAACTTTCTTTCGATGACACAGCGGTCTAGTATATGCAAGCAACAACAGGTAAGGCAAAGCACCTTCACTACTATCCATCAGTAAATGAAATTTTCATGGAGTTAAGTTGGCAATCAAATGAAGTATTGGCCATTCCGCGCCAAGCAAGAAAAGTCGACTTCACTAGTGTCAAGCCGTTGACAGACGCAGAACAAGAAGAAGCATATGAAAGTTGCTTATATATGAATACTTTCATCTATCGTCCTAAACCAGTACCTAACCCCAGTGTATTGGCACTCACACTTACGCCACATGAAGATCCAACAGAACCTGCAGAGCATTCAAACCACAGTACAAGTCCGACAATCTCGAGCATCTCTTGACGGACGAAAATATCCAAAGGGTAGCAGGTGAACTACTTACAACTCGATAGAACAAGGCAATACCGACACAAGGGAAAGGAAAAATAAAAGTAACCTTTCAGGAGCCTATGGAAGAATATGAAATCAAGTTGTACGATACTTCCACTCAGATTCTCAAAGACGCAGCCAAGAATAAGTTTCCTGTAGAGGAGTAGTTCAGGAATTTTGTAGAAACAGATAAGCGCAAGACACCCCGAATTCTTGTTAAGAAACCAGAGATTTTGGTCGAACCCCATGTCGACCTAACCATTACTACTCCTTTGTCTTCCCCGACCGTAGTAGAAGAAGAAAATACCCCTTCAGCATTACCTTCCCTTGTTAATCCAGTAGATACTGCTCTGAGTCAGTTCATCACCAACCTCCTAGCGCTATATCCTAACTGGCGTGAGATGGTCACCCAGCAGCCAGTCTTTGCAACCATGCCAACTACTCCACTTAACCTGGCTCCCCTCGACACTATTAAAACCAACACTTTACCTTTACCATCTTCAGTAGCAGAAGTTGTCGGTCACATAAAGACCCATCATATGAGAAACCCTGACCATTAGGTCTAATTTATTCACAAGAAACATCTGTTTATACCCGTCTCTTGGTCACACCACTACAATAACAAATGAGTTCACCTCAACCTGTATTCGATCATAGTAAAAATTCCCCACGATTCGTTACTTCCCAAGTCGATTCTAAAGTTCAATAAATTGAGTCAAGTCTAGCCGGTTCAGGTCTGTCTGGAAGTATCATCCCGTCGAGTCCACTTACGACAGAATTCGACCCTCCATCTATCCCAACAAGTCAGTCGAGTCTCCCTGTCGACGGATCCAACTCCAGTCCTATGATACAGCAACAAAACAAAGAAGCAATAGTGACAGAAGCAATTGAAGCCGCTACAGTTCAAGCCAATGAAACAGTTGCAATTCAAGACATCGAAGCTGGCATGACAGAAGCACTTGAACAAACCAGCTTACAAGCCACTAGTACAATCAATATTGACACATCCAGCATACCAGCAAATACTCCAGTAAGTTCCAAAACTATTGAGCATGAAGTCCCAGTTACCTCATAAGTAGAGCAAAGCATACAGGTCCAAATAGAACAAGCTATTGCTAGCACGCAAGCATTTGTCGAAATTCATCCAGCAACAGCCGACAAAGAAAAGGGGCCAGAGCATCCAATCATAAATAAAGAAAAGGAGAAAGAGAAAAGTAGTCGGAAGAAACACAAAGATAAGAAGCACAAAGAAAGAGAGCTTCAACAGCAAAAACAACAGCAACAAATACAACAAATCCAATTAGGGAACACCCTATTAGTTTACTTGAATAAGTTTGGAGCTACTGTCACTTATCAACCCCAGTTGGCATTGCAAGAAGAGCTTGATTTAATTGAAGATGTGGTCTTCAGAGAACAAAGACATGGCCGACAGGAGACAGAAAACCAGTTACACCAGCTACAGGAAGAAAGGACTGTGTTTCTTGCTAAGTGTTAAGACTTAGCTCAGCAAGTCATTCCACTTCCATTGAGTCCCGACACGACATCACCTCTCGACAGAGCATATCAGTTATTCAAATCTGTCATGTCGACTCTACAATTTGAACTTCTGAATATTGTCCCTAATGGCAAGCCAGTTTACAGCCTTTCTAGAATCCCTTAGCCTACTCTAGCAATATGACAATCAAGCAGTAAAACTTGCTAAAGTTTTGAATAATTGGTATATATATTACGATGAGGTATACAAAGAACTCCAAAAGACAAGAACACTCTTGAGCACACTGCATCGTCAGTGTCTGACCACGGAGGAAGCACTTACTAAGAGCATCGACAACCAAATCATTTTGGAAAATAGAAAGCTAGACAAACTAGAAAAACGGGAAGCACAATGGATCTCTCAAGCACGATGCAGCCTCTCTAAATTTGAAGAAATCCAACCCAAGCTCTGACATCTACTTGTTGTTTCCCAAGAAACAATTACTCTGTTTGATCCCGACATGATTCATTTACAGAATACATCTACCCAAGACAAGATGGAAAACCTGTCGAAGCTCACGACATTGACTGTGGATATCCAAAACTTGCTGCGTACATGGGAATATTTTCAACACCATCTCTCTATCTCTGCCAAAGTCATTATTGAGGTCTGTCTACAACTACCTGATGCTACTAGCTCCAACTTGCCATCATCATAACCGTCTAAGTAACTCTTTTTGTTGTTTAGATCTCTCCATTTCTTCGGGACGAAAAAATATTTTGAGGTGGGGGAGATGTTGGAGGGGCCTAAGTCGGCCTTTCAACTAGGCCCTTCACCTGACCATTCTGAAGTATATGTCAACAGGTCGCATCAACTAGTATAGGTCGGGTCGGTCGGCTAGACCGACAGACGATTATGTAACTGTATTGAAAGATGTATATATATAGGCTATTGAGCCGATGCACTAGTTAGATTGGTTCTATGTTGTATTCTTCTCTTGTTGGTTAAAACAAAGGCTTGTGCTTCTCTCTATATGTCTCGTCTCTTGTATCTGTATCATTGTGTATGCTTGCTTAAACACATAATGTATCTATGGTAACCACATGAATCTTGGAACTACAACATGCTGCTAGATTTTTTAACTCCTAGACTATTTACACTGGAATTTATCAGGAAGAAGCTAAGAGTAGAAACTGAACATTTTTTGGACCCTAAAAATGCCTCAGATATTGCATTCACATGGGATGTAGGCCCATTCATTGTCAAGAGTAAGGCTTCCATTCTAGCCATTGAATGTGTAGTAAGAGAGATGGGATTCCGAACAAAGGAAACCATCAACTATGACCCCCACCATATCATCTCAAACAGAAGGAAAGAAAGAAACATAAATTTTTTTATACATTTTGAGCTTGCAGGTGTGGCAGAGACTGCCAACTGGTTAGAATATCCCAAAAAAAGGAAGATCAACGTGGATGTACAGGATGACTCCACTTCTATGGTGAAGACAACCATATCCCCACTGCCCGGCTCCTCTAGCTTGGCTCTAGCAGTTGGAGAAGTTATACCCCCTTCCAGTGGCTCCGGAGGATCCAACAAATTGGAAACCATTGATGTCATGGATATAGATGAAGGCACAGAAAGAGCTCCCAAAAGGCAGAAAGTAGAAGAACCTGGGCAGTAGATGGTACTGGTGACAGCTGGTCAAGGCAAGAAGAGACAGGTGAAGGCTAAGGTTCCTTCCTTCGAGGTCAAAGAATATGTATTCAACAAAACAACTGTTGAACCTTCCACACAAGACAAAAGCAAAGTAGAGTTGCTAGATGAGTATAAAGAGAGTGCAAGAGCAGCTTCAGAGGAGTCTAAGCTATATGCAGAGGTGAGGAAGATTTCCAATAAATATGTGTCTTTGGTAGCTAGCAAAGCCATGCCCAAAACACCTTGAACTTGGCCTTAGCTACCAAAAACAAAGCCACTGAACTGAAAATGAACTTGGAAGATATTCCTATTCCTGATATGATCCACTTGCACAAAGAGACTAGAGATGTTATATATGCCAAACTGTTGAAAGCTACCTTGGAGCTATCCAAATTACAAACCAGTAAGAGTAAGGTTCAAAATCAGCTTAGACTTGAAAAGGTGGGAAATAAGGCCCACAAGACACAAATAAAAAAGATGCAAAATGCATTATTGGCTACTGAAATCCAGGAAGACAAGAGGGATAGTATACAAAATTTGTTGGACGAGAAGGACAATGATATTCATACATTGAAGAAGAAATTAAAGATCCCTTCCACCCAACTGATAGAGCATCTGAGCTGACAGAGCTCGAGGAGAAAAGGGCTAAGCTGAAGAATGAACTAACAGACTGTAAATCCAAGTTAATAAAGTTTGAAGAGAAAGAAAATCAATGGCAGAAAGATATGGCTCTTATGGTGGAGAGTGAAAAGAAGATGAAAGCTAAATCTGAGGAGTTGGAAGGAAAATTGCAGGAGAACGACAAAGAATTGGAAAGTATGGCTACTCCTTCCTCCATTGAATATGGGGATTTATCCATTGGGAAAGCCATGGAACAAGTAAGTTTAACAGACCTATAAGAAGTAAAGTTGCATAAGTAGAATGTAGACCTGGAAAGTAGGGTTACAGAGGAAGAGCAGGAGAGGAAGGCTTGGGAAGACAAGTACCTAGGGTAGTAGGTTAAGTATGATGAATTGATAAAACAGGCTATAGGTCAAGCTTCACTATAGGAGGCAAAGCAAGTTATTTGGGATGACATCATTGATGAGGCAGACAAATTGAGGCCCTACCTCAACTTTGTCCTAGACAAGGAAGCTGTAATCAAGCTGGTTAAGCAAAGTGTAACAATAGCGAATGAAAAACTGAACAAGAAGCACGTGGGATGTGTTGAAAATGCCATATAGTTCTTAAATGGCTTAATTGAGGATGAAGTAAAGGAAACAAGCATAAAAGATAGATTGTCTACCATCATTTGGGCCAAGAGGGTGATAAATAAACATCGGTAGGTAAATACTATTCAAGCTAGAATTGATGTCATGGCACACCAAGTGAAATACTTCAGGGATATGTTTGAACCATTTTTCAAGAAGGGAATACCTCTCTTCTATGAAGAAGATGGTACCATGCTTACCCAGAAAGAGTATCAAGTTAAGTTGGTGCAATGCAGGATGGATTACACAGACTTTGCTAGCATGATCCAGCCACTGTTTGGAAAAACAGTGGCAGAGAAGTTGACAAAGGAATTTGAATTGGTGATGATTTTCAAAGAAGCATGTACACACCTTCAAAACTATTCATACAGAGACCATATAGAGCTACGAGTATTGCTAAAGGAAGTGGCCCTGTCAGAATTTCTAGATGATGATCAGTGGAAGATCGTGGAGAATTATGGGAAAGCAAAACTAACACTGCATGCATGAAGATTTTGAAGATCATGGAGATTACAGCCTAAGAAAGTAGTTACCAAGGATTTTTGTTTATTTACTAGAGTTTGTTACTAGCTAGTAAATGCTTGAGGGCACTTGTAAAGGTTGTTAAGCCTACTTGTCAGCATTTGTTGTTTTTGTTGTAACTAATTTTCAGAGAGGATGGAATTGTTTGTATAGGTGTCATCAATTTTTGTAACACCTTTCTGTTTTGGAAGCTAGGTTAGAATATTACGAGCTGGAGAACTGAGGTTACCACCTCCTATATATATTCATATGTAATGAAGAGTAAAGGGTTGTTGGTTGGAACCCGTGAGTCCTTGTGCTATGTAAATTTGAGATACTCCTTTAATAAAATGGGAAGAGCCGAGCAAGTGATTTGAAGCAGAGATTCTTGTGTTATTTGTTTTACAATCTATACCTCATTTTATTCATGTGAATGTTTCCTTATTATCTATGCCATATTGTTTTCTTTTCATGCTTGGATAGGTGTATATTGAGGCAGAATTCATATGTTTATGCTCTATTTCTTTGATTCCAAGCATCCACAAATCTTTTTCTACTAAAGTTAATGCAGAATTCATCTTATAATGCTCTGTTTTAATGGACTGTTCTTATTTCTTCTCTATCACTAGACAAACAGCTTTTTGACTATAAATGAGTAACTACCATGCCTTTGTTAAGAATCTTAGGCAAAGCATTGCCCCTTATACAATATTAAGTATTTTGACTCCATTGCCCAATGAATGTTCACCTTGCTTCAACCAAACAATAATCGGATCTAAATTTGAATTCATATAGCTAGCCTTGATAAACAAATATTGAGAGGTCCCTCTCTGGAAAGATAGAAGCTAACTCTCTTTCCTAAAGCTTGGTTTTATGGTTACCTCAAAATGTCCTTTCCCACAACCTTAAGGGTCATTTTGAGTGCTAACACTCCTTATAAAAAATCTCATTTGTTTCAAAACTTGTCTACTTCAACAAAGGGCTCAGGGTTTTTTTCTTGCTTCACAAACAGTTTTTTAAGTCCTCTTGTTATGGCGATTTTCCGTCTCCAACAATATTTGAAAACACTGCAACTTTAGCTTCGAACTCTACTGAGATCAGATTCAATCTTTAGCTTTGGTTAATTCCGTCTCTACCTTTATAGGGCTTCAATGACTAGATTCCTCAACAATACTACAAAAAGTGAAAATAACTCCTAAAAATGCTTGATCCAGAATAATAAATTATAGACTCGGCAATTTTCAATTACCCGCATGGACTTCATTAACCACCCTATCGATTCTCCTACCACTTTTGTCCAACTACTGGTCGCTACGAGCTATTTGTACGTTGGCCCTGGTAAAATAGCTAATTTGTCTTCACTCTCCGACCCTCCATGCACACGCAAGGTTTTAAATAAACGTTAATTGTGAGAACAACATTTCATGGTAGTTAATTCCATATTATTAATAATCAAATCATGGACAAAACTATTGGGTCTTTGTCTCTATTTTCTCAATTTATAGTCATAGGGAGTAGCACTTATCTTGTGGCTCATCAATGTCACCCAGCACAAATAATAAGAGACCATTACACAAATAATAAGAGACCATTGTAATACAAGAAGTTTAAATGACCGGATCGTTAATCAAGCTATTCTGTATTTATCAATTGAACTTATTAATTTTCAACTTTTACATTGCATCCTCTAAAAGGAATTACTAAAGAATCCTTCCTTACGTATTCAATTTGTGACAACTTGATACCATTGTGGCTAGTTAGTAATTAAGTTTATAATAATTGGGTCAGACAAGAGAGGAACATTAGTTCACCGTCGAATAACTCATATCAAATTCCCATGTAATTCATACATATCTCTAAGTATTTGAAGATTAATTAGTGCAGCATATCAAGATGATGAGGAAGTTCAAGCATAATTGATTTCTTTGTATTTCCGTAATTTCCAAACTTCCATATTTCATTTCAAGGGAGACAGTGAAAGCTTGAAATACGATCTAGTTGCATGGAAAAGTGATTATGCTAATGCTTCACCTCACGTAACTAGGAGTATTAAAGGCTAATATTTATAATCAGTACTGTAACTCTCTTATACCTAACCTTTTAAAATCTAAACAAGTGGAATGAGTAGATTTCTCCATCTCATAATCAAATATTTTAATATACTACAACAACACAATAATTGAAAACTCAATTTTTTTGAAAATATAGGCATATTAACTATATTAGCACAACTACTTAACTTGTGGCTTATGAACATTGATAGGCCACAAGTTAAGTGCCGCAAGCAAATTAAACATGTTACGTGTTCTCCAAGTGTAGTTGTAATCACCCCATTGTCTATGTTTGAGCTAGCTATTACCACCTTCCTTCTTCTAGTTAAACGAGTTGTTTGCCCCCGTTATCAACCTACATCACAAATCAAAAGTGGAGAGAATTACACTGATAGGTGTTATTCTAACACCCATCAGTGTAAAAGTTGCGGAGAATAATTACACCAACATCAATGCATCTTCAATGTTTATTTAACCTAATAGATTGAGAAAGGTGTGAAAAAGTTAGATTCAGAAAAGTGTGAAAGTGATAGATAGAGGAAAAAAACACACAATCCCTTATTCCATTACTTTATCAAATGAGTTAAATACATCAAAAACTAACCACTTACTGACTTGCTAAAAATTAAATACTGGGAGCAATTACCATTCTTGTTCAGACATCTTCATCTTTGATGCTATGTGTTGATGCATCTTCTTCTTCTTCATGCTCCAACTCTAGATATCTCTTCTTCTTGTTGCTACTTGGATTCAACCATTTCTTCTTCTTGAATATGAGAATTGGAAAATTTCACTCTTGATTTTCAATTTCATAATGTTGGTTTGAGAACTAGTAATCTACACCTTCACCTGAAAAAAAATTATTGCACAATTTCTTCCTTATGTTGAGTGCACTGCTCCCTTTTCTTCAACTACCGCTGATATAAATATGTTGTCCTACAGTCCTGCACACTCAAAAAATTTGTCAATATTACAAAGAAACTTGTCAAGCTTACAAATAATATCATATTGATTTTTTTCATTTTTCTCTTTTTTTAGAGCATCCTCTTCTTTACATAAATCCAGTTCAACCTCTGCTTTAGAATATAGTCTGTCATCTTCATCTTCTTTGGAATTTGCAAGCCAATCCTCAATTAATGCCAAATCTTCCTCAAAATTTGTTTCTTCACTTTTAGCTTCAAATTGTTCATCTTCCTCACCTATTTTTACTACAAATTCATCTTCTTGTGCATCTTCTTCATGTTTTTTTGCTACAATCAAAACATCATCCACATGGTATTCTTCTTCAAGTAGGATTCCTTCTCCAAGAAACACGTCAATAAGCTAATTTTGCTTCAAGATAGTCAGCCAACCTCCATTTGAAAGGTGTTCCTCATCATACTTGGGTTCAATTACTTCAACCTCTACTTTTGAGAGATCATCTTCATCATTATCTTCTTCTCGATTCACTTCATCAAAGCATACTGCTTCATTGGCAGTTTATTCATTAGCAATAGACATTGTTAGATTCAACAAAGCACTAACTGCTTCATTGGCAACTTCACCATCACATCACATGCTTCTATATTGACAGCTTCAATTGCAACTTCTATATTTTTGTCTCTATCATCCACTTGTGCATCTATAGAGTTGGATTCATTGATAGCTTCATCTTCATCATAATGAGTGCCATCCACTCGTGACTCAACACAATGGGATTCACCATGCTCTGCATTACACAAAGAGTCTTCTTCTCTCTCCTTCTCTAGTAGCTCTTCTTTACACACACAGACATAATGTGGCAACATTGTGCAAGATGGTGTACCCGCTTTCACTGTAGTTGGTTTCCATAATACTGCAAGCTTCCTTTGAAGTTGTGGTTGTTGCAACTGTGTGCAACATGCTGTCATCTTGAGCTTGCTAGATGAGATGCAATGCATTGTACCCTTCAATATGAATATGTTCTTCTTCATTTGTGGGATTCTCAACTATAGCTAAACCTCTTTATATTTCTATGCAACATACATTTCCTTTGTTGATCTTTTGTTCTCTCTCTTGAGTTGTTTGAGTCTTCTTTTCCGACCCATGATGGTTTCTCTGGGAAGCTCATCCATCTTCTGTCATGGCTAACTTCTTCCTTCTATTCTCTCTTTCTCATTCTTTCATCCTTCCTTCCTTGTCACCCCCCCAAAAAATATGGGTTTACTTAGGTAATGCAGTATATTTGTAACTATTAATAAATGAATCCTCTTAATGCAAACTCTCCTTTTGTTTCAAAATTTCAACATAGAGGGGCTCAGGAATTCCTTTTCTTACTTCAACAACAATTTTTTAGATTCTCTTATTATGGTGACATGCCATGTCTAACCATATTTAAACAAGGTGAAACTTTGGCTTCAATCTCTGCTAAGATCAACTTCAATCTTTGGCATTGGCTAATTCCTTCTCTACCTTTTGAGGGCTTCAACAACTGGATTCCTTGACAAAACATCATCTATCTTTTCACATAAATAATATGAACCTTTTTTCCTCACACTACCTAATACTACTTCATAAACCCTTTAAAAAAACTTTCTTCACACTACCTAATACTACTTGATAAACCCTTTAAAAAAACTTTAAAAAAAAAATCATTAGCAATTACCATAAATGATGGGGCTTTGTCAAAGTTCACATTGGCGAGGTCTTTCTCCGCAGGCGAATCGATCTTTCCATACACGGATCAACTTCTTCAATAACGAGCGAATCGACTTCTCTCTTCATACGTCATACGTCAGCGCTATCTCCATGTGAATTTTCTTCTGCATGGTCGATTTTCTTCATGCGGATTTTCTTGGATGGTCGCTCCCATATGGCCTATGCACCCATGACCATGCACTCTTCCAATGAAAACGTTAGCTTTCCCATCTTTTGTGGCGCCGTAAAATACTCTACTCTCATATCTCTAAAGAATCTTCTTCTTTCTCTTCATATTTCGTAGAGGCTTAATTTTTCTCTAATTTCTTCAGATTCTTATTCTTTATGTGAGACTATGTGAAAATGATAAGAAGAGGCACACAACACACAATGCCATGCCATGTTCTATTACTTCATAAACTGAGTTAAATACATCAATGAAGACTTCTATAAAAAGATCCAGTTCCCACTAACTATCTAAATGCAACGAATTGATTTTGATGGTATCAATTTCAAGATTGACTAACCACTTCTTAACTTGTCAACAACTAACTAACATGATTTCAAGATTGACTAGCCCCTTCTTAACTTGTCAACAACTAACATAAGTAATTAGCATCCTTAGACTAAAAGTAGGTTTTTTTATTGGCAAGGTTGAAACAAAAAGGTATTTATTCATTTGTATAGACATAAACATAGAGGAGGGATTTAAAAAGGTGATAGAATTCAATATTAGAGGATGGAGTTATTTAGAATCCTTAGATAATTAGTAGATTCTATTTAAGTGCAATATATGATATGAATATGAACAATTTGCAACGAAATTTCTAAAAACTCAAAAAAATCTGAACTTTTCCAAAGCAAATTCACAATTTAAATAGTAAAGTAGAGAATAAAAACACATGAATAAGAAGATCGAAGAAACACAAGGCATTATACAATTTCAGTTTGGGAACCAAAAATCATTACAAGACTAAATGAAGTAGTACATATAGAGGCAAGAACAATACCCCTTGGAAAAGGAAGATGGAACAGATGAAGGTGACATAGAGGAGGAACCAAAGGAAGATGAAGGAGCATCACAATATTCCAAGGACATATCAGAGGAGGAAGGAGAAGTAGTGAAGAAAGTTAAGGATGTTGAGTTACCTCAGGCATCATTTAAGCTTGGTTTGCATATTTGCAAGATATATCAAAATATCCTTTTTTCATTGAGATTTTGAAGAAAGATTCTCATCTTTAGTCTCTATTATTTTTAAAGGGTAAAAAGTCTCATTATAATAATAATTATATATTGTTTCTCCATTTTTATATTCAATCAATTTGTAAAAAATCATTCAAAGAAAAAGAAACAAAGAACAATTACCTCTATCTCTATTCTAAAGCAAAATTTAAGAAAATGAGTTTATATCAAAAAAAAAAAAAAAAAAAACATTTTGTACTTTCATCTTTTTAAATGGAAACTTTTAATCATTTCTATTATTTAAAAAAAATATTTACTTAACCTAATATTCTTAATTTTTATATTTATTATATTACTTTATATGTAAATTAACGCTTATTAAGATCCGTTCTCCATAACATATTATCAAAACAAACTAAAATATTTACAACATATTATCAAAACAAACTAAAATATTTACATAAGTTAAAACATTAATTTAATTTAATTTTATCTTAACAAGTGTCATATTTTAAACTTGAGGAGTACTAGTATAGATAAAAACATTATTAATATTATGAAAGTTTTAATTTTTTTTATATGAACTTAAGTTTGTATATCTTATATTTTAGTTAAATTATATAAAATTATATACTTTATATAAAAATTAAATTATATAAAATTTATTTTTATTTTTAAAAATATTTAATCGTATTATTTTTTGTTTTTCAAATTTTTTTATTTAATATATAATGATATAGTTATTAAATCCATAAATTATTTTTAAAAATTAGATAAAGAATTTTTTTTTAAATTTTATTTATGTGTTCAAATTTGTTTGAAAAATATTTTATATTATGGTAAATAAAAAAATTAAAATAATAATTATTATAATAAATATTTTGAAATTATAATTTAATATAGATAATTTGAAGAAAAAGTAATCTTCATCTTTAATATTTTTAATAATAAACAAATATATTTTCTTTATTATATAGTATCTAACCTTTATAAAATTAAAACTTTACATCTTTAATATTTTTAATAATAAACAAATATATTTTCTTTATTATATAGTATCTAACCTTTATAAAATTAAAACTTTAATTATATATACTTGCATTCTTAAAGCAATGAGATTCTACCCTTTTTAAAGGTAAAACCTTTAATTATATATACTTGCATATTAAAGCAATGTGCTTCTTTAAAAAATTAAAACCTTTAATTATATATACTTTATATACTTGCATCTTAAAGCAACGAATTTCAAATGCATATCATCCACTTTCTAACCCTATTAAGATTAAAGCCTTTAATTTTATATATTTGCATCCCTACGCATTGAGGTTCTTTTAAGAAATTAGCTTACTTTAATGAAATAAAGAATCTTTATTCTTCAATTAATATTTTAAATCTCGAAAATACGTTATAAAATGTTTTAAAATTTTTATATAACGAAAAATTCTCAAAAATAAAATATAAAAATAATTACAATATAATTTACTTATTACTAAATTAAATTAAAAAAGATATTACTAAATTAAATTAAAAAAGACAGATGATGTATCTGGAATAAGCACATATAAGTGATATAAGATTCAATCATATTTTACATACCACAAATGAGTTGCATTGCAAAAGTAAAATAGCAATTTCCAAGATAGTTAGGAGATTAAACTATTAAAAGTATTAAGTTCATCATCTTTTTTAAGATATTGGTGTATTTTTCATAATGAACAAGTATTAAGTTTATTTATCTCTTTTAAGATATTTTGTATATTTTTCATTGTGAATGTAATATCTTTTCAAATTAATCCAATTACTATTATTATTTTCGTAAAAATAAATGTATTTATGTAAATGGTCCTGGTGAGGAGCTCAAGGCCAAGGTCTCACCAGCCAATCTTGAAAAGTAAGTGATGCGATTTATTCTTAAGTATTGAATTAGTAACAGACGCAACTAAGAAGTGAGGTCACTAAAAGGGAAAGGGCGGATAGCCTTCCAACATCTAATAATAGATGATGGGTATCGTCTTAATGCCATGGGCACTCAAGGAAGAGTAAGTTACGGGTAGAAATGTCGTCGTAGTCCAAGAGATGGTCACTTGTCGCCACTTTCTAAAAATAAGGTCTATCGCATAGTAAGACGATAGCTATGACTAAGTAATCCTAAATAAAACTAAAGATAATCACTAAATAGCCTAAATGCAAATGATATCCTAACTACTATGATAACCCTAATAAATGCTAGGAGAGCCCTAAATTCACCCAAATAGCATCTAAATTAATGACTATGATACAACCACCTTGAAGAAAGTATAGATTACTTTTGGAGGTTAAAAAAATATAAAGTGATCTATATAATATATAGATTGGTAATAATATTGTTTTCTTTAAATGATAAAGAGATCATTCGATACTCCTTCTACCTTAAAGAGATAGTGATGATTACTTTTAAAGTTAAATATGTAAGTTAGCTATATATATATAGATTGGTATAATAACAAATATTGCAGTTATTATAAGAAAGGGTTATTATAAGAAAGGCACATACTCATATAAAATTCTTCCGCTCATGTTGCTTTGGAGTTCGATCTCCACATAGAGCTTCTCTACCTAGACGGACCTTCCAAAGAACTGAATTAATTTTAGAAATATATATAACAAAGGTTCGAGGATAGAAACGTGGCGACTGTTCCTTGAGATAGTAATGAGTTTGTTAGATGACAGATAGTGGGCGATGTTGCACCATCAGCGTTTGTTACGAGTTATCCATCTGGCGCGATCATGATCATGAGCGTGGCACCTCCAGCGTAGAGTTCCCCAAGGAGGTGGGGTTTGTTTTGTCTTATTTGTATATAGATCTGCGAGGAAGAGGAGATAAGGGCGAGATATATGATGCGTTAGGGAGATGTATATAGGAGATACCTGAGCTACTGGAAAAAGGGGATTCGACAGTCATCGTGGCCTCTCGGTTGTTACTTGAGCATCGAGTAGATGAAAACTCAAGTCGCAGTAGAAACAGGGAGTACTGTGTGGTTTCATCGAGAGGATAGCTCGGCCAATCCGTCGACTACTCTGGAAAACAAATGATAAGTCTTTCTTCTCTGTATTTTCTCTGGATAGAGCATTTTGGTTACGTTCCTTTGTATGATTTAATTGTTATTCATTTCTACATGATGGTTAAATCTTAGTTAGGATAGAGAGATCGTAGTTTTCCTGTCTTTTGTCTTTGGTTAAATTTTAGAGTTCCGTCAATGAGGGATAAAACGGCCAGAATTTGCAGGATCTCTGTAGAAATAGAGCTGGTAACCACTGGCTTACACACGGTGGTATGTTTGGAAATGTCGACACTGTATGATCGGCAAATACCCCGATAAGGCAGAGTTTGTGTAGATCTCCTTTTGTATCCTTACATTGTTTAGGATTGATCCTTGTCACCAATAGAGTAGCGCCGAAGGATTAAGGACTTGTCGATATGGAGTCGTTGGGTAGCTACAATTTTTGTTTAGTGTATACCCTGCTGTAAAAAGATGAATGAGCACCCAGGAGTAGTAAGCTGTCGGTAAGTTCAAAGGTGTGAGTTTCATTTTTATGCTTGGGCTTTGTTAAATTGGAACCCTGGCGGTTGAAAACGTTTGAGATGTCTGCTGATAGAAAACATTTCCAGATTGAAATCGTTGCGAGTTTTTCTTTTTTGAAGTCGTGGAAGTTCCAGGCTTCCAGCTATGAATTCTTATTACCGATGGTATGCCTGGAAATTATATTACAATTAAAGTCATGTGGATTCCGATTGCCTGAAGAATCGTATTAACTTCATACAAGGAATGTGGAATGAGATAGTCAATACTTTAAAATATATTTATGGCTTTATAAAATAGCTATGAATTCGTATTACCGGTGGTATGCCTGGAAATTATAATTAAAGTCATGTGAATTCAGCTTGCTTGAAGAATCGTATTACCTTCCTACAAAGAATGTGGAATGAGATAGTGAATACTTTAAAATATATATATATATGGTCTTATAAAATAGTTATCTTATTTTAGTTTGGATTTTAAATGAGTTTAAATCATATATATGGTCTTATAAAGTAGTTATCTTATTTGAGTGGATTTTAAATTAGTTTAAATATTATATATATATATATGGTCTTATAAAGTAGTTATCTTATTTTAGTTTGGATTTTAAATGAGTTTAAATAGTGGATTCTTAAATGATGGCTTATAATTATGTATAGTGTAACTTTTGGATTTTACCTCTCAACTTTACATAATAGGAGTAAAAACCTTAGCTATGGGTTTGGACTAAGATTAGGGGTGAAAAGTAGAATGATTTGTTGGTTTTCCTACGAAGTATTTCATGCTTTGACTTTTAGTTAAATCCATATTTCAGGAAGGAGTAATAGTGGTTATGGTTTCATGACCAAGTCACGTTTAAGTATAGATATTTGTCAAATTTTGATGTTAGTGTTGATTATCTTGGAAAATCCTCTCGATTAGTAAGGTTGTGAGAAAAGGTATTGGAATAATGCAATGATGGTGTTGCTGATGTAAATCCTTCTAGATTGATAATTAATACAAGATTCAAATTACTTGTGGACATAGCTCTCGGTATGGGTGAACCACCTTACACTGGTCTCTTTCTTGTGTGTTTTTTATGTGGACATTTTATGTTTATCTAAGATGTTTATGTCGTGATTTATTATGTGTAATTGAGTTACTTCTGTACAAGTGTATGCTTTTATGATTAACTCTTTGAAAAAAGATAATCCATGATTATGTATGTTTTCTTTGAAATTTAGGATTATGTCTTCAAGGAGAATAAAATGGAAATCTTTAAATTATGATATTTAAAGATAGATAAATTGTAGTCGTATCGTCAGGATTATGTTGAAGCAATATAAGATTGTGTATGTTTACAATGGAAACTATTCCGATTACAACAAAAGAAGATGGGTAATAATGGTGCATAATAAATATTTATTTAGTTGATTATATAGCAGAAGAAGAATCTTCAATATTTCCCAAAATACTAATTCGTATTTTTGGGTATGTTACAGTGAATGGGTGAAGCATGTCATACATGGTTGTTGTTTCTCATATCGTTTAGTGTTACATGATATTTTTATTTTTATGTCATGGATATTTAATTTTAGGTTTTTATTTAGAACGAAAAAAATAATATTAAGATATGAACTTATCGACATTTAAAAATATATAAATTTATTAACATTTTAAAAGATTTAATACTATATATAAATATATTATTTTATTATTAATTTTATTCTTTTAAACTATAAATATTAATATATATATTTATTTTATATTATTATATAAATTCATTTAAATGTACTAAATTATAAATAAGAAAATAACCCTTTGCATAGTAGTAATAAATAATATGTTATAACATGGATTAAAAATCACAAGCCATGTTGGTGCAAAGCAACATCCAATTAAGATGGATGCATTAATTCATTTCCACTCAACATTGATTCATGGTAGTATTACATGATAAAGAGTGATCTATATAAAGCACAAAAATAAAAAATAAAATAATAAAAATAAGTGGATTTAGCACAAGGCTGCTTAGTATCTACTTTTTAAAATAAATGAAATTATTTCTTAAGAAAAGGTATAATAAAGTGTGGTGCTTAGTATCTACTTTTTAAAATAAATGAAATTATTTCTTAAGAAAAGTTAGATTAAAGTGTGGTGACTTAATTATTAGTACAATATAAATTTTAGTATTTTAATAATTATATAAATTATTTTAAAAATAAATTATTGATTTAAATATATGAAATCATTTTTAATGTTAATTCGTATCCATATTCATATATACATTAATTTTTCATCCTTTTTTAATTGAAAGCGCATTCTTCAATACTTTTGAAAACATGGTTACCTTAACCCAATTATTCACCTCAATTTAATTAGAAAAAACACTTGTTCATATTTTACATGTTTTAACATTAATTTATATGTACATTAATTTAATTAAAGAAAATATTTTTTCAATTGAAATGTAAAGATAGAAATTTGTTATAATCATTCGTTAATTGTTTTATAGAAACTTGCAATAAATATAAGAATAAGAGCTGCACTCAGTGTCTTCTCTGTAAAAAAAAATTAGAAAAACAATTGATTGAATATCATTCATTTTTTAAAACATTAACTCTTTAAAAAAAATCGTTAACACATAATTAACACATCACCGCATGATTGGCATATTACAAGCATATCGCTCATTGCCATTCTATATGTATGTTACAATCTGGTGATAGTAAAATGTATTATGGAAAATAACATAATTATATGGTAAAATGTACCATGGCTATCTAAAGTTTTATACATCATTACATGGTGATGTGCCATGGATGTTATTAAATACAAAATGAAATCAAAATGATATAAACAAGTAATGTTTTAAAGCTAAAATCCTACTTGAAATAATCATCATAAAATATTGCAAAATATTTCCATATATAGAGACAAATTACTCATAATGCTTTTATGCTAAGTTGCTCTCCAAAATGCAAAATGAGTACTCGCAACATATTTCAAATTCATTCAATACTGATGTTTAGGATTTTGGGGAGAAAATTTTAAAGTTTTAAGGTCTCCATGTTTTGAAACTTAGATATAAGTTTAATTTTATTCTATCAAAATTTATTTTCAAATTTAGAAATATTGTGGAAAGCTAAGTTGTCTTGTGTTTCCAATCAACAATTTAAATATAAATTTAGAATGAAAAAAAAAAAAACATATGGGCATGTTCCATACAAGAGACCAATACCTTTTGTCTGTGCATTGTTAACATCTTACAACACAAAAATAGGAGGAACGTAACTGTAAAAGGGAGCAGGATACCATGCAAGATGATGAATTTGATGGATAGTTTAGTGACATGTTACAAAACTTGGCTCAATGAAAAAAACAAGAGTAAGATTTAGACTCAGACTTTTAGCTCAAACTTAAGAAAAGCTCAGCAGGCAATTTTTTGTTTTGTTTGGGTTATATGAATTTATAAAGTGGAGTTTACAAGTCAAACCCACTAACTTGTGAAAAACTAGGTGAGTACTCCTAGGCTAGCCTCACTACTAGCTAGTTTCACTCAAAAGTACTGAGAGAATCATGTGAGTTTTGTAACAAAGACTCTGCTCTACAAAAACCCTTAATACTCAGCATAATGGCAGGTTCAACGAATAATGACTTCATAATCAATAGTTTTGACTGGCCTTACTTAGGGCAAGTAAGAAAGAAAGTTTAGGGCAGTCCGACTAAGACTTAACTAGTCCAGTTCGAAGGGCTGAGGCTAATTGATACAACTATTGGGCACGCCGTATAGTTCATGCATCATGCATTATATGGGTTGGGTGTGCTATTGGAAAGGCAAGTTGTCGCATTATATGGGTTGGGTGTGCTATTGGGAAGGCAAGTTGTCGCATTATATGGGTTGGGTGTACTATTGGGAAGGCAAGTTGTCTCTGATGGGCTATGCCAATGAGGTATTTTGTAATGACCCTTTTTCAAAATTTTATTAAAATGCCAATTTTTTCACATTTTCCCCAATTACGACCTTTGACTCGTTTTACTGTTTTGACCTCCAAATTAACCCAAATGCTCCCAAATCTTCTGTAGGAGTGTATGAATGGTATTTAGACTTGAATATTAGGTTCAGGGATGTTTTACGGCCCTCCAAATACTGCTTCAAACTTGATTTGTATTCTGATCAATATATGTAATTTTGACTAGTAATTTGTGCATCAAATCCATCCGGGGGTAACACTGCAAATGGCCTTCCAAATGCCTCCAAACTCCCACGAATTTATGAACAGAGGTATGTAATGTGTTAAGTATGTGATTAAGGTCTCATATGAACCATTAATTGATTTTTACTACTATTATAACTCTCTCACATTCAATAGCAAAAACCCCCAATTCGACCCTTGGGGAAATGGCACTATTTCACCTCTCAGTACAAACAAACTGAGTAAAAATGCTTCAAATGCTCAAGTACAGTACATGAAACTTGTAGAATATATCCATGGCAGTATATGAATCACAAATATATCAAATAATCATCCATCCATTCGAAATAATCAACCTTATAGTGTCATACATCAAAGCATTGGGGAAATGGACATTGTTTGCTCATTAATCAATAATATTGCATACATTAAATGGGTATTTTGACCTGAGAGTTTCTGAATATGAATAACATATGATATGAAACTATTGTAATCAAAAAAATATCATATGAAGCTCTCCCAATGAGTGCAAGATCTCACCCAAAGCGTAATCCCTCAAGGAGCCCGAATATGCCTTCAAAATTGGAAATGGTGGAGAGAAAGTGCTGCACTAAACCAAACCATGAAACTTCCTATAGCTGCTACCTACAAATAAAAATCCATTAAAGCACCATGAAAGACCTGGGTGGCCTCTCCAAACACCAACTTGGATGGGAATCTTTCACCCTCGAAATTGGCTAAGGCAAGAAACTAGTCATCCACTAGTTCTCTCTTCACAAATGCAATTTTTCTCAAATCATCAAAAGCCATTCTCATACTTGATTTCTAAATTTTATAACCAAAATTAGCCTTCAATGGGTCGAAATCCTCTCAGTAGATTCAATAAATTTTCATTTAGAAAATATTCCTCATTTGCCACTTGTCTCCTAGTTCCAACCTTCCATCTTCTCCCAAATTTGAATTTGAGTCTCTTTAGCTTCCCCCAACTCCATGAGCACCTTCCTTGAGCCTATTTTTGGGGATGACATGTCATAATGATCAGGTGTAAGAAGTCAGGTCTGAATTTTGTCATAAATGTCATAGATGCTTCATTATTGTTGTCATAAAACTAGGGAATCTAGCCCAAGTGTCCACTAGTCTCCAATTTGACTCTTCCTCTCCCATGGAGGTTACTATTCCATCCCATTTCAACCTAAGATGATAAATGCCATGTGTTAAGACTTACCAAATCACCCAAGAGTGTTCACCTTCCCATGAATTCGAATTGGCAAGAGAGAGATGCCATGTGTCATTGAAAAATCAAGCTAGTGTGGGTCCCACCACCTCCATATGTCTCCAAAACCACTTGCCACTTAGAATTTATCTTGAATTTATTTAATCACCATATTTATGAAATGCTTGAACCCTTCTAATGTCTAAATATCATTTATTAGCTTCCTTATTACCATCCCACATGTGCCCATCCAACCTAGGAAACTAGTAGGATTGATGGGATTGTCTTACTATGCACTTATTTGAATGGGGACATTACAATCCTCCCCGCCCAAGATTGCTTGTCCTCAAGCAATTTCAGATTTGGATGTTACAAAATATTCTCCTCTTCCCATGTGGCATCTTCATTTGGTAAGTCCTTCCATTGCACTAAATATTCTTTGATGATTCTACTCCTCAACCTTCTTTCCCGTGTCTTCAAAATCCTTTCCGGAACAAGTGTGAGATGACATTCATCATCCAAAGGAGGAAGTATTTCTGAAGTGATGATTTTCTAACCAAGATATTTCTTAAGACAAGAAACATGAAATACATTGTGGATTTTACCCCCTTTCGGAAGTTCTAGTTCATATGCTACTTCTCCAACCTTCCACACTACCTTGTATGGCCCATAGTACCTTGGTTTTAATTTTTCTTCTCCATTCTTTTTTAGAGATGTTTGTTTATAAGGTTGCAACCTTAAATATACTAAATCATTGACTTGAGAGGTTCTTTCTTCTCTATGCCTATCAGCATATTGTTTTTGCTGATTTTGAGCAACCTGCAAATTGTCTTTCAAGAGCTTTAAAATTTCTTGGCTCTCTTCCACCCAATCTTTAGCCTTTGGGGCTCTACTATCACCAAATATAATGTCAGCAAATGTAAGTGTATCATAACCATATAATGCTTTTAAAGGAGACATTCCTATTGACATATGATAAGTGGTGTTATAGCAAAACTCACCCAAGTGTAGCCATTTTGCCCGTGCTTTTTGCTGCCCTCCCACATAGTTTCTTAGGTATCCTTCCAACCATTGGTTTACCCTCTCTGTTTGTCCATCAGTTTATGGATGATAGATGGTACTTGGATTCAATTGAGTGCCTACCAATCTAAATATTTCTTGCCAAAAAGCACCCATGAATCTACTATCTCTATCACTGACAATGCTCTTGGGGAGCCCATGCAATCTGAAGATTTCTTTGAAAAAAATATCAGCCACTTGTGCAGCACTAAAAGATGATGTAACAGCAAAGAAATGAGAAATTTTTTTCAACCTATCAACTACCACATAGATGCAATCCTTACCCAAGGATTTAGGCAATCCGGTGATGAAATCCATGGAAATACTGTCCCATTTTTGCTCAAGAATGGGCAATGGTTGTAATAGGCCGGCTGGACATGTAAGTTCTGATTTGTTTTGTTGACATGCTTTACATTCATTCACATACTTCTAAACATCTTCCTTCATCCCTTTCCAAAAAAAATCTTTTCCTTAACTGTCTATAAGTTTTGAAGATTCCCGGATGGCCCGCTAGTGGGGAATCATGAGCTTCTTGCAAAATTCGGTACTTGAGCTTGGAGTTATGAACTAAATAAATTCTTCCCTTATAATATATCATCCCATTCAAAATCCTATAATTATCATCCCCATTGATTCCATCCAACACATCACAAGCAAATTTGTCTTTGGCATATTCAACTAGTAGCATGTTTTTCCAATCCTTGGCAATATCCATGAGAGAAAAAGAAGGCCTTCTTGACCAAGCATCTGCTACTATATTATTCTTTCCTTTGACATATTCAATATCAAAATCATAAGCTTGAATCTTGCTTACCCACTTTTGTTGCCTTTCATTTAGATCTTTTTGGGTGAGAAAGTGTCTTAGACTATTGTGGTCAGTTTTCACCACAAACTTGCTGCCCACCAAGTATTGTCTGAATTTGGCCAATGCATGCATAATGGCCAGCATTTCTTTATCATAGATGGAGTAAATTTTTTCATGAGGCTGCAACTTTCTACTCTCAAAGGCTATGGGGTGTTGGCCTTGCTTTAGGATAGCCCCTATTCCTCCACCTAAAGCATCACATTCCACAACAAAAGGTTTAGTAAAATCAGGAAGTGAAAGTATGGGACAACTACTCATTACCTTTTTCATTTTTTTGGAGGCCTTTTCAGCCTCTTCATCCCACTTGAAAGAATCCTTCTTACTCAAATCAGTGAGTGGAGAATTCAACTTGGAGAACCCTTTCACAAATTTTCTGTAGTAGGTGCATATGCCAATAAAGCCTCTCAATTCGGTAATATTTTTTGGTGATGGCCATTCCAAGATAGCCCTGATTTTTTCCATGTGTACCTTCACTCCTTCTTGCCCAATAATGTTCCCAAGATACAGTAGTTCTTTGATCCCAAACTCACATTTTGATAACTTAGCAAATAAGGACTCTTCTTGCAAGATTTTCAACACAATCTCTAACTGTTGCAAATGCTCTTCCCATGTTTTACTATAAATGAGAATATCATCAAAGAAAACCAAAAAAAACCTTCTTAGTTGCTTGCAAAATATTCTATTCATACATGCTTGAAAGGTGGCTAGAGCATTAGTTAACCCAAAAGGCATGACAAGAAATTCAAAGTGGCCAAAATGACATCGAAAAGCGGTCTTTTGCACATCTTCATCTTTCATTCGAATTTAGTGATACCCTGATCTAAGGTCAATTTTTGAGAAGTATTTGGCTCCATGTAGCTCATCCATGAGCTCATCAATCCTAGGAATAGGATACCTATTCTTGATAGTCTTTTTGTTCAAGGCTCTAAAATCTATGCACATTCTCAATGTTCCATCTTTTTTCTTCACTAGCACTACTGAAGAAGCATAAGGGCTAGAGCTTGGTCTAATGAGTCCCAACTCTAGGAGTTCTTGGATAGCTTTTTCAATCTCATCTCTTAACTTTTTAGGATTTCAATAAGGTGGTATCTGAATGGGTGAAGTACCCTCCTCCAAAATAATATTGTGCTCAACCCCCCTATCCGGTGGCCTACCATGTGGAAGGTCTCTAAAAACCTTTTCATATTTTTGCAAAAGTCTCTCTATCTCCTTTGGGTGTTTGAAAATATTTATAGTTGGCTTGGGAGATGTAATATGACATTCAGCATCCCATTCTATATCCCCATGCCTCAATATAGATCTCATACTATTGCAAGTTACTACTTGATTTGGATAAGTGTGTTGCCCTCTCACAATTCTTTGTACTCCTTTTGAATCTTGGAATTTCATTTTGGGAATTTGATAATTTACTTTATGCTCTCCTATTGAATACAGCCATTGCACTCCCAAAACAACATTAGTATCAGCAACATCAACCACATAAAAACTATCAACAAAAGTATAGTTACCTATGGTGACTTGCAGCTTTGGAACCCATGTTTTGCATTGCATTGTGTTGTGACCGGGAATAACAACTGTGAAGCCATCAAATGGTTCAATAGGTATCTTTATTTTCTCTACCATCTCTGCATCAATGAAGTTATGAGTGGCTCCTCCATCTACCAAAACTGAAGTTCTTTGTCCTTGTACCACACCTTTGCATCGGACAGTATGATAGCGAGGGTACTACTGAAAGCACTACCATTCTTGCTTTGTCCGGCGAAGGCTGATTTTCTTCTTATCTTTCCTCTTTTACTGCTGTCTCATATGCCTCTTTTTGATCTGAAATATGTCCATCTTCATCCATGCCCCCATCATACCCCTCATTATCAGAAAATACTTCTATGTATTGAGCCTTTCCTTTGGTACATTTGTGCCCCGGTGTCCATGGTTGGAAGCATGTGAAGCACAATTTCTTTTTTCTAAGTTCATCCCTATTTAGTCCCTCCTTTTTATTCCTCTCAAATGACTCTCTTTGTCAAGGTTTCTTATCATATCCATCCCTTTGCCAAGGTTTCTTTTCAAACTTGTAGCTAGGCTTAGGAGGAAATCTCGTTCTAGGAAGCACATTTTGGAGATCCCTAGTCAAACTCATTGCATCTTTTAATGTAGTTGGCTTGTGGGATTTGACCAAACCTCTTAAGGGTTCAACCAAACCTTCAGTGAATAGAAACACTAATCTTCCCATAGATACATCAGCCACCTTGACTGATAATTTTTGAAAGTCCAACATATATTTAGTAGGGGACCCAGTTTGCTTCAATTGAGCTAGTTCTTTGAAAGACAATTCTGGATCTTTTTGTTCAAATCTTTCTAGTACCCTGTCAACAAATTCTCCATATGTTTTAACCTGATTATGACCTAAGGTTTTCAGCCCATGAAACCACCATTCATTGCCATCTCCTTCCAAATGAAAAATGACCATTTTTAATGCATCCTCTTCCAACATAGGATTCAACTGAAAATATACATCCAATTTTTGCACCCAAGTGTTAGCAGAATTTTGAGAAGAACCATCAAAAGTAGGAAGTGACAATTTTTCAATAGCGCTATTCATTTCTTTGTTTTGGAATGGACTCCTATTGTCTCCCTTCCTTTTAATCTTTTGCATAGCATCAATGTAGTCACTGAGTGGTACACCTCTTTTACACTCTTCATTCAAATCATTCCAATCATTTACTAGTTTCTTGTAATCTAATTCAAGATTGGGCTCTTCTTTGGGTGTGAGAAATTTAGGTGCAGTATGCCTTTGTGTGCTTTGAAATTCATCAGTCTATTATGAGGTCCTGTACTTGAGAAAATATGCTCATTCCCTTTCATCTTTTCCTCTGAGTGTGAACCACTATTATCTCCTATCATCCCTTTGCCTGAAAGTTGGCTACCCAACAATTCGAAACCTTTCATCATTTGTTTATTCATATCTAGCATAACCATGGTAATTCCTTCAAAACATGGTTTTAAGGCTTCAATAAATTCCTCCTTATGCCTTAATTTTTTCTCCTCCTCTCTACCCATTGTTTTAGAAAAAAACTATTTTTCGACTACTATCTCTTCTTCAACCAAAACTTCTTCAACTACTAATTCAAAGGGTGGTGGTATATTTGTTTGGCTTCTTGTCAATACCATCAGGTTCCAAGACCATGCTCTGATACCACTTGTAATGACTCTTTTTCAAAATTTTATTAAAATGCCAATTTTTTCACTTTTTCCCCAATTACGACCTTTGACTCGTTTTACTATTTTGACCTCCAAATCAACCCAAATGCTCCCAAATATTCTGTAGGAGTGTATGAATGGTATTTGGACTTGAATATTAGGTTCAGGGATGTTTTATGGCCCTCCAAATACTGTTGCAAACTTGATTTGTATTCTGATCAATATATGTAATTTTGACTAGTAATTTGTGCATCAAATCCCCCCGGGGGTAACACTGCAAATGGCCTTCCAAATGCCTCCAAACTCCCACGAATTTATGAACAGAGGTATGTAATGTGTTAAGTGTGTGATTAAGGTCTCATATGCACCATTAATTTATTTTTACTACTGTTCTAACTCTCTCACATTCAACACCAAAAACCCCTAATTCGACCCTTGGGGAAATGGCACTATTTCACCTCTCAATACAAACAAACTAAGTAAAAATGCTTCAAATGATCAAGTACAGTACATGAAACTTGTAGAATATATCCATGGCAGTATATGAATCACAAATATATCAAAGAATCATCCCTCCATTCGAAACAATCAACCTTATAGTGTCATACATCAAAGCATTGGGGAAATGGGCATTGTTTGCTCATTAATCAATAATTTTGCATACATTCAATGGATATTTCAACCTGAGAGTTTCTGGATATGAAGAACAGAGGATATGAAACTATTGTAATCAGAAAAATATCATATGAAGCTCTCCTAATGAGTGTAAGATCTCACCCAAAGCGCTATCCCTCAAGGAGCCCGAATATGCCTTCAAAATTGGAAATGGTGGAGAGAAAATGTTGCACTATACCAAACCATGAAACTTCCTGTAGCTACTACCTGCAAATAAAACTCCATTAAAGCACCATGAAAGACCTGAGTGGCCTCTCCAAACACCAACTTGGATGGGAATCTTTCACCCTCGAAATTGGCTAAGGCAAGAAACTAGTCATCCACTAGTTCTCTCTTCACAAATGCAATTTTTCTCAAATCATCAAAAGCCATTCTCATACTTGATTTCTACATTTTATAACCAACATTAGCCTTGAATGGGTCGAAATCCTCTCAATAGATTCAATCAATTTTCATTTAGAAAATATTCCTCATTTGCCACTTGTCTCCTAGTTCCAACCTTCCATCTTCTCCCAAATTCGAATTTGAGTCTCTTTAGCTTCCCCCAACTCCATGAGCGCCTTCCTTGAGCCTATTTTTGGGGCTGACATGTCATAATGGTCAGGTGTAAGAAGTCAGGTCTGAATTTTGTCATAAATGTCATAGATGTTTCATTATTGTTGTCATAAAACTAGGGAATCTAGCCCAAGTGTCCACTAGTCTCCAATTTGACTCTTCCTCTCCCATGGAGGTTACTATTCCATCCCATTTCAACCTAAGATGCTAAATGCGATGTGTTATGACTTGCCAACTGAGCCAAGAGTGTTCACCTTCCCACAAATTCGAATTGGCAAGAGAGAGCTACCATGTGTCATTGAAAAATCAAGCTAGTGTGGGTCCCACCACCTCCATATGTCTCCAAAACCACTTGTCACTTAGAATTTATCTTGAATTTATTTAATCACCATATTTATTAAATGCTTGAACCCTTCTAATGTCTAAATATCATTTATTAGCTTCCTTATTACCATCCCACATGTGCCCATCCAACCTAGGAAACTAGTAGGATTGATGGGATTGTCTTACTATGCACTTATTTGAATGGGGACATTACATATTGCTATTTGGGAATGATAAACTTTCCCTTCGAACTTTATCATAGTTTCCCTCTAAGACGCAAACTTGCCTCAAGAACGTGCAGTGTCAAACCATGTTCTTGAAGCTGCTAATTACATTTGTTATTAGCAACAAAAGATCAAAGATCTCCCAACATAAAGAGAAAAACTGAAGACTAACGTTGATAAAAAAACAAAAGTAGATTATTTTAAATTATGAAATTATATTTTATCATAAAGGTAGATTTAAAAATTTTGAAGTAATAGGATTATGCACTATCAATATTTTATATTTGCAATTTTTAAACCTCATTATTAAAATTATTATTCTTCATTTTATTCAAATATTTGTAGAAGAGATGGTGCATGGGTAATATTCAAATATTTAGAATATGCTCAAGGGGTAGAAGAGATGGTGCAGGGGTAGTATTCATAGTATGATTTTAAAAGTTTAAGTTACTTTAAAAAAAAATTAATCTAAATATTCTAAGTTTTAAATTTATTTTTTGATATTTTTAATCTTGATTTGTTTTATTGAAAAATAGATTAAGAAATTGGAATTATATATATTAAAGTGAGGTGATGAGAAATAGATAAATTTTTTTGGAAATATAGAGTATTTGAGAATATTGAATCTTTATAAATTCAAAAACACAATTTAAACATTTCCAAATTTAAATTTTACCTAAACAAATTTACCTAAAAAAATCCAAAACTTAGACTGCTCCTTTAAAACAAGTAGAGATCACATAAATTAAATTACATATATTAGTTATAGAATATTTGAGGTTGCTAAATCTATTTATAAATTCAAAAACACAATCTATGACACATAAAAGAAAGTTTAATCTCAAATTTGCTAAAATAATGGAAAATTCCAAATATGTGTGAATCTCAAGACAATGAGAAATAGTCTGGTTCCAAGGTTTCATAACGCACCATTTCTCATCACAAACCCAGAACTACAACCGTAAAGAATTGTACAAAACTGAATCGGAAGAGGAGGAATGGTGTAATGTATGGTTGCTATCAAATCCTCATAAATATTATTAACAAACAATTAATCAATTTGACTATACATTCAAAGAAGGGGTCGGTTTCCCCATTATCGCTTGAAATCTAAGGGGAGAAGCATCCTTCCAGAAGCGTCGTGCTGAGCGGGACGACTACTCCTGCCACATCATCGCTACTAATTAACTTGAATCGTGTGATTTGCATGATAAATCCTTCCGTAAGTTGAGAGCGTATAGGATGTCCCTTTTCATGGACTAACGTTGACAGTACTTCTTGTATGATCTACAGAGTCGCGGTTCCGGAGGTATTCTTGAGCCAAGATCAATGCCATTGCAGATATTATTAATCCTTCGCCAAATAACCAGACACAACTCAGATGCAACCAGAGAAAAGAGAACAAGTATAAGAAAAGCTTAGAGTTTTGTTCAGGGAAGACGCAATAAATGCTTTACTTATCTCTTCCAGACGGATGAAATAATGTTCTTAAACACTAGCAAAATAAATAGGGTAGGAGGGTTTATTATCCAAGTTTACTAGAAAAATGATAAATGGTCGAGCAAATTCTTGTAACAACAACAATTTAGTTAGTTGATGTTTCAGACATGCGCTAGTCAAGATCATCTACAGAATTGGATTGGATAGTTGTCTCTATAGAGAAGAGTAGTTTAAGTTCTCCTAACCCAATTGTTCAGGTTCAAAATTGTTCTCAGCTAATCCATGTTATTGCAAATCCTTAAACTCACCTATTTCTAGTGGTATTGGACCAGACAACTTATTTTCCAGTTCGGAGAGTTTGCAGTTTCTTTGGATTTTTAAATATTGGATTTTTAAATAATGAAAGTAAGGGGCCAGTAAATTTACTAGTGTGGATCACCAGCTCAACACCAGCTCGACAAGAGATGACCAATTTCATTTGGGAGATTTCCATATAATAAATTACTGTTCAAGTATAATTTTTTCAAGTCAACCAAATTGCTAAGGTGAGAAAGTATTTGAACATGAAGCATGTTACTATTAAGATAAAGGTTTTCCAGCTGCTCACAATTTCCAAGCTCAGGATGTATTCCCCTAGGCAGATTGCTTCTGGCCAAATTCAAGACTTTCAAGCTATTCAACCTTCCAATAGCAAATGGTATATAAGCTGAGAGATTATTTCTTCTAAGATTAAGGGACCATATTCTGCGAGAACAACAAGCCATGAAATATACACCTTCCTAATCACATGGGATGGAATCTGAGGCAATCCACTCTTTCAGATTATTCAATAGATTCTGAAAACTTATCTTAATTTCAATGATATGTTGCCTTTCTTTGGTTCATCCCATTGATCCAGGTGGATATCGGTGGCATCCCACCTCTTCCAACTGGCTCAAAACAGTCTTCTGGCAATTTTGGTAAATTACTATTTTTAGCAGTTTTTCGGGTCCTGAACTTCCGGAGCCATTTTGAGGCCCTAAACGACATTTTTTGGCGATTTGGGGGACCAAATGGTTGCCAATGGCACACATTTGGGCCCAGTCGAAAGTTGTAAATCTCGGTTAGACCTTTCCAACGAGCTATCGAGCGCCCTAAACGGAGATCGTATGCAAAATTTATGACCCCGGGAAGTTGACTATTCAACTAACCACCTTGGGGCCGCAAACTTTATGACGGTTCATCTTCTAGGGTTAGGTTTTTGGATGTTTGGGATTCTTTCCCTCATACTTATGATAAATAGGCCCTTTCGGCCTCTCTTTGTATTCATCTTGGCACGAATGAGCATAGCGGCCACATCTCTTCTCAGAGATAGCTACCACCATTCCAGCTATTGTATTTTACAGTCTGTTCTATTTCCGCTATTTAATAGAATATGTGTTTACTGTATCACTGTGTTATTTGCAATATATCTCTGTATATGATTCTGTATATGCTATCTTTTGTTTCGTTCCCACATAAATCCGGATCAGTGGTATCAGAGCGGTCTGCTCTTTGATTGTTTCTCGGTGCATGTCCCCGACGAGGTCAGGATACAGAGAGTTGGGTCTCGAACTAGTTTCACTTGGGGAAGACCATTCTCGCCGCCCCAAACGGCCTCCCATGGCGGAAGAAAAGAGAGACGACGGAGCAGTAGATCCTATCAAGTTGTTGCTCGAGGAAGCCCTCGCGCGACAGAGGAACGAGATGATGGATAATTTCGCCCAAATCCTTCAACGCATGCCAACAGCGGCAAATGCACCCTCAACGAGCAGCCATTTCGGAGATACGACTCCCTTCAAGGTACAAGTTAATTTTGATATCCCTTTATTTGAAGGCCAAATCGATGCCGATGCTCTAGATAAATGGTTGAATCTACTAGAAGGGTATTTCTCTGTCCACAAATTTTCCGACAGGGAAAAGATCATCTTTGCGCTCCTCAAGGCCGTCCCCCATGTCAAAAATTGGTGGGAAACTTATTGTGAGAAAAACTCGTCAGACGAGTCTGGATTGTTTGAATATTCCAATCCCACTTGGGCCTCTTTTATAGATGCCGTCAAGGAACAATATTACCCTGTTGGAAACTATGATGACCAGTACACAAAATGGACCATTCTGCATCAAGAGAGGGACCAAACGGTGTCGGAGTACACCAACAAATTTCATACCTTGCGCACAAAGCTAGGTATCAAGGACTCCGAGCGGCACCTAGTACTGAAATATCGCAGTGGCCTACACCGGTACATCCGAACAGAGATGGATTTCCTGGAAATCTCTTCACTCGGATCCGCCTATCGATATGCTGTCAAAATTGAGCAGAAATTTCAGCAAAAGAACAAGCGTGACTTCGGACCTGTGCAGAAGCAGGGCAAGGGAAACTCTGGCTCGCAGAGCACGGGGCAGGAAAAGGACAACCAGTCCCAACCACAGGAAAAGAAGGATAAAGAAAAGACAAAGGAGGACACCGGGAAGTGGTGCGAGTTTCAAAAAAGCCCCTGGCACAACACTGATGAATGTCGCTCAAAACTGTCATTGGTGGCAGAGATCAAAGCTTCAGAATCAGATCCCAGTTCCGATTCTGACTCAGAACCTAATTTCACAGCTGCGCAAAAAGGGAAGCAGATCATTGATGCAGAACCCAGTGCCGTTGTTGCGACCACACAGATTCAGCCAGAGGAGCCTGAAGAGTCGGAGGCAGAGGAGCGCCTTTTCCACTCACAGATGTGGGTGAAGGGAATTCCCCTACACTTTGTTGTGGACAGCGGCAGCCAGAAGAACCTGATCTCAGAAGAAGTCATCAATAAATTGGAGCTACCAATAACACCACACCCACAACCATACACCATTGGATGGCTAAGCCAAGGACGAAGGATCCGTGTCAGTCACCAATGTCGCCTACCATATGGCATCAATCCCTTCAAAGATGAGGTATTGTGTGATGTGGCCCCACTTGAAGTATGTGATGTTCTTTTAGGACAACCATATATGTGGAAGCGTCATGCTATATATGAATCACGACCTCGCAGTGTCATTGTCACTTTGGGAGGACAACTCTATCGGATACCAGAGATAGTTGCACCTACCCCAAACGAGCAGGGAAGGAAGATAATCTCCCACACTGGGAAATTTTCCCTATTCGCAATTGCCACTAAAGGTGAACATCAGATCGCGGAGACATCCACAACCTCTGCAAATTATCCTTCTACTCAGCAGAAACAAGAAAAACAGAAGTTCAGTGCAGCATCGCCTATTCGAGTTCCTTTGCAATGCAAGGCCACGCATTCAAGGTGCTCCCACAAAAAGAAACCATCAACACCAATTCAAAATACCACAACAACCAAAACTGTTGAACAGCTCCAGCGCAGCCAGCAACAACAATTACAGCCCTCTGAAGATTTCAAAGAAAGGCAACCTTTCTGCTTCAAGAAATGTCGCACCAAGAGCTCAACTCGACACACAGCTCGACATATGATAAGGGATTTAACGCAATGGAGGCCATTGCTTCCTAAGGAGGGAGGATTGATCCAGGTGGATATCGGTGGCATCCCACCTCTTCCAACTGGCTCAAAACAGTCTTCTGGCAATTTTGGTAAATTACTATTTTTAGCAGTTTTTCGGGTCCTGAACTTCCGAAGCCATTTTGAGGCCCTAAACGACATTTTTTGGCGATTTGGGGGACCAAATGGCTGCCAACGGCACACATTTGGGCCCAATCGAAAGTTGTAAATCTCGGTTAGACCTTTCCAACGAGCTATCGAGCGCCCTAAACGGAGATCGTATGCAAAAGTTATGACCCCGGGAAGTTGACTGTTCAACTAACCACCTTGGGGCCGCAAACTTTATGACGGTTCATCTTCTAGGGTTAGGTTTTTGGATGTTTGGGATTCTTTCCCTCATACTTATGATAAATATGCCCTTTCGGCCTCTCTTTGTATTCATCTTGGCACGAATGAGCATAGCGGCCACATCTCTTCTAAGAGATAGCTACCACCATTCCAGCTATTGTATTTTACAGTCTGTTCTATTTCCGCTATTTAATAGAATATGTGTTTACTGTATCACTGTGTTATTTGCAATATATCTCTGTATATGATTCTGTATATGCTATCTTTTGTTTCGTTCCCACATAAATCCGGATCAGTGGTATCAGAGCGGTCTGCTCTTTGATTGTTTCTCGGTGCATGTCCCCGACGAGGTCAGGATACAGAGAGTTGGGTCTCGAACTAGTTTCACTTGGGGAAGACCATTCTCGCCGCCCCAAACGGCCTCCCATGGCGGAAGAAAAGAGAGACGACGGAGCAGTAGATCCTATCAAGTTGTTGCTCGAGGAAGCCCTCGCGCGACAGAGGAACGAGATGATGGATAATTTCGCCCAAATCCTTCAACGCATGCCAACAGCGGCAAATGCACCCTCAACGAGCAGCGATTTCGGAGATACAACTCCCTTCAAGGTACAAGTTAATTTTGATATCCCTTTATTTGAAGGCCAAATCGATGCCGATGCTCTAGATAAATGGTTGAATCTACTAGAAGGGTATTTCTCTGTCCACAAATTTTCCGACAGGGAAAAGATCATCTTTGCGCTCCTTAAGGCCGTCCCCCATGTCAAAAATTGGTGGGAAACTTATTGTGAGCAAAACTCGTCAGACGAGTCTGGATTGTTTGAATATTCCAATCCCACTTGGGCCTCTTTTATAGATGCCGTCAAGGAACAATATTACCCTATTGGAAACTATGATGACCAGTACACAAAATGGACCATTCTGCATCAAGAGAGGGACCAAATGGTGTCGGAGTACACCAACAAATTTCATACCTTGCGCACAAAGCTAGGTATCAAGGACTCCGAGCGGCACCTAGTACTGAAATATCGCAGTGGCCTACACCGGTACATCCGAACAGAGATGGATTTCCTGGAAATCTCTTCATTCGGATCCGCCTATCGATATGCTGTCAAAATTGAGCAGAAATTTCAGCAAAAGAACAAGCGTGACTTCGGACCTGTGCAGAAGCAGGGCAAGGGAAACTCTGGCTCGCAGAGCACGGGGCAGGAAAAGGACAACTAGTCCCAACCACAGGCAAAGAAGGATAAAGAAAAGACAAAGAAGGACACTGGGAAGTGGTGCGAGTTTCACAAAAGCCCCTGGCACAACACTGATGAATGTTGCTCAAAACAGTCATTGGTGGCAGAGATCAAAGCTTCAGAATCAGATCCCAGTTCCGATTCTGACTCAGAACCTAATTTCACAGCTGCGCAAAAAGGGAAGCAGATCATTGATGCAGAACCCAGTGCCGTTGTTGCGACCACACAGATTCAGCCAGAGGAGCCTGAAGAGTCGGAGGCAGAGGAGCGCCTTTTCCACTCACAGATGTGGGTGAAGGGAATTCCCCTACACTTTGTTGTGGACAGCGACAGCCAGAAGAACCTGATCTCAGAAGAAGTCATCAAGAGATTGGAGCTACCAATAACACCACACCCACAACCATACACCATTGGATGGCTAAGCCAAGGACGAAGGATCCGTGTTAGTCACCAATGTCACCTACCATATGGCATCAAGCCCTTCAAAGATGAGGTATTGTGTGATGTGGCCCCACTTGAAGTATGTGATGTTCTTTTAGGACAACCATATATGTGGAAGCGTCATGCTATATATGAATCACGACCTCGCAGTGTCATTGTCACTTTGGGAGGACAACTCTATCGGATACCAGAGATAGTTGCACCTACCCCAAACGAGCTGGGAAGGAAGATAATCTCCCACACTAGGAAATTTTCCCTATTCGCAATTGCCACTAAAGGTGAACATCAGATCGCGGAGACATCCACAACCTCTGCAAATTATCCTTCTACTCAGCATAAACAAGAAAAACAGAAGTTCAGTGCAGCATCGCCTATTCGAGTTCCTTTGCAGTGCAAGGCCACGCATTCAAGGTGCTCCCACAAAAAGAAACCATCAACACCAATGCAAAATACCACAACAACCAAAACTGTTGAACATCTCCAGCGCAGCCAGCAACAACAATTACAGCCCTCTGAAGATTTCAAAGAAAGGCAACCTTTCTGCTTCAACAAATGTCGCACCAAGAGCTCAACTCGACACACAGCTCGACATATGATAAGGGATTTAACGCAATGGAGGCCATTGCTTCCTAAGGAGGGAGGATTGATCCAGGTGGATATCGGTGGTAGCCCACCTCTTCCAACTGGCTCAAAACAGTCTTCTGGCAATTTTGGTAAATTACTATTTTTAGCAGTTTTTCGGGTCCTGAACTTTCGGAGCCATTTTGAGGCCCTAAACGACATTTTTTGGCGATTTGGGGAACCAAATGGTTGCCAACGGCACCCATTTGGGCTCGGTCGAAAGTTGTAAATCTCGGTTAGACCTTTCCAACGAGCTATCGAGCGCCCTAAACGGAGATCGTATGCAAAAGTTATGACCCCGGGAAGTTGACTGTTCAACTAACCACCTTGGGGCCGCAAACTTTATGACGGTTCATCTTCTAGGGTTAGGTTTTTGGATGTTTGGGATTCTTTCCCTCATACTTATGATAAATAGGCCCTTTCGGCCTCTCTTTGTATTCATCTTGGCACGAATGAGCATAGCGGCCACATCTCTTCTCAGAGATAGCTACCACCATTCCAGCTATTGTATTTTACAGTCTGTTCTATTTCCGCTATTTAATAGAATATGTGTTTATTGTATCACTGTGTTATTTGCAATATATCTCTGTATATGATTCTGTATATGCTATCTTTTGTTTCGTTCCCACATAAATCCGCATCACCCATTGAGCTGTATGACCAAGACTGCAAAAAATACAATTCTCAATGCAAAGCAATCGACTTCTACAAAGCCATGCAAGTTTATTAGGAAATGCCAATGTTCTTAGCACCAAAAATGTCCCATGCTAAGAACTGTTCAAGCATCTTTTTTCTCCATCGTAAGTACGAAAAACAAAATACTTCACAAGTGTCTGCTAATCATAAAAAAAATGGAAAACTTGATAGTCTATTGAAGGGATCCTTTAAACTTCAGAAATTTTGCACGAACAAAACTATTGTTTCTTGTGGTCGAGAAATTGACATGTCTATTGTAGGACATATGGAAAAAAAAAAAGTGAAACAATAAGGAGCGAAAAACCTTTCCCTTTAACCTCTTCGCCCATTACTCATTTAATAAGTGCACTTTACCTCTTCGCTGCTACAAGGTCCACAAAAGAAAGCAAGCTTTCGCTTCCATATTTCAAATAATGGGTTGTTTAAGCTTCAAATTGAATGAAATCCACAAGTTCCTTGTACAGTAATACAACTATAAGAACATGATCAATCTATATCAACCACATGCCAACAATTTCTGACAACATGTCCTCTACCTATTGGTCTGTGCTGCTTTTTGGTTTGATCTGACATTTTTGCAGAACACCATTGAACTATGGATTCTGCATCCCAAATATGAGGGTTTTTCATGCACCTCATATCCTCCCTTCATAGGGAAGTTTTGAAACATGCTCCATCCCCATCATGCTCTCCCTTTCCATGCCCAATCTCAAAATAGTTCCATATATGTAACACATCATAATTCTTGTGCAAAATACTCAACCACTAGAATACATGTGCATTTTTTAGCTGGCCTACACAACCCTCTGACCATATCCAATGCTGATCCATCTGTATATCTCTCTCCTTCAACTGATCATAGAAAATTTTGAAGCAATGTTGCACATAATGCAGGTCGTGGCACATGTCGTCATTGATGTAGAAGTTGGTCTCTTTCAATATTATCCTCATGTCATTGCTTCTCTCTGGTGCATTCCTATATGTGATATGGAACATTATGCTAACTTGGTATGAATGGTAGTATTGGCTTTGAAACTCATTATGTGGCTGCAGGGTGTAGTTTTCAGCAAAGTCCACAACCAACAATATTGTGCCATTAGGGAAGGTGTCCCTGCACTATCTGTACTGTTCATCCTACCAATCGTGCTACATGGACATGTTGTACATAATGCTCGGTCTTTTTGTAGAATTCCGTCATGAAATCCTAAATTTGTAGCCTTTGCCACAAAACCAAGGGAATTAATACAACGTGACATTTATAATATGAATATATATGTATAAATTCAACATGTACAGTATGAAAGTATGCAAGCTTATATTACCTGTGACTTCACCAATGCAATTTTTTCGCTTTCCTTCACACTGTTTACTTCATATTTTATGTACTTGAAATTCTGCATTTCTACTAACATCCTCCCAAATTCGTGCTCCTCGTTTTCATGGATGCAATGGCTCAATAATGAAAATCCACTGCACCTGAAACATGTCCCATATAAACATGATTTTTTATAATATTTTTGTCCTCCAGGTTTTGGACACATTATGCTATGGATAAGCTATTTGGATGCTTTCGGTGGTTGTAACGATGGGCAGTCCTGCAAAATGTTAGTATGCAAATCACAAAGTATATGTCTATATGTATCATAATAGTACTCAAATTATACATGGTATCTACAACAACATGTGTTGTGATCAATGCAAATTCTAACATACCAGGATTTGCATTTTTCAAAGGACCTTTGGCCCAAGTTCAAGTGTGGTTACTCATTCTTGAATCTCTCATAGAGTTCTACCTGTGTTGTTTCAAGGAAGTGCTTGACATGGGGTTCACACCCCTTAACACCTTTTCTCAACTTTAACACATCTCTTTGATTCGATGACGGTCTAGTGTTATCATACAAAAACTTTTGTACTAGGTCTTTAACAACATCAATAAGCTTCATGTTTGAACGAGGTAGCCTACCAACAAAGTGCCAGCAATCCTTTTGGCCTACGGTCTCAAGTTTTTCTCTAATATCAGAATACTTTTGAAGAGTCTTTGGGGTTGTGGATTTGTCTACAATCGATTTTGATAGTACACGATGGGCTGCATTAAGATATTTTGTACGAGAAGCTTTGCCAATCAAATTAAATGCAGACTGTAGGTTTCTAATAACATGATTGTTGGACTCTAAAATTCTAACTATCTTTATGCCTAAGATTCTCCTAACATGAGCTAGAAAATCTGATGTTAACAAAGACATAAACAATTGGCGTTTTGCTGCATCAGTTTTGGATTCAAAAAATTCTTTGATGATCCTATTGCAATGGAAATCAATAGTATGTTTGGGAAACTTACCTTCAAGTCCTGAAAAGGAACTTTCATCCACATGAATACGCCTGGTATTTCTTCGTCATCTACTTGATAGTCAAGGCAAGGGATTAGGAAAGGAAGTACGAGTCTCGTCACCGGTTTTTTGTGGCACTTCGTTCACAATTTGGTCATGCAAGGGAGTTTGTTCGACATGCGTGTGCTCTTATTGGGGAGGTTTCCAATTAACAACTCGTTCAACATCCATCCCTGCAAACTCGGCATCAACCAAGATTTTATTGACTTCGTCCACTTCATCATTGCTTGTTGATGGATTATTTGTTGGATGATCGCTTGACGTTGGATTTTGAGAGGGATCCATTACTCACATCCGTTTCACTTCTCCTGATGAACCCAAGGTCATCATGGCATGTATTTCTCTAGGATGTAAGGCACTAACATTTTGATGTCTATTGTTTTCCATGTACAACCTGTCCTTTTATCTTATCTCATAATCCTTTTCAAGGGGAAACTACTTCCTTCTAGACTTTCTTTTATTATTATGTCCATTTCCCATCTTCAATATGTTTTTTAACAAAAAGAAATATCACCCCTGCAAGAATAAATAACAAATAAGATATTTTTTTCAATTATGAAATGAGGAAAACAAACTTTTACCACAATTATGACTTGTATAATGTGCAAGATTATTAAAACTCGATGTAGCAATTCATTAGGTAATGTGCAAACCTATGCGTCTTATCTTTGTAAGTGTACAATCTAAACTATGGTCACATAAGTATGTTTTGTTTTCTTGACATTGTACATATAGAGCAAACCAATCTATTCTCTCTCTAAACCTCTTACCACAAGTCACTCTCTTTCTATCCCTCTCTTTCTCTAAATCCCTAACCTCTAGTCTCCCCCCTCTCTCTCTCTAAAACCAAATCCCCCAATCTCTCTCTTTCTATCTCTTTCTCTAAACCCCTAATGTTTATTGTCTCTCTCTCTATATATATAAACCCTTAAACCCAATATCTCTCTCTTTCTACCTAAAACCATAACCATCATTCTCTCTCCCTCTATCTCTCTCTTTCAACCATTAACTCACAATCTATCTCTCTATATCTCTAAGCTCCAATCTCTCTGTCTCTTAACCTGTAGCACCCAATATCTCTCCATCTCTCACTCTATGAGACCCTAACACCCAATATCTCTCTCTCTCTCTCTCTAAAATCCTAACCACTAGTCTATTTCTTTCTCTCTCTCTAAACCCCTAAGCTCCAATCTCTTTCTCTTTATCTCTCAATCTCCCTCTCTGAACCCCTAATATCCAATCTCTCTCTCTCTCTCTCTCTCTCTCTCTCTAAAACCCTAACCCCCAATCTCTCTCTCTCTCTCTCTCAAAAATATTAACCACCAAACTCTCTCTCTCTCTAAATCCCCAACCTCCAATCCCCCCCCTCTCTCTCTCTATAAACCCATACGCTCCAATCTCTCTCTCTCTCTCTCTCTCTCTCTCTAAACCCCTAAGCTGTAATATATTTGTACCCCTAGAAACCCATCTCCCTCCATATCTCTCCCGCTAATCCGTTAAAACCCAATTTCCCTCTCTCTCTCTCTCTCTCTTTCTCTAAACCCCTAACCCTCAATCTCTCTCTCTCTCTCTCTCAAACCCTATTCCCCATCTATCTCTCTCTAAACCATTAATCCCCAACATTTGTCTCTTTAAACCACTAATATTCCACTCTCTCTCTAAACTCCTAACCTCCAATCTCTCTTTCTCTCTCTATAAACCCCTAATCTCAACTCTCTCTTTGTCTCTCACTCTCCCTCTCTAAACCCTTAACCCCTAACTTCCAATATCCCCCTCTATCTCTATACCTGTAACCCCTAATCTCTCTCTCTCTCTCTCTCTAAAACCCCAAACCCCAATCTATCTCTCTCTCCCTAGACACCTAACCACCAATCTCTCACTTTCTCTCTCTCCCTCTAAAATCTTAATATCTAGTCTCTCTCTATCTATATATATAAATTCCCAACCACTATTCTCTCTCTCTATCTATCTATCTAAACCATTAAGCACCAATATCTTCTCCCTCTAAACCCCTTACCACCAATCTCTCTCTTTCTCTCCCTCTCTTTCTCTAAACCCCTATGCTCTAGTTTCCCCCCCCTTTCTCTAAACCCAAATCCCCTAATCTCTCTCCTTCCATCTCTTTCTGTATACCCCTAACATCTACTCTCTCTCTCTCTCTCTCTCTCTCTCTCCAAACCCCTAACCCACTCTCTCTCTCTCTAAACCCTTAACCCCAATATGTCTCTCTTTCTACCTAAAACCATAACCATCATTATCTATCCCTCTATCTCTCTCTCTCTAAACCATTAATCTGCAATCTCTCTCTCTATACCCCTTACACCCAATCTCTCTCTCTATCTCTCTCTCTAAATGACCAATTTCTATCTATAAACTCCTAACCTATAATCTCTCTCACTCTCTCCCTCTCTCTAAACCACTAATCCCCAATCTCTCTCTCTCTCTCTAAACACCTACTCTCCCATCTCTCTCTCTAAACCTTCAACAACTTATCTATCTCTTTCTATCTCTCTCTCTAAAGCCCTAACTTTCAATCTCTCTCTCTTTTTCTAACGCTCTATCCTCCAATCTCTCTCTCTCTCTCTCTCTCTCTCTCTAACACTCTATCTTTCAATCTCTCTCTCTTTCTCTCTCTCTCTAGACCTCAATCCACCAATCTCTCACTTTCTTCCTCTCGAAAATCCTGACCTCTAGTCTCTCTATATATCTCTCTCCCTCTATCTCTCTCACTCTCTAAACACCTAACCACCAATTTGTCTCTCCCTCCCTGTAAACCACAAAGCTCCACTCTCTCTTTCTCTAGGCCCGTAACCCCAAATCCCTTCGTTTCTCTCCCTCCTTTTCTCTAAACCCATAACCTCCATTCTCTCTTTATCTCTCTCTAAACCTGTAACCCCCAATACCTCTAATTCTATCTCTCTCTCTATAAACATGTAACCCCCAATACCTCTAATTCTCTCTCTCTCTCTCTCTCTCTCAACCTCTAACCTCCAATCTTCCTTTCTCTCTCTGAACGCCTAATCCCCATTTTCTCTCTCTAAACACTTAACCCCCAATCTTTTAATGTTTCTCCCGAAACCCATAACCACCAATTTTTTCGCTCTCACTCTCTTTCTTTAATCCCCTAACCCCCAATCCCCATCTTTCTCTCTATGTCTCTCTCTCTCTCAGCCCCAAACCTCCAATCTCTCTCTCTCTCTCTCTAAACCCCTAACCCCCAATCTCTATCTCACTAAACCCATAATATCCAATCTCTCTCTCTCTCTCTCTCTCTCTCTCTCTGACTATCTCTCTAAACTGGCTATGGGTTATAGGTTTTAAGGGTTGGGTGTTTGATGATAGAGTTTAGGGTTGATGAGAATTAGAGGATATAAGGGTTAGGGGTTAATTTTTATTTGATTAGACACTTTAGAGGTTAGGATTAGGTGGTTAGGATTATATGAGTTAAGGGATATATATCATTATGTGTTAGTATTTAGGAGTTTTAAGGGCTATACTAGTTTAGGATTATAGTGGGAAAAGAGTAATAATGGCTAGTTGTACTAGAGACCAGGGATTGCAATGGTTAGGGACTAATGGTCAAGGGTTTGGGGATTGAGATATAGGGGTCATGTATTTATGGTTATAAGAATGAATATTTATATGTACATGAGGATAATGCAATTTAGTGATTTTGTGTAATAATATATCTCCTAACCCTTGTGGTGAAGGAGAGAAGACAGGGGTAAGAGAGGGAGGAGGGATTGGGCAGAGTGGAAGAGAGGGGGGGATTGGGTGGATAGGAAGATAGGGGGAGTGGAGTTATAGGGAGGGAGGGAGAGATAAAAAAAAATGAAGGTGCCAAAATGAACACGTGCACGCAGTAATGCATGCATGTATCTACAAGTGCGTGCAACAACGCGTGCGTACATATACATGTGTGCGTATCTACGTGTGCTTGCATATACGTGTGTGTGCATATATGCATGGGTGTTTGGATTCAATTTTTTTTTAGTTCCCTTGCAAGTTTGGCACTAGCCTCGGATTGCCAAGCCTTGAGGTTCGGTTTGAGTTATGGCATAACACACCAATTTCTGTAACTTCGTGTTTTTCATGCTTAGTTCTGCATATGCTCCACTTGTGCACTACTGATGAAATTGTACACACTTGTCGAGCTCTGTGTGCAGATTCTAACTATATATGTTTTGAATAGATCTGTTATTGTTTTCTATTTTTAATTCATTTTTAACTACACTCATGTCCTATTTGTAAAAAACATAGGTCATTTATTTGGGCTATAACTTTTGATTGGCTTTCCTATTTTGAAAACTTAAAAGAACCCGCACAATTGTACAAGAATACCTACAAGCTAAAAAAATAAATTGATTGATTATGTTAAGACCCTGATATGGTGGGCCAACACTCCACCATGTCATTTTAGGGATTCACTGATTTTCGTAATTAAAAAAAAAAAAAATTAACTTTTAAAATTTTGGAAAAATAGTCATGCACAAGATCCATCTATTTCCTCAACCTCTACATTTTTTTCCTCATAATTTGAAAATTTACATAACAAACCGGTGGACCAACGCGAACATATGAATTATGTTTTAGAGAAAAAATAACATACCAATATTAAAATAATGACATTTTGGGGTGCTTATACCACTTTTCCATAAATAAAAGTTATATATTCCAGAAGGTGATCCGATTTTCTACGTTTCATCTTTTTAAACATAATTCTAAAAAAATTTGTAGGTACCTCTAATAATTCATTTTAATGATAAGATTTATGTTTTTCCAACATGCCATTGAAACTAACGCATCATAAGTGGGTATCATTACCTTGCACAAGCCCAGTTAGTTAATGTTGTGGGTGAGTCACTATGAATAAAGGTATGCAAGAACAAAGTTTTCTATAGTGATTCATTTGCATTCCCATTTTTTTCCCCAAAATTAGGTTATAATAGTTTGAACCAATAAAAAGAACCACCAAATATAATATTTAGTTTTGGAATAAACCAATAATAAGTAGATTTGGCTGAAAGTAAACCATGGGATACTAACCTATGGATTTGTAAAACTATTTTGAAGTATATGAAGATGCCAAATTAGTCTAAGATTTGTTGACCAATTCAATTGAAAGTAACTCAAGAGTTACTATTCTATGTTTTCATAGAATTATCTTAATGAGCTCGCAATCTATTGTTGAATGGCTTATTGAATGTACCTCTCATACTAATATCTTGCAAAAACAAATAAAATTGTAGTAAACAAAATAAAATGAAAATATAAAAACATTGAAAGGAAACCATTACATTACTTGTACTAATGAACCAAAAAATCAAATTATAGAAATAAAAATATTGAAAATAGAAAATGAAATAAATATCAAAATGTTGAGACCATCAACAACTACATCTCATTGGATGAACTCATAAAAGCTAACTCAACAACATAGGAAACTTAGTAAATTCCATAAAAGTGATCAAATTATTCTTGATTTTCCATTAGTGAACCCAAATTGTTCTCCAATTTGTGTAATTCTACAATTCTTAAAAAATAATCATTTAGTACTTTCTCATTTAAAAAAAAAAATATTCAAAACCATTTTCATAGATCTTTTAGTTTCTTTTGATTAAAATTAAAGACAGAAAAATGTAAGGAAATTTCCTTTGCACAAAGATGGTAGTGATCCAACAAATACATGTTGGTTCAATTTCTTCCTAAATTCATGACCATGGATCTTGAAAGTATGTACTACCATGATCTTCGATCTTTGAGGGATACACATCTCCAATCCTATATGCATCTTAAATGGCATAGATTTGAGACATTCATGGTGCACAATATGACTCATCAACAACTAGTAAAAGGTGTACTATTATGTAAATAAGACAATGAAACAACTCATCCACACATTGATGAGAAACTCTTCAACATGGTGTAAAATGGAAAAATTCATCATAAATATTCCAAATTTTAATGTGTCCCCAAAACAGGAGTACCATAATTCTACAACTTGAAACATAGTCAATAACAATTCCAAATATATAAATTTAAACATTCTACTTTCATCTTAATAAAAAATACCATTAAACATAAAATACCAGGTATGAATTTACTATGTCATGAAGATCAAATACAACTAGTAACAATTCCAAATATATAAATTTATGCATTTTACTTTCATCTTAACTAAAATACATTCCACTAAACATTAAATCCCATGTATAAATTTACTATGTCATGAAGATCATATAAAATAATTTGGTTAAAAGCACATAAGAAAATGGTTTAAATGTTCAAACATAGGGAGGAATGCTGACAAAATAGTTGACCGAGAGAAGGAAATTACTAAACTCATCATTAATCCTCAAATCAACATATTGCATGTCCTTGGTGTAATGAACTAATTTGAATCAAAATAAGATTGAGGATTTTGTTTAATGCAAACAATCATAAAATCAACATATTGCATGTCACTTGTGTAATGAATTAATTTTAATCAAAATAAGACTGAGGATCCTCTTCAATGCAAATAATCATAAGGTCATAGGAAATCAATTAGGTGTAAGATTTTGTTGAATTAAAACCTTTTTAGATTTTGATTAACTATGATTTCCATCTAGCCTTGTATCCGTGAGATATAAATGAACTTTATAGGTCCTAGGATCATGGTCCTTACTTTAGACAAATCATTGATTCCCTTACAAGGAAAAGTTTCATAAGGACGTGACGATTGAATTTCTGCAGGTGCTCTCTTCCTTATTCTGTGACGATGGACCTGATTCCTTCCTTTGAGGCCTTGGCCTTGTCACAAGAAACATCACTTTTCCAATCTAGAATGGGAAATAGTAATAGAGGAAAAATCAAAACTAAGGAACAATCAATGCAAACCCAAATAATTGATATGAGCGAAATACATTCATTCCCAATAAAGTGATGCATGGATTTTGAGCAAAGAATATGATTTCCATGACTTGAACTCATCATTGAGATCCCCTCGTCTATTTAGGTAACATTGTATTACATTACCGATTAATTTAGCATAAAAATCATTAAATTCGGCTATTGTCATAGATTGTACAGCGACTATGAATTCTCTTACATGAGGGTTTAAAACACTCTAATAATGATCTGTAGTCATATCAGCGATAGAATTTGTTTTTGGTTAAACTCAAAATGATGAATTGAGTTATTATGCTTATACAATTCCATTTTATGAGCAATTCCATTTTATGAGCTCTCCTGATCTCATTTTGTAGGGTGGACTAAAAGCAAGGATAATTTTAGGGGGGAAATTTATTGCATGGGCTATTTTTCCATGTTTTTTTCCAAAAAATGATTCACCAATTTGCATTTTTTGAAGCCCCATGTCGCCCAATTTTGATGGGGTAAAATTTTTTCACTCTAAAATTCACCAAATTATTATATAAACTATATAAAATCTTTAGAAATTGAAATAATTTTAGAAAAATATCGCCAAATATTTTATAGTTGACATTTTAAGCATTGGTAAGATTCATCAAGGTTTATACACTTTTAAATAAGTATGTGTCCTTAAAATTATCCTTGACTAAAAGTATCAAAGATTGATGTTCCCTACAAAATGATTAGGGCTACATTGAGTGTTCTCTAGTAATAAATAATTATGCAAATGCAATTCATCAAGAAAATTTCTTCTCTTGGGAATGTCGGAAACATAGTTTATGTAGGATGTCATTCTAGTTGGACTTTCAAATCAAATCAAATGAAAAATTGGATCAAATCAATTCTATCACTCTTCAAAACCATAACCATTTTTACGTGAGATTAATGATATAAGTAAGTGAGAATGTTCTACATGCTATCATATTAGTAGCTACTTTATTTCTTAACTACTTTTTTCTTTTAGTGACAATTCTCAAACATCTCTGAATATCTACCAATTTTTTCCTCAATCATTTATTTTGTTCCCTCAAAGACGAGATAGTGTCTTGTTGATTACTATAATATTCAAGTGCTTGCCTCTTTTACCTAATTCACTCATTTGTTGTAGGTTTAAAGGAGAATGCATCTTTTATGAAAGAAATTTTTAGGGGTGAACTACTAGAGTCAATTTGAGGTCTAAAATGGGCCTCATAAGAAAACAAGCAATTGATGAGTAGGAATTCAAGAACCAATAGAATTTCAAGAAATTCGATCAACAATTATCATCAAATTGAACATAGAGAAGTCAATAATGCTTATGTGTCAATTTTTTATTTGGAAATGGCTAACTCCATATAAACCTCACCTTAGTTAAGATAGGAGTAGTCTATCTATTTTACAATTTGGATTGTGGTGGTTTCTGGTCAGAATCCAGTAATTTGTTTTGGAAAAATCCAAATTTGGAAGCATTTAAATTTTGTTTTTGATTGCATAAATGGATTCAACACACTCAAATACCCCTATGGCACTCAGATTATGCAATTTCCACAACTATTATATGTGACTGTAAGATTTTTTTAATACTTGCAATCGAAGTCAAAACAAACAGGAAATAAAAAAAAGTAAAAAATGTAGAATATTTAGAATACTCTTTTAAGATATCAATAAGATATGATAAATATTGCTGTAATATTTTATATTATCACTACCTCCAACTATTATAAAATCACATTAAAACATAAAAGACATTTATATAACTAATTATTTAAATAATAATAATAATAACCAATTATTCATACATATAAAACAACTAACAACTTATATTATATGATAAATTATAACTAATAGTATATATTATATACTACACATTATATAATACCCTATACACACTTTTTTTAATAGCTTTTAATACTTTTTTTTTCCCAAGAACAGTTGAGAGATTTTATATATAAAAAGAGAGAAAAAACAGAGTTACATAGTGATGGAGCAAGTTTGCTCTCCAACAGGAAGGAGATAGACATTCATCTTTTACCATTCTACAGCTAACATAACACAATTCTAACCTATTATAGCTATAACGTCGAATAAACTTCCCTAGGAGCTTTATGCAAAAACCGGTACATTGAAGTTACATTTTTATGCTGTCATCTCCTGCATGATACAAAAAACCCAAAATAGCTACAAAGATGTTTCTAAAAACTATAGTGAAAGTGTTCTAGCTCAACCTAAACCGTGACAAAAGAGGTGTCCAAAAACCTGAGAAGTCACCCAAGCTGCAAGCTAATGCTGATGACGGAGCTCTGGTTCTGCTCCTCCTTCATTGACGCGTTCTTTTAGTTCTCTAATATCAACACGGATTCCATCAATCTTTCCCTCAATAACTCTGGCTTTGCAGTGAAGCGCTCTAATTTGGGCGTCCAGATTGACCGAGCAAGGGCATCCATTTTCCAAGACTTCAGCTAGACTATCCACCTTCTAATTGTGTTTGTTGTTGTTCTCTCGGGCCTCGTTATTTGTTGCTTGAGCTAGGGTGAACACATGTTGCATTGCCTTATTGATTTCATAGTTTTCACCTCTCAATATGCAAACTTGGGTTTCTAGGTCATGCATATATTCTGTGACATTCTTAAGCTTTCTATCTGCTTCATGTGTTGAACCTGAACCGCCTCCATCTACCATGAAAAGCAACGAGTCTGAATTCTGTGCATGGCTATCATTCTGCGGATTGTGCTGAAAAGAAAATGAGCTACCCTGACCCAGAAAAAGTGGGGTGTTTCTTTCTAAAATCAAGAATCGCAGGGATTCCAGCGTGAGGGATGGTTTTCCTGCAAAGAAGACAATTGGCAGGTGCTCAGAATTAGCCATATTCTCAAACCCTGAAGGCATACAATGCTGCCATCCTTTCCACCACCTCACATTTAAACTCTGCGCGCCCCTCATCCCTGATGCAATTAAGACGTGCATGCTGACCATATGGAGGCCATGTGCTTCTGGCGTGCGATCTTCCCTCCTCCCAAGGCGCAAGTTTGGGTCAAAAAAATTAGGATAAGCTCCTTCTTCTAGTGAAATTATAGATGGAACAACGGAGTATGTTCCTTACTCCAACCCACATTTGAATGCTTCTTACTAGTTGAGGACATGGTAATACATGGATATTTCTAGGGGATCCAAACCTTATGAGTCACCTTCTGATTGCTAACTAGAACACCGTGATCCTGCATTACACCACAATTTGCCATAATGTCCGCCTTTTGATTGTTGACTCTCAAGATGTGAAGAAAGCTTATGGTGATGAATTCATTGACTAGGCACTTTAGGATACAATGTATTTTAGAAGCAAGGATCTTGATATTTGTGATCAAATTCTGAGCATCTCTAATAACCAACATTGAGTGCTCGAAGACTATTAGGTCTGTGAGGCCCTCGTCCGTTGCAATCTCCAAGCCTTTTATTAAAAATAACCATTTTGCGCTATTATTTGTCCTTCTGATTCCATAGTATTTATTTTTATTTCCTTCTGATTCATACAAGACTCCACCCGCACCTGCCAACCTTGGATTTCCTTTCAAGGAACTGTCAAAGAACAGAGTATTGCACCCAATTTTGCTCTTCCACTTCTGGAAATCCTCAACATTCTTTCTAATGTGCCAATTATGGGTTATTGGTCTCCTGGGAAATGTAGCCATGGAGAGGGAGGGGTTTGAGACTAAGAATTCGGAGGCCCAAATTTTCACTTCCATGGTGAAGGGATCCTTATTGATGTTCTTCATGCCTTTTGCCGGAAGTGCTTCCACCCAAAGGACTTTAGCTGAAGAAAGAACTCTACCTGGGGTGTAACGGATTTCTTTGAAAATTTCCTTGTTCATGGCTGTCTAGATATTATAGCAGATGAACTTGGGGTAAGCTTCCCACGCTCTTTTGAAATCAGGTTTGTTATAAAGGGATCCAATGTAATAGTCCTTCAAGTAGGAAAATAAGTCACTCCAGTTTGTTGGCAAAGTCACCTCAAAATTTAGGTCAATATACGCTCTCTGCCAAACTTTTTGAGCAAATTTGCAATCAAGAAATAAATGATCTATTGTTTCAACTTAGTCTTTGCAAAGGATGCACGTTTCAGGCCCTTCAATCCCTCTATTTTGTAGATTCTCTATAGTCAGAATTTTTCTATGGGCGATATTCTAGGTGAAAGAATTAATTTTGGGAAGGCAATCTTTGCCCCACACTTTAGATCATTTTTTGTCTTTATTTCTGCTAGAGATATCCAGCAGCCAATATCCTTCTTTGACTAAGTACACACTTGTCTTGCTCCAACCTCTTCTATCATTCATTTGCCGATGTACCGGAGATGCACCGTGAAGTAGCTCCAGGAAGGCCCTATAATCAGCTTGAAGGTGATCTAGAATCTCCAGCTCATCCCAGCCCGTCCATCTTCCAGTTTCAAACCAAACAGAGATATCAAACAACGTGGTAATATTGGCTTGATCCATCCATGTTTTTAAGTTAGCAAGGTTCTAGATAAAATTAGCAGGTGAGCACGAGTCCGGCCCTAAACTGTCAATCCATAGGTTGATCTTCTTTTCACCTCTCGGTATCCAATAAAGATTCTTGTCAATAATAGGCGCCACCTTCCTACAGAGGTTCCATATGGGAGTGCCATTTTTATTTTGATCAATATTCTCTAAGCACCTTTTTCTTTCCCCAGTCATATACTTCTTTCTCAAGATCTCTTTCCACCAAGATTTTTTCCCTGAGACAACTCTCCAAATAATTTTTGCACCTAAGGCAAGATTCATAGCTACTGGATCTTTTATCCCAACTCCACCATATATTTTAGGCATATAAATTTTCTCCCAATTTATTAGGTGAAACTTTTTTGTACCATTTGATTTCCCCCCTTACCACAGAAATCATTTGATTTCTTTCGTGATGCTATGAATAACTCTCTTAGGTGCTAATGATATCGAGCTGACAAATATTAGATATGCAGAGAGAACCGAATTTATCAATACCAATTTTTCGGCTAAGTTAAGCCACCTGGTTCCCCAAGAGGAAATTTTGAGTTTAATCTTGTCTATCAGATTTTGCCAATCCGCATCTTTTTTCTTCCCTTTGAAGATTGGTATTTCCATATAGGAGAAAGAGTTCTAGGAGGGGCAAACTTCAAAGTCTAGAATTCGGGAAATTCTAGCTAATGTTCCTGGAGAGCAATCCCAGCTATAGATTTTGTATTTTAACAAGTTGATTTTTCCATCTAAGGCATTGAGGAATGTGGACAATGCCCTTTGAATCTCTCAGCAATGACTGGAGAGGCTTCCCCAAGAAAAATTGTGTCATCTGCAAATTAGGAGTGGTTGGCTACTTTGACTCCTCTTGCGATCCTTAGACCTTTAAGCTCTCCTGAACCTTGCAAAATTTGAAGTTTCCGGCTCAGAGTTTCTACCACCAAAAGATAGAGAAAAGGGGACATGGTACATCCTTGATATAAGCCTTTGGTCGCTTGGAAGAATTTAATGGGCCTGCCATTTATTAGGGGGGCTATCCAAGGCCTGCTTATACATGCTTTCACCCATCTAATGAATATTTTAGAGAATCCAAATTTGCCCATAACTTCAAACAAAAAGAAATGATTAACTCTGTCAAAGGCATTTGCCATATCCAATTTAATTGCCATTCCCTGTTGTTTTCTTTCCATGCTAGAATGAATAGCCTCCTATAATATGATGATATTATCTAAAATATGTCTTCCTACAATGAATCAACCTTGAGAATTAGAAATGATCTTTCCCATTAGATTTTTCATTCTCGTGGCAATGATTTGTGATAAAATCTTATAGGAAGTGTTGCAAAGTGAAATGGGACGGAATCTATCGATTGATTTTATGTTGCTATCTTTTGGGATAAGAGCCAGAAAGGATGAATTGGTGGCTCCACGGATTTTATCTTTCTTTCTGGTCCAGTTCAACATTCTCTTCAAGTCTTCTTTAATGATATACCATGCTGCTCTGAAAAAAATTATGGTGAATCCATCTGGCCCCGGGGATTTGTCTAGCTAGAGGGACTAGATTGCATCTCTAATTTCAAACTCTAGAATCAGTTTATCAAGCTCACAGTTATCTATATCAGAGATGAGAAGGGGAATACTTGAGAGAAGATTGGCTTGAGCTACCGGGTCTGCCTCCTAATTATCTGTGTAGAGCTCTCGAAAATGCTCCGAAGAATGAGTATTCAGTTCTTCTTTCCCCATGACCAGGTTTCCCTTGATTACTTTCAGTTCTTTAATTGTGTTGCGACTTAGTCAAGCTTTTTTTTGCTTGTGGCAGTAAGCAGTATTACTGTCCCCTCCTTTGAGCAATGTTTGTATGGACATTATTCTCCATTCCTCTTCCTCACGCCTGGTAGCACTAAGAATCCTTAAGTTCAGATCCTTTTCAACGTTTATGTTTGAAATAGAGATATCATCGTTCTCCATGCTGAGGTGTAGTGAGGCTAGTTCAGCTTTAAGCTTGCACTTGAGTGGTCCTAGATTTTCATACTTATCTTTAGCCCATACTTTTAGAGTAGCATGAATTGATTGCAGTTTACATTCCCAAATATAGCTTGGTGAACCAAAGAACCAGGAGCTCCTCACGTTTTGGATCATGCCTAGGAGATTTCCATCATTAAGCCAAAGATGGTTGAAGCGAAACGGAATAGGCCCGAGTTTGTCAGGGGAATAGAGGGTCAAAAAATTTGGTTTGTGATCGGAGGCAACACAGGGAAGGATGTAAGCAGCAGGAAGAAGGTATTTCAAGGGGAAGGAGGAGCTTACCAGGAATTTGTCTAGCCTTGCAGCTATATGTCCAATACAACCTCTTCTAGTACTCCAGGTGAAGTTTCCTTTTTTCGTATCAATCTCCAGTAGATCTAAATCAAGGATTAACCTCCAACCTTTCTCCGTAAGGGTCCCTCACCCTCAAATCGCCACGTTTTTCCTGCTGATTTTTAGTAGCATTGAAATCCCCTGCTATGATTACATATTTTCCATGGAGGTCATTTTTTAATTTTGACAGGTCCTCCCAAAAAATGTCTTTGTCCCTGTAATGTGTGGGACCATACACATTGCATATATAGGTTGAGTGTTGACAGTTTTTTTCTTGTATTTCGAGAAGGATCCAATGGTGGATTTTTTGGGTAGATTTAATCAATAGATTGCTACAGACAAACGTAACAATACCTCCAGAGGATCCCTTCGCGCTTTGGGATTTTCCATGGCATTCCTTCCAGAATAGATATGAGAGCGCTATAGCATCCACATCTTGCATTTTTGTGTCCTGAATGAGCAAAAATTCTGGTTTTTCAGGTCTTATCATTTCTCTTAGGGATTCTACTTTGCTAGATCCCCCCAGACCCCTGCAGTTCCAGGAGACCACTTTCATCATTTCTTATTAGCTTGAGACCCTACTCGAGGCCTTCCTTTCGGCTTTGCTCCTCCTTGATTTTTGTTGTTTTGCAGCAGTTTTGTTTCTTCTATACTTTGTTTCCTTCCCAATTCTAACTCCCTTCCCATTTCTTGCTCACGATGATATCTTTGAGACTTCCTCCCTCTTGTGTTTGGGATCAAAACCACATCTTGAGGATCCATAAACTCTTGCGACAATGAATGTTCCGGGGAGAAGAGCCGCTGCACAACTTTGCTTTCCTTTACCTTGTCCACCCAAGTACCCCCAGGGGTTGCGGTTTCCTCCATTATCACATATGTCATTTCCTTTTGAGGTGAGGGAGTAGGAGTAATGATGGAAATGTGAGATACATCTGCCGCAGGACCTGTCTCTATGTTGATCTGCGATGGAATTTCCCCTTCCTCTATAGCCAAGGATTGGAATTGGTTGTTGGTTGTTTCTTATGTTCCCTACTATTAGATTTTCATCATTTAATTCAATATGATCTAGGATCTTAACTGAGAGAACAACATGTATAGCATATCAAACACAAGAGACAAGAGATACAAAGCATTTCACCAAGAAAAACCATAAAGGTGAAAAACCCCACAACTTCCTTAGAGATAGAATAAGCACCAATACAAATATCACAAAGATGAAACCCAAAAATATAGATTTCTCCAGAAGCTACTCCTCCTCCACTTGTGTACACTCCTCTTTCTCAACTATGTGAGTTGGATGTCTGAGTGAATGAATGAATAGAGTGGTGCAAGCACTCTATTTATACTTTAACTTGACCTGCCTTTTACCCTAACTGGGTCAGCCCCTTAGGGGAGTCTAATAACCCTTCCACTAAACTCATACTAGGCCAACCCCTTTAAGGTGGTCTAATCACCCATCAAATATAAGTTACAACACTTACAATAAAACTTGTGACACTTGCAAATACAAATGATGACACTTTCGATCGGAGGAATAAGACATCTCTGTCGGGGATACAATAAAGTACAAATGTAATACATACAATATATAAGTGAATATCTTTCGAAGTTACAAATACATCAACACTCCCTCTTAACTAGGAAGATATTCTCTTGAGACAGTTCATAAATACATATAGGCATAAGTCTTCAATACTCAAGCTGGATCATCGTCACTGTATCACTGGAGCATCATCGTCATTGCTGATGTACTCGTCATCTCGATCACTGGTGCTATCTCTCAATTCTTCTCGTCATAGGAAGTTCTACAGAGCCAACTTTTTTTCATGTTGGATGTAGGCCTAGCCTCCATGTAGGCCTTCATCATCTTTGCGAGCAACCCATCCCGTGGAGTCTCGACACTGATTATGTGCATCTGCAAAACCTAAAAAGAGCATCCCAGGACTGATTACGAGCTTACTGCTAAACCTATAGGTTATCCCAGGGAGCGACTATATGTGAACAAGCAAAACCTCGAAAGAGCATCCCAGGACTGATTACGAGCTTACTACTCAACCTATAGGATCTCCCAGGGAGCGATTATATGCGAACAAGCAAAACCTCGAAAGAGCATCCCAGGACTGATTACGAGATACTACTCAACCTGAAGGATCTCCTAGGACTGATAACACGCGAACAAGAAAAACCTTGAAAGAGCATCCCAGGACTGATTACGAGCTACTATTCAACCTGAAGTTTCTCCCAGGACTGATTACATGCTACTGCACAACCTGCAAGATATCCACGGCCATGGAGCATCATCTGGATGCTCATGATCATATGGATCATCCTCGCACGGAGCATCATGCGGATGCTCATGATCATACAGATAATCATCATATAGAACATCATACAGATGTTCATGGTCATACAGATCATTTCCATACGGAACATCATATGGATGTTCATGATCATATGGATCATTGTCATACAGAACATCATACAGATGTTCATGATGAACCATCATTCGGATGCTCATCACACAACACTTACATCCACGGCCATGGGGAGGACCCGCCTACCACCATGATTGGAAGGACTCCTGCATTTGTGTCCCGTCACTTCCTCCCATAAGTATCTTTGATCTGAAGAACACCAATCCTCTCTCTGAAGTACTTGAAATTCACCCTGGCTAATGGCTTGGTAAACACATCTGCTATCTACTCGTCCATCGCAACATACAGGAGCTTCATTGCTACTTTCTGCACTATATCCCTGATATAGTGATACTTGATCTTGATATGCTTCGACTTGTCATGGAACACCGGGTTCTGAGACAACTTCACACAACTCTAGTTGTCACAGAAGATACAAGTAGCATCCAACTGGAGATCAAACAAATAAGACAGTATATTCCTTAGCCATATTCCCTCACAATTAGCTGAACAAGCTCCGACATACTCTGCTTCGGTTGTACTTGTAATATCTCGATTTTGACCCTATTGCATTAAAATTGTAAATGATGTAAATATTGTTATTAATCATGGTGAGGAGCTCAAGGCCAAGGCCCCGCCATCGATTTAGCGTTTCATGTATCGACAATTAAAATAGATGCATATAGTTCTTGTGTTGGGCATGCACAATGTAAATTAATACATCATGTAAATACAAATTTTAATGAAATACCCACAACTAGCTATGCAATGCAACAAAGAGATGGAGGCATGATTTTACAAGGAATAGGGAGGGAAATTATTCAAACCCTTGAGCCAATGGTGTTAATCCATGTGTTAATGAGAAAACCCATAAACCCTCAACTACCCATTTTGGCTTATGCACCCAATCATTTAATCCTTCCAAGAGTTGGTTGAGGCAGTTAATGCCTTGGGAATGGAGAGGTATGGCAGCCAATTTCATGTATGGGCAAGCCATCAACCTGGAAAATCAAAATTTGTCTCCTTGGGCAAGAAAACACCCACAAATTGCCTTCCCAAGTCATCCTGAACCCATGGCCTTTTCTCTCTCACACAGTCTGAGATAGCTGGGATTTCCCCATCACGTTTTTCATCATTTTCCTGCATTTTTCCATGACTGGGAGCTCATTTTTGGGATATATAGTGGCTGGGAGAGGAGGACCACGATTTGGGGCTGTTATGGAGGTCGTTTTTGCCCCAGAATGTCCATGGACGTTTTTATGAAAATGGATTTGGCTTCCCAGGGTTGTTCCCCATTTTTCCATTTCGTTTTGGTTGCTCACGATTTGCTGAAATTGATAGAAACCCCATATTTCGGCATCTCACTGTAAAAACGTTTCTTCATGCCCAATACTTATACTTTTGCTGTTATGTGCATCCCTGTTTTGGTTTGAACCTGTGAGCAAGAATTTGGAGTGGTAGTGGATAGAATTGGCTTGATAAACCTAGTGGGGAAAATAACCTCTCAAGAAGATCAAGAGAGCTGGCTACTCTTCTATGCACACCTTGGACACTCTAGATTGGAATGTATGGATCGAGAGACTGTGTATTGGTGAAGGGAATAGTTCCTTGAGTGGGGTGTGTAGGCATTGTGGGTGCCAAGCTAGATAGATCTTGTAGAGGTATCCATGGCTCTGTGCTTGAGCTCACTAGCTTAGCAATTCTTCCTTTCCATTTCCTAGCAGCCTGATAAACCCAATTGCAGATTGGCTTGGCTCATTTTGATGTGTGTTTGGCTATGTGTGAGTCTGTTGTTCCCTGGTTCCTTGTAGAAATCATACCCATCTCGGGAGTGGCAGTTGTATCAAGGGATTGATAAGCACATGTCACATACCCCAATTTTATTAAAATAATGTAATTATTTTTAATATTCCTGAGAACATTATGTTAAATTAAATGCTAAGTAGGAAGGGATGACTCAGCAGAGTCTCCAGAAATGGAATGTAAAATCTGAATAATTATTATTAATAAATAAATTATGGAGACAACAGCATGGGAGAGCTGTTAAAAGAGGTTACTGGTCTAACTGGTGGATGGAATTAGGTGGAAGGACAAAAGACAAGTGGCAGCATCCTCAAACACTTCCTGAGTTGCAGGTGGCAACTTCCCTATATTTTGGGGTCATGATTCCCCAAGAAAGTGGAATCTGAGCAGGTGGCTCATTAATGACAGTTAGCCCAACTAAGACCTAGGCAATCTTTTAAATACTACTCAATGAACTGAGCTGGGGGTTCAGCAATTGTTCTAGAGGGAGAATACATTCAGGTGAATGCTATTCAGGAGTCCCATTGAGGAAGTGGGAAAACAGTAAGGAAGTGTTTTTGAAGCAGGAAGTTGCAGTAACTTGGTTCCAGTATAGCTAATTTGGGCTGAGGGAATTATTGGCCGTACCTAGATTCCAGCCAGTTAGACCAGAGCAAGCTCGGGGGTCCTGAGAAGTGCTGTCTGGGCACTCTCCAGGAATTGGTAGGGAGGAACAGCCTCCCATTGCTGTTATTGTCTACCATAGCTACAGGTTCTGCCACTCTTCCTGTTGTTGATTTAATTTATTTTCATATGAGATAGACTAGTACAACTATGTTTTTGACTGTATTCAACTTCAGTAAATCAGTCTCTGTACTCCCTTTTGTTATAAATTTCAGAAACGCAGATGTTATAGAGATTTCCTATTTTATTTAAATAGAGTATTTATCTTATACAGAACCTAATTGTTACTGTTATAGTTAACAATTACCATGTTTAGGCATATTCTAGAATTCCTGTTAATGGTTCAATAATAGACAGAAATATTAAATAATAGATATTCCAGTAATATACCTGCATATATATATGTATAGCATATTTCAGTCAACTTTAGTTTTAGGTCATTCTTATATTGAGTTAACAGATAAACAAAACTCATTTTTAAATATATTGTTTATACTCAGAACATGTTTGACAGCTATCGATTATCTAAAGAGGTGACTGTAACAATATTTCATTGTTACAAGCTTCCACATAATCTTAATCATCTACACAGTAGTCAAACACAAACACTTAGCAACTGTATAGTATTATTCTCCTTCAACCTAGTAATTATAATACATTAGCCATGCTTATTATAATAGAATTAACAAAGTTGTTTTAAACAAAAACAAACATATTACACAACAGAGAAACTGTCGATGAACGCAACCATCTTTGGCTGTTACAAACCATCTTAAGTTTACACAGTAATCATATTTATTCTGTACAAATGTTCTTCCTTAGGTAGTCCACAAACCCTACACGGCCGTAGCCTTATATTATTCCTTCGACAGACTGAAAAACAATTGAAAAGAATGCTTTTTATGACAGACAGAACCTACAGCATCTTAACACATAGTCTATGTATATATTATTCTATTCATAGTTTTATTTAATAATTATATAGATTCAAAATAAATTGTTACAACTCGTACCCAGTCACCACCGAGTTAACAATATCATACTTATGCATTGAACACAAAACAAAACCCCCAATTCGCCAGAATAACCCTATGCTATTAACTATTACAGACATAGTGGATAAACTTCCACAATCTTTTATTTAATACTCCAAAACGAAGAAAAACGCAGAGAGACAATCATAGGGTTTCATTTATAACAGAGTTAACATCCATTGCAGGTACCGAAGAATTCATCTATCCTTACAGTTCAAATACTTTTGAATAATTTAACGAAACCCAAAAATGAACACGGCCATGATAGGCCCAGTAATATATTAAGTATAAATTTTATGCAGCGAGGATGGAACCCTACGCTTAGCAATTACAAAGTACAGTAACAGAAACCCTGGCCTCATACAGTCTGAGCCGTGAAGGGCTCTCCAATAAACATAACAAGGTTTCAACCCTTTCATTCAAACAAAATAACTTATACAGATGATTGCAACCATGAACATCAAGTCGTCAAACGACCTCACTACACAGGAGTTTTCCTCCATGACACAACCCTAACCACAAAACCAGCAAAGGAAGAGACAGCCGTGGATAACCAGGCTTACCCGGTTGAGCCAGCGTTGGAGAAAGAACCCTGTACACCTTCAGAGCCGCGTGACCTGCACATTCAATGCTGAAAGATGTTAATACACTGTTTATGCCGAGAGTTTTAAATAATTGTATATCTACACTGCTTGCAAAACAGAAATTGCGAAAATAAGGTTATTTATTACCTGAGCAATGTAGCCGTGGATATTCTGGAAGCCACCGGTGGGAGCAGACACTGAAACCCCCATCACCCTCGTCGGTTGAAAGAGCAAGGAACACCCTCAAACTCTTCCAATGACGGCCACGACAGACAAACCTTGCAGACGGAGACCTCAAACTGGAACTGAATCAGTCGAGAAGCAAACCCAAAGCCCAATGGTATCAACTCTCTCATAACCTAAAGACATTACCGAGAACCCTATCTCTTACCCACACCAGCACAGTGACGAACTGTAAATAGCTGGGACTTAAACTTATAAAGAACAACGAGACCACGAAGCAATAAAACTATAGCAGACGCTATCCCCAGAGCCGAGGACATACCCTATTGCCGAATGGAACCTCAAGGCCATAACCACCACACTCTACACATTGTTACAGTGCCTTCATTACAAAACTCAGACAGGGAGGGTTTCATCCTTAGGACCCGAGCCCGAAGGCAACTACAATAACCTGTAGGGTTTCAATAGCAGCTTATATATCGCCCATCGCATGGAGGAGATGCAACCACGTAGCACTCAAATAAATCAACGTAGCATGGGTCGAGAACCTATAGTTTCATTGCCAACCAAATAATTATACACCGATTCTTTTCCAAATCATGTCATATATAAGTCAAACGTATGAGATAACAAATGATATATAATCATTTGGCATATAGCCTTGCAATTGAATCGTCGAGAATCCCAAGCAATGGGAATGTATAATCACTACAATGATAGAAATAAGAGTTAGTCAACATCATATATGGATTATTCCATAACTTAATAGGGTGGATAATACTTTAACATAACTTAGTTATAAATCTTATCCATGGTAAGGGAAGAACATTAGGACTATGACAAAATCAAGTTAATGCACATTTACAATGAAACCAGGGCATAGGTTAATGTCTTTCGCATATCACTTTACACAAGATGTTGGTCAACTTCAACCCTAGAGTTTTCTCTATGGCCTAGTATGATAAATACAACCATAACACTATATAGAATATAAAGTTTGCCAATGTATGGAATATTATGATTATCGTACAATCATTATATATATAAATTAATACCAAGTCATAGATTAATGCCAGGTGCATATTACATTTCTATGTTCATATAAGTACCAAGGTAGTCAACCTTCAAATTAAAATGCCTCGTTATTTAATACTTGAATGTTACCAAGTCTTTAAGACAATAAATATATTGCCATTATATACTAGCATCAGAATTGCTATCAATACTATTGTTAACAGTAACAATATGAAAAATAAACCTCTATTATTAAGATGTTGAAATAGAGCTTCATCTACAGGTGTACATTGTAAAGATAGTTAAAATCAAGGCACCGTCAAGTAACATAAGTTAAACTCTAAGTGGACATTGGACTTCAACGCATAGGATCATATTGAAACAACGCTAGAGGCGTCACCTTCTCAACTCGCATTATCAATGCATGAACAAAACAGTAGTCACCGGTATTAAGTTGACAACAGGTCACATGATGCAAAGACACTGTTACAGCCAAAAATTCTGATATCACAAATGTTTCATTTTAGTTACAACAGTAACATAGCATAATAATCATAAAAACATAATTATAACTGAGACAATGTAAATCTTCGTAACACTTGACGATACTAGCTGAATAAGAAATATCATGACGATCATTAAGTTTTGAAGTATAGGGAGTATTGATGCTCACCAAGTTTAACATACAGTGATCCTTACTTCACTGACGCACCTGAGAAACAAAAGACGACGTATGCATTAGCTCGTAAGCTAAGTAAGCCAGTCAACTACGACTAGCTCTTCCCTTGCGGTTCAAAACAAAACAATCATTAATTACAATCACCGAAATCAAAGTTTTAATAAAACAGAGTCTTTAAACAGTTTATGTTAGTTGTTTAAATTAAAACAATATCAGAAATACTACCTAATTAACATTTATTGTTACGAATAAAATTTTTTAAATTTTTCAGAATTAACGGGTTCTGACATGTGGTATCAGAGCGAGGTTCAGACACTAGGCCTGGATGTGACTCCACTAAACTTCCGTAAACAGCGATCATAAAAGAAGATGTTGTTTTATTTATAAAATACTAACATATATTTCGGTTTAATGTACAGTACAGAAAAATTCTCTTTTCTGAATTTTTCAGACAGATATGGAAAAACTGGGAGAATATGCTGAGGAGGAATCTCCCAATGCTGGGACAAGACGGATGTCAAAAGAACTAGAGGCAGAAGAAGAAATTGCTCACACCACTGAGCTGATGCAGACTATAAGAGGATTAAAGACAGAAATGGAAACGGTTAAGAAGGATAATGAAAGAATTCTAAAGACTCAGGAACAGCTAAATCAGCTATTGATAGAAAAATTTCAAACTGACGGAAGGAGCAAACCAGCTGACTCAGAAGAAGTTAATCATCCAAGAGGGTCAAAAAGGACAAAACCAACTAAATCTGACAGCAGTTCCTCATCTGAAGAAAGAAAGGGACAACCCAGTTATCACACTAGCAGTGACAGCAGTGAAGCTGAGATGCACAACCGAAGGAAAAAGTACAGGCCTTATGAAGAGATTTCCGGGGAGTTTAAGAAGATAAAGCCCCCAACTTTCAATGGAGAAACTGAAACTGGAGAAGAGGCAGAATCTTGGTTATCCGGGATGAGAAAATATTTTCAGATCTATAACTACTCAAATCAGCTAAAGGCAAGAATGGCCATATACAACCTCTCGGGAAAGGCGGACATATGGTGGCAAGACCTGAAAAGGGTCAAAGGGATCAAAGAAAGAGAAGTTAATTGGAGTACCTTTAAAAGGTATTTCAAGAAGAAATTCCTGTCCGAGCAGTATTATGAAGAAAGGGCTAAAGAATTTTATGAACTAAAACTCGGATCTATGACGATGAAGGACTTAAACAGTAAATTTTTAAGTCTGTTGCGTTATGTACCATATTTTGTCGAAGAGAAACCAAAAATACAGCGGTTTCTTAGTTGCCTGCCTTATCATATCAAGGACAGAATTGAATATGACAACCCCAAAACACTGGAAGAAGCTATGCGCAAGGCAAACTTCTGTTACGAACAGAATAAAAAGAAAGAAGGGATAGCCAGTTGGAAAGCCAAAAAGAACAGCAATCTGATCGAGTACAAGAAAAAGGAATTTGTTCCCCATAAAAATTTCAAGAATGGCAAAAACGGGAACCACTTTAATAGTAAAAGTTTCCAAGGAAACAAAAATGGAGCTGTCAGCCATTCAAACAATTACAAAAACAGCAAAGAGACTCCTAATAACCATGGAAACTACATCAAAAATTTTGAGCGAAAAGAACCTGTCAAGTGCTGGGAATGTAATGGGCCACATTATGCTTCAGTCTGCCCAAACAGAAAGAAACACGTCAGCAATATTCATACTGTTCAAGACGAAATGACAGTTGGAGATTTTGCAGGAACTATGCCCCGAATCAATGCAGCGTTGGAAAACCGCCAGGCTGACTACCAAACTTCCATGGTGGAAGTAGGAGGTATGATTAACAAAACCCCAGTTACTATATTAATAGATCCCGGTGCTAGTCTTAGTTATATTTCACCTCAGCTGGTAGAAAAATGTAATTTGACTGTTGAAAGGTTTGATAATTCTTGGTCTGTACAATTAGCTACTGGGGCTAAGAAGAAAGTAAACTGCTATGTAAAAGAATGCATCTTAAACATGACTGATTTTAGAACTACAGTTAAACTGAACGTTTTACCACTTGGCTCATATGACATACTTATCGGAATGGACTGGTTGGAACAACATAGGGTCGTTTTAAACTGTTTTGACAAAACTTTTAGGTGTATAAACAGTAGTGGACAGCCTGTAACTGTTAGGGGTATTCCTAGGAAAACAGTAGTGAGGCAAATTTCTGCTTTACAACTTAAAAGAGCAGTCAGGAAAGGATGCAAGACCTATGCTGTAACTATTACAAACGAGACAGATAAATTTGAAAACAACCAGAAAACAGTAGAGAACATTCCTGTCGTCAATGAATTTATTGACGTTTTTCCTGAGGAAATTCCAGAATTGCCTCCCAAGAGAGAGCTTGACTTTACCATTGAGCTGGTACCAGGTGCTGTTCCCAGTTCAAAAGCCCCGTATCGTATGAATATCTTGGAGCTTAACGAGTTGAAAACTCAGTTGAAGGAGTTAATAGATAAGAACTATATCCGACCCAGTGTATCCCCTTGGGGAGCACCAGTGATTTTCGTTAAAAAAAAGGACGGAACTATGCGACTTTGCATAGATTATCGTCAACTAAACAAGATGACGATCAAAAACAGGTATCCGTTACCTCGTATTGATGATCTGTTTGATCAACTACGTGGCGCTACGGTATTCTCTAAGATCGATCTAAGATCGGGTTATCATCAGGTAAGAATTAAAGAAGAAGACATTTTCAAAACAGCCTTTAGAACCAGGTATGGACATTACGAATTTGTCGTAATGCCATTTGGACTTACTAATGCCCCAGCGGTTTTCATGTGCTTAATGAACAACATAATGCACAAGTACTTAGATAAATTTGTGGTTGTATTTATCGACGACATTTTAGTCTATTCTAAGAGCGAGGAGGAGCACAAGGAACACTTACGTATCGTTTTACAAGAACTAAGAGAACAACAACTTTTTGCGAAATTTAGCAAATGTGACTTCTTCAAAGATGAAATCCAGTACTTAGGACATGTAGTTACTAAGGAAGGGATTTCAGTGGATCCCGAAAAGATTCGGGCGATTGAAGAATGGCCAGTACCTAAAGATGTGACGGACGTTAGATCTTTCATGGGAATTACCGGTTACTACCGGAGGTTTATTGAAGGCTTTTCAAAAATAGCCAACCCAATCACTTCTTTGCAGAAGAAAGGCAAGAAGTTTGATTGGAATGCGAAATGTGAAGAAAGTTTCAAGAATCTTAAGACTTTATTGACAACTGCACCTATTCTTAGAATAGCGGACCCAAATAAAGATTTCATAGTTTGTACCGACGCTTGTAATGATGGTTTAGGCGGAGTGCTGACTCAAGAAGGATATGTCATTGCTTACGAATCTAGGAAGCTGAAAATCCATGAAAAGAATTATGCCACTTATGACCTAGAATTAGCTGCTGTAATTCATGCTTTAAAGATGTGGCGACACCACCTAATAGGAAGAAAATTTACCTTACTAACAGATAATAAAGGTCTGAAATACCTTTTAGACCAGCCAAATCTAAATGCAAGACAAGCCAGGTGGCTGGCATTCCTAAGTGAATACGATTTTGAAATCCAACACATAAAAGGGAAGGAGAATAAGGTGGCTGATGCCTTGAGTAGGAATGCAAAACTGAATTTTATATCAGCTAGCAGCACTTACACCTCTGATTTAAATGAACAGCTGGCTGAAGGGATAAATTTAGACGAAAATTATCAACATTTACAAATTACAGCCCAAGAACAGCCCACAGAAAGTTTGCTAAAAGGGTATAGTTTAAATGAAAACGGATTTTTGCTGTTTAAAGACAGGCTGTATATCCCTAATGCACCTACAGTTAAGCTGTTAATTTTAGACGAAATACATAAAACCCCTTACTCCGGGCACCCTGGCTATCAAAAGACTATCACTATGTTGAGAAAAGAATATTTTTGGCCTAACATGAAATCTGAAACTGCTGAATATTTAGCGAAGTGTTTGGACTGCCAACAAGTAAAAACAGAACATCAACATCCAGCTGGATTGCTGCAACCTTTACCTATTCCTAGCTGGAAATGGGAAATAATTAGCCTGGATTTCATTACGGGTTTACCCAAAAACCAACATCAGAATGATTCAATTATGGTAGTGGTAGACAAATTAAGTAAATCAGCACATTTTATTCCTGTTAAAACCACATACAAGGCTGCAAACATAGCAGATATCTTTCTAAAACAGATTTTTCGGTTACACGGTATTCCAAAGGTTATTATATCAGACAGGGATCCTAAATTTACAGGAAATTTTTGGAGATCCTTGTTCAAAGGATTAAACACCACTTTAAATTTCAGCACCTCTTTCCATCCTCAGACTGACGGACAAACGGAAAGAGTTAATCAAATATTAGAAGATCTGTTAAGGATGTATGTTAAAGATCAACCAGGTAAGTGGGAGGATTATTTACACTTAGCTGAATTTGCATACAATAACAGCTATCAATCATCAGCTAAGTTTAGTCCTTTTGAGGTTTTGTATGGACGAAAATGCAACACTCCTATCTCTTGGAGTAATCCAGTAGATAGATTAGTGTTAGGACCTGATTTATTGAAAGAAATGGAACAGATTGTGAAACAAGTGCAGGAAAACTTGAAGATTGCCCAGGATCGGCAAAAGAGTCAAGCAGATTTGAAAAGAACTCCTAAAGAGCTCCAGGTAGGTGAACATGTGTTCATCAAGGTAAGACCAAAGAAAAGCTCCCTAAGATTAGGAAGTTGTGCAAAATTAGCACCACGTTACTGTGGTCCATTTGAAATTTTAGCCAGAATTGGTCAAGTTGCTTATCAGTTAGCATTACCGCCAAATTTAAAAGTACACAATGTTTTTCATATCTCTGTTTTGAAAAAGTATATTCATGATGCTACTCATGTTATTGATTGGAACATTGTACAGGTAGAACCAGAAGGGGAAGTTCTGGTAGAACCGGATTGTATCCTCGGGAGGAGGGAAATTACTCTACGGAACCGGATAATTGGACAAGTGAAGGTGCAATGGAAGCACCTTAGTCCTGAAGAATCTACCTGGGAGCTGGAACGTAAGATGCGGGAAGCATATCCCCATCTATTCCAGCAGGTAGCTGAAGAAGAAGAATAAGTAACATCGAGGACGATGTTACATTTTAAGGGGGTGTGTATGTCACATACCCCAATTTTATTAAAATAATGTAATTATTTTTAATATTCCTGAGAACATTATGTTAAATTAAATGCTAAGTAGGAAGGGATGACTCAGCAGAGTCTCCAGAAATGGAATGTAAAATCTGAATAATTATTATTAATAAATAAATTATGGAGACAACAGCATGGGAGAGCTGTTAAAAGAGGTTACTGGTCTAACTGGTGGATGGAATTAGGTGGAAGGACAAAAGACAAGTGGCAGCATCCTCAAACACTTCCTGAGTTGCAGGTGGCAACTTCCCTATATTTTGGGGTCATGATTCCCCAAGAAAGTGGAATCTGAGCAGGTGGCTCATTAATGACAGTTAGCCCAACTAAGACCTAGGCAATCTTTTAAATACTACTCAATGAACTGAGTTGGGGGTTCAGCAATTGTTCTAGAGGGAGAATACATTCAGGTGAATGCTATTCAGGAGTCCCATTGAGGAAGTGGGAAAACAGTAAGGAAGTGTTTTTGAAGCAGGAAGTTGCAGTAACTTGGTTCCAGTATAGCTAATTTGGGCTGAGGGAATTATTGGCCGTACCTAGATTCCAGCCAGTTAGACCAGAGCAAGCTCGGGGGTCCTGAGAAGTGCTGTCTGGGCACTCTCCAGGAATTGGTAGGGAGGAACAGCCTCCCATTGCTGTTATTGTCTACCATAGCTACAGGTTCTGCCACTCTTCCTGTTGTTGATTTAATTTATTTTCATATGAGATAGACTAGTACAACTATGTTTTTGACTGTATTCAACTTCAGTAAATCAGTCTCTGTACTCCCTTTTGTTATAAATTTCAGAAACGCAGATGTTATAGAGATTTCCTATTTTATTTAAATAGAGTATTTATCTTATACAGAACCTAATTGTTACTGTTATAGTTAACAATTACCATGTTTAGGCATATTCTAGAATTCCTGTTAATGGTTCAATAATAGACAGAAATATTAAATAATAGATATTCCAGTAATATACCTGCATATATATATGTATAGCATATTTCAGTCAACTTTAGTTTTAGGTCATTCTTATATTGAGTTAACAGATAAACAAAACTCATTTTTAAATATATTGTTTATACTCAGAACATGTTTGACAGCTATCGATTATCTAAAGAGGTGACTGTAACAATATTTCATTGTTACAAGCTTCCACATAATCTTAATCATCTACACAGTAGTCAAACACAAACACTTAGCAACTGTATAGTATTATTCTCCTTCAACCTAGTAATTATAATACATTATCCATGCTTATTATAATAGAATTAACAAAGTTGTTTTAAACAAAAACAAACATATTACACAACAGAGAAACTGTCGATGAACGCAACCATCTTTGGCTGTTACAAACCATCTTAAGTTTACACAGTAATCATATTTATTCTGTACAAATGTTCTTCCTTAGGTAGTCCACAAACCCTACACGGCCGTAGCCTTATATTATTCCTTCGACAGACTGAAAAACAATTGAAAAGAATGCTTTTTATGACAGACAGAACCTACAGCATCTTAACACATAGTCTATGTATATATTATTCTATTCATAGTTTTATTTAATAATTATATAGATTCAAAATAAATTGTTACAACTCGTACCCAGTCACCACCGAGTTAACAATATCATACTTATGCATTGAACACAAAACAAAACCCCCAATTCGCCAGAATAACCCTATGCTATTAACTATTACAGACATAGTGGATAAACTTCCACAATCTTTTATTTAATACTCCAAAACGAAGAAAAACGCAGAGAGACAATCATAGGGTTTCATTTATAACAGAGTTAACATCCATTGCAGGTACCGAAGAATTCATCTATCCTTACAGTTCAAATACTTTTGAATAATTTAACGAAACCCAAAAATGAACACGGCCATGATAGGCCCAGTAATATATTAAGTATAAATTTTATGCAGCGAGGATGGAACCCTACGCTTAGCAATTACAAAGTACAGTAACAGAAACCCTGGCCTCATACAGTCTGAGCCGTGAAGGGCTCTCCAATAAACATAACAAGGTTTCAACCCTTTCATTCAAACAAAATAACTTATACAGATGATTGCAACCATGAACATCAAGTCGTCAAACGACCTCACTACACAGGAGTTTTCCTCCATGACACAACCCTAACCACAAAACCAGCAAAGGAAGAGACAGCCGTGGATAACCAGGCTTACCCGGTTGAGCCAGCGTTGGAGAAAGAACCCTGTACACCTTCAGAGCCGCGTGACCTGCACATTCAATGCTGAAAGATGTTAATACACTGTTTATGCCGAGAGTTTTAAATAATTGTATATCTACACTGCTTGCAAAACAGAAATTGCGAAAATAAGGTTATTTATTACCTGAGCAATGTAGCCGTGGATATTCTGGAAGCCACCGGTGGGAGCAGACACTGAAACCCCCATCACCCTCGTCGATTGAAAGAGCAAGGAACACCCTCAAACTCTTCCAATGACGGCCACGACAGACAAACCTTGCAGACGGAGACCTCAAACTGGAACTGAATCAGTCGAGAAGCAAACCCAAAGCCCAATGGTATCAACTCTCTCATAACCTAAAGACATTACCGAGAACCCTATCTCTTACCCACACCAGCACAGTGACGAACTGTAAATAGCTGGGACTTAAACTTATAAAGAACAACGAGACCACGAAGCAATAAAACTATAGCAGACGCTATCCCCAGAGCCGAGGACATACCCTATTGCCGAATGGAACCTCAAGGCCATAACCACCACACTCTGCACATTGTTACAGTGCCTTCATTACAAAACTCAGACAGGGAGGGTTTCATCCTTAGGACCCGAGCCCGAAGGCAACTACAATAACCTGTAGGGTTTCAATAGCAGCTTATATATTGCCCATCGCATGGAGGAGATGCAACCACGTAGCACTCAAATAAATCAACGTAGCATGGGTCGAGAACCTATAGTTTCATTGCCAACCAAATAATTATACACCGATTCTTTTCCAAATCATGTCATATATAAGTCAAACGTATGAGATAACAAATGATATATAATCATTTGGCATATAGCCTTGCAATTGAATCGTCGAGAATCCCAAGCAATGGGAATGTATAATCACTACAATGATAGAAATAAGAGTTAGTCAACATCATATATGGATTATTCCATAACTTAATAGGGTGGATAATACTTTAACATAACTTAGTTATAAATCTTATCCATGGTAAGGGAAGAACATTAGGACTATGACAAAATCAAGTTAATGCACATTTACAATGAAACCAGGGCATAGGTTAATGTCTTTCGCATATCACTTTACACAAGATGTTGGTCAACTTCAACCCTAGAGTTTTCTCTATGGCCTAGTATGATAAATACAACCATAACACTATATAGAATATAAAGTTTGCCAATGTATGGAATATTATGATTATCGTACAATCATTATATATATAAATTAATACCAAGTCATAGATTAATGCCAGGTGCATATTACATTTCTATGTTCATATAAGTACCAAGGTAGTCAACCTTCAAATTAAAATGCCTCGTTATTTAATACTTGAATGTTACCAAGTCTTTAAGACAATAAATATATTGCCATTATATACTAGCATCAGAATTGCTATCAATACTATTGTTAACAGTAACAATATGAAAAATAAACCTCTATTATTAAGATGTTGAAATAGAGCTTCATCTACAGGTGTACATCGTAAAGATAGTTAAAATCAAGGCACCGTCAAGTAACATAAGTTAAACTCTAAGTGGACATTGGACTTCAACGCATAGGATCATATTGAAACAACGCTAGAGGCGTCACCTTCTCAACTCGCATTATCAATGCATGAACAAAACAGTAGTCACCGGTATTAAGTTGACAACAGGTCACATGATGCAAAGACACTGTTACAGCCAAAAATTCTGATATCACAAATGTTTCATTTTAGTTACAACAGTAACATAGCATAATAATCATAAAAACATAATTATAACTGAGACAATGTAAATCTTCGTAACACTTGACGATACTAGCTGAATAAGAAATATCATGACGATCATTAAGTTTTGAAGTATAGGGAGTATTGATGCTCACCAAGTTTAACATACAGTGATCCTTACTTCACTGACGCACCTGAGAAACAAAAGACGACGTATGCATTAGCTCGTAAGCTAAGTAAGCCAGTCAACTACGACTAGCTCTTCCCTTGCGGTTCAAAACAAAACAATCATTAATTACAATCACCGAAATCAAAGTTTTAATAAAACAGAGTCTTTAAACAGTTTATGTTAGTTGTTTAAATTAAAACAATATCAGAAATACTACCTAATTAACATTTATTGTTACGAATAAAAATTTTTAAATTTTTCAGAATTAACGGGTTCTGACCTGGCCTATGGTTGGGTGGAATGTTGTAGATGCATAGCTGGTTGCTCAGGGACTACTTATTTTTAAGATAAGTACTCTCATGTGCTAATTTTGTATTGTTTTAATTGATGAATGACATGAATATCTTGAATGTATGATGGATGTGTAATATAGTTTAATTCTGTTGTGTTTTCAATTATTTATGTATTTGCATATGTCTATCTTCATTTTATAAGCATGTTTGTTTTACTTATTGGATATGGGGCTAGATGTCCCGGAATTAGAGTCATGTTCTCTCCCATGCTTGGGTTGGTGGGAGGGGACTTGACAGTGTGGTATCAGAGCCATAGGCTACAACATTGGGCCTCTATGGGCCAAGTATGATCACAGTTACAAGGGAAGATCCCCTTCTAAACACCACAGATTACCATGTTGGGCCTAAACAGTTTGCAGAGCTTATGGTTCAACACCACGGCTGTTGGGCCCTTGATAGAAATATAAATCATTGTGTGTACATGTATTTTGTATTTGGAATTAAAATGAATTAAAGAAACCTTAAGGTCCCATGGATTCTAATTGATTAGGATGGGAAGTCATTTCCATGACTGTTTTGGGGATTGTTTCAAAAACTGCTTGCATTGATTCCATTCTATGAAATTGAGGAAGGAGGGAGAAAATCCCTTTTCAGCTTGAATGCTTGCTTTAAATTGTTTCCAATACAGTAGCATTCAGTTTTGTATTTGTTTGTTTGCCTCCATGGAGGAGAGAAAGGAGGCGCAACCTTTTCCATCTTATATTATTTTGTTGTTTTGATTGTTTTATTCTTGACATGAAAGAGGTGCAATTCTCTTGACATACTTTTTCTATTTTATTCTATGCGAGTATGATCTCTATTTCCAGAAAAATTCTAACTGTCTTTAAAAATTGCAAAATTTTTCTAAGTATTTATGAGTTCTGTTAAAGGCTGCGGCAGCGGAATTAACGATAAGTTTTGCGCGCGACGGCGACAATTTTAACTTTAAAATCTGCGATGCGTGCGGCAAAGGTAATGTTAAATTCTATGACACTGGCGGCGGATTTAAGCTTAAAATTTGCGCGCGGCGGCAATTTTAGGCTTAAAAGTTGCAATGGAGGCTTGCACGCAGCAGCGATTTTAGCCTTAAAACCTGCGACGAAGTTGCAGTGACAAAGGCTTGCGAGCGCAGAAGTTTAGGTTATGTTTTGTGACACAGTCGGCAAAATAGTTGTTAATTCGACATCGAAAGATAGAAAAAAAAAAAATTCAAAAATTTTGCCTAAGGGTTGCAGCGGCAAAAATTTAGCTAATTTTCTGTGTGCGCGGAGGTGAAAATTAAGCTAATTTTTTGCGTGCACAGCCGCGAAAATTTAGCTAATTTTCTACGCACGTAGCGGCGAAAATTTGGCTAATCTTCTGCGCCGAAAGGGAAGAGAAAATTCTATTTTTTTTTTCTAAGTGTTCAGAAATTTTTTCCTGAGGGCTGTGGCGGCGACGAAAGTTAAGCTAACTTTCTATGTGCACGGCGACGAAAGTTAGGGTAACTTTCTGTGCACGCGGCGGCGAAAGTTAGACTAATTTTTTGCAATGTGCACGGTGTGCGGCGGCAAGAATAACCTTAACATATGCGGTAATTTTAAGGATAGAATCGGTGACGTGCGCGGTGCATATTTTAGCTTAAAATTCCACGACACGGGTGGCACTTTTAAAGCTATTTTTCTGCGACATGGCGGCCATTTTAACCTTAATAATTGCACCAAACGGGAGAAGTCTATGATTGGACAAAGTTGTCAATATGGGATTTCTCCACATACATGCAAATAATTTATAGCGTTATAATGCAGCTAACAGTTGTGTTTATAAACATATTTTGCAGAATTATAGTCACACCAAGGCAGCATTCCAGATAAGTGCAGTTGGAAATTTTTTGTCTTGGTTGGGCCAAGAATATCAACATCATGGATGATGCACAAGATCCCTATGAGCCTGAGACAGATGCCATGGGGAAAACATACATGTGGAGAATGCTGAAACAGAATCCAATGGGAGAAGAAATGGAGAGAATCCCCTAGATATTGCAGCCACCATGAGGAGCCTAAGGGTGGAGTTGCAAAGTTGCAAAGAAGATAATGAAAGGATGATTAAAGCTTAAGAAGAAAAAAATCAGTTAAATGCAACCATGTTACAGATTTTGACAGATATCCAAAGGCAAATAAACTCTGGGCATCATACATCAAATCCAGAAAGGAGTAGCAGTAGTTCAAGGAGGAATTCCCGCAAGAGGTCCAATATCTCAAGAAGAGTTTCTAGAGACAGAACCTATACTCCAAAAATCTCTTCTAGTGGATCATCTGACTCTGAAGGATCCATTGAAGGTTCAAGCTCTTCATCTCGCAAGAGTAAGAAGAAGATGCATCACAAGAACAATTCACATGGATAATTTAAGAAGGAAAAACCTCCTACATTTGATGGAGAGGTAAAGTCTGGTCAAGAAGCTGAAGCTTGGCTTCTTGGGATGAGAAAGTATTTTCAAGTCCAAGACTACTCTATAAATATGAAGGCAAGGGTCTCCATCTTCAACTTGAATAGATGAGCATCTATATGGTGGGAACACACTAGGCAAGTGAAGAAGATCAATGAAAGAAAGATTGTGTGGAAGCAATTCAAGAAATACTTCAAGCAGAAGTACCTCTCTGATAGGTACTATGATGATAAGATCAAAGCGTTCCATGAGCTGAGATTGGGACAACTGACCATGGAAGAATATGCAAACAAGTTCTTGGAACTGTTGAGGTATGTCAAGTATATTCGAGATGACAAGGTGAAAATTCAGCGTTTTATAAGTGGGCTACCTCAGTCATATAAAGATAGAATTGAATTTGATGAGCCTCGAACTCTAGAAGAGGCAATAAGGAAGGCCAAGTATTGCTATGATCAAAACAAAAGCAAACCTGATTTCCATAAGGCATGGAAGGACAAGAAAAATGAGAAGTTTGACCAGAGGAAAAAAGGTTTCAAACCTCCTCATATCATAAATCAGCAAAGGCAGCCATCACAGGTTGTGACCAAGCCAACTAGGATGATGGGAGACAAGCCAAGAGATCCAAAGGAGCCAAGAGAACCACTTCAATGTTGGGGTTGTGGAGGAGACCACATGCTTAGGAACTATCCACATCGGAATGGGAATGCAAATCAAGTTCACAACATCCAAGGAGCTGAAACTGTGGGTCAAGTGGCAAGGACAATCCCTAGAATCTATGCAGCACTAGATGACCGCCAGGAAGATCATCAATAAAATGTGGTTGAAGTTGAAGGTAAGATTGCTAAGCAATCTGTTTCTATTTTGATTGATCTTAGATCTACTCACAGTTATATCACTCCTAAAATTGTTGAGATTTGTGCTTTTAAGAAGTTAAAGCATAGTAAATCATGGTTATTTCAACTAGCCACTGGAGCCAAGAGAAAAGTTAGTGAAATTGTAGAGAAATGTCCCTTAGAGATGGAGAGGCTATTCACTTATGCAAATCTGAATGTTTTTCCACTGGGTTCCTATGATATTCTCATTGGAATGGATTGGTTAGAGGCACACAGGGTTAAACTTGACTGCTACAATAATACTTTTGAATGCATGGACGAAGAAGGAAACCCAAGGGTTGTAAAAGGAATTCCAAAGGTGACTTCTATTAGGAAGGTTTCAACCATGCAACGGAAGAAGTTCTGTAGAAAGGGTTGTCAATTGTACGCATCCCATGTTTTGGAGGCAACGGAAAATGAAACTCCTATGTTGGAGGACTATCAAGTATTGTAGGAATTCAGGGATGTCTTTCCTGATGAGATTCCTGGACTTCCTCCAAAGAGAGACATTGATTTTACAATTGAACTTGTGCTAGGAGTAGCACCAGTGTCTAAGACACCATACAGGATGAGTACACCGAAAAGAAATATATCAGGCCAAGTGTGTCCCCATGGGGAGCACCCATTCTATTTGTGAAAAAGAAAGATGGAACACTCAGGTTATGTATTGACTACAAGCAGTTGAACAAGGTCACTGTGAAGAACAAATACCCATTGCCTCGAATTGATGATCTTTTTGATCAAATGAGAGGAGCAAGAATATTTTCAAAAATTGGCTTAAGGTTAGGTTACCATCAGGTAAGAATCAAAGAGGAAGATATTCATAATACAATGTTTAGAACAAGGTATGGACGCTATGAGTTCATGGTGGTACCATTTGGTCTCACAAATGCACCAGCTACATTCATGTGACTCATGAATAGTGTTTTTAGCAAGTATTTGGACAAGTTTGTCCTTGTATTTCTAGACGACATTCTCCTCTATTCTAAGAATGAAGAAGAGCATGAAGAACATTTGAGAATGACATTAAAATTGCTAAGAGAGCATAAAATGTATGCAAAGTTGAGAAAATGTGACTTTTATAAAGATAAAATTCATTACTTGGGTCACATTATCTCAGAGGAAGGAATATCTGTGGACCCTGAGAAGATTGAAGCCATTATGAATTGGCCAACTCCAAGGAATGTGACAGATGTGAGATCTTTTAAGGGCCTTGCTGGGTACTATAGGAGGTTCATTGATGGATTCTCCAAGGTTGCAAACCCGATCACTTCTTTGCAAAAGAAGGGGATAAAGTTTGAATGGTCACTAAGATGTGAGGAAAGTTTCCAATGGTTGAAGAATCTTCTTACGAGTGCACCAATTTTGAAAATTGCAGACCCATAAAAAGACTTTGCGGTGTGTACCGATGCATGCAACCAAGGACTTGGAGGAGTTCTTATGCAAGACAACCACGTGGTATGCTGAGTCAAGAAAGTTGAAGGAACACGAGAAAAACTATGCTACTCATGATTTAGAACTTGCAGCCATAGTATATGCTTTAAAGATGTGGAGGCATTACTTAATGGGCAGAAAATTTGAGCTAAGGACAGACCATTGTGGTCTGAAATACTTATTTGATCATCCAAATTTAAATGTCAGGCAAGCTAGATGGTTGGAATTTTTGTGTGAATTTGATTTTGAAATCAAACACATAAAAGGGAAAGAAAACAAGGTGGCTGATGCACTCAGCAGGAAAGTACATGAAATGCATGTGGCAGCGCTTAGTACTTGCCAACCAGATTTGAGGCAGCAGATTGTTAACCATATTATTGAGGATGGAGTGTATGTGCAATTAAAGGACAAATTGCAGCCACAAGACCTTGAAAAGAAGTATGAAGGATACCATTTGGAAGAAGACAGACTCCTTACTTATAAGAATAGAGCCTATATTCCAAATGTGGAAGACTTGAGGAGGATTGTTATGGATGAAATCCATAAAGCTCCATACATGGATTTCCTAAGGCAATAATTTCTGACAGGGATACCAAGTTCACTTCCAATTTTTGGAAAGGTCTCTTTGTGTATTTGGTTACATAGTTGAACTTTAGCACCGCATACCATCCTCAAACAGATGGGCAAACAAAAAGAGTAAATCAGGTGCTTGAAGACATGCTTCGCATGTATGTTATGGACAAACCCTTAAAGTGGGAGGATTATCTACACTTGGTAGAGTTTGCATATAACAATGGTAAACAAGCATCATTGGGAATAAGTCCATATGAGGCTTTGTACGGCAGAAGGTGTAGGACACCAGTGACTTGGGATAATCCAGTGAACAAAATTGTACTTGGGCCAGGATTGCTTGAGGAAATGGAACAAGAGATTGCAAAGATCAGGCAGAATTTAAAAGCAGCCCAGGATAGAAAGAAAAGTTATGCAGATAAGCTTAGAGTGCATAGGGAATTCACTATTGGGGATGATGTGTATCTTAGAGTGAAGCCAAGGAAGAGTTCCTTGAAGCTTGGGGGCTGTGCCAAGCTATCACCTAGATATTGTGGGCCATTTGAAGTGCTTGAAAGAATAGGGCTAGTTGCATATAGACTTGCATTTCCTACTAGCACCAGAGCTCATAATGTTTTTCATGTCTCTTTGCTTAAGAAATATGTACATGATCCTAACCATGTAATTAATTGGGATGTGATCTAGGTGGAACCTAAGGGAGAGTTCCAAACCAATCCATTGCACATCCTAGACAAGAGGGTAACATTGCTCTGGAACCAAGCCATCGGACAGGTAAAGGTGCAATGGAAGCACTACGGTCCCGATGAGGCTACATGGGAGCTGGAGGATGCCATGAGAGTGGCATATCCATTTTTGATCAATTTTGATGAGCACTGAGAATAGTGCTAATGTAAGGGGGAGGGGAATGTAATATCCCGATTTTGACCTTATTGAATTAAAGTTGTAAATGATGTAAATATTGTTATTAATCATGGTGAGGAGCTCAAGGCCAAGGCCCCGCCATCGATTTAGCGTTTCATGTATCGGAAATTAAAATAGATGCATATGGTTCTTGTGTTGGGCATACACAATGTAAATTAATACATCATGTAAATACGAATTTTAATGAAATACCCACAACTAGCTATGCAATGCAACAAAGAGATGGGGGCATGATTTTACAAGGAATAGGGAGGGAAATTATTCAAACCCTTGAGCCAATGATGTTAATCGATGTGTCAATGAGAAAACCCATAAACCCTCAACTACCCATTTTGGCTTAGGCACCCAATCATTTAATCCTTCCAAGAGTTGGTTGAGGCAGTTAATGCCTTGGGAATGGAGGTATGGCAACCAATTTCATGTATGGGCAAGCCATCAACCTGGAAAATTGAAATTTGTCTCCTTGGGAAAGAAAATACCCACGAATTGCCTTCCCAAGTCATCCTGAACCCATGGCCTTTGCCCTCTCACATAGTCTGAGCTAGTTGGGCTTTCGCCATCATGCTTTTCATCATTTTCCTGCATGTTTCCATGGCTGGGAGCTCATTTTTGGGATATACAGTGGCTAGGAGAGGAGGACCACAATTTGGGGCTGTTATGGAGGTTGTTTTTTCCCCAGAATGTCCATGGATTTTTTTTTTCTGAAAATGGATTTGTCTTCCCAAGGTTGTTCCCCATTTTTTCATTTCGTTTTGGTTTCCCACGATTTGTTGAAATTGGTAGAAACTCCATCTTTGGGCATCTCACTGTAAAAACGTTTCTTCATGCCCAACACTTATACTTTTGCTGTTATGTGCATCCCTGTTTTGGTTTGAACCTGTGAGAAAGAATTTGGAGTGGTAGTGGACAGAATTGGCTTGATAAACCTAGTGGGGAAAATAACCTCTCAAGAAGATCAAGAGAGCTGGCTACTCTTCTATGCACACCTTGGACACTCTAGATTAGAAGGTATGGCCCGAGGGACTGTGTATTGGTGAAATGAATAGTTCCTTGAGTGGGGTGTGCAGGCATTATGGGTGCCAAACTAGATAGATCTTGTAGAGGTATCCATGGCTCTGTGCTTGAGCTCACTAGCTTAGCAATTCTTCCTTTCCATTTCCTAGCAGCTTGATAAACCCAATTGCAGATTGGCTTGGCTCATTTTGGTGTGTGTTTGGCTATGCATGAGTCTGTTGTTCCCTGGTTCCTTGTAGAAATCATGCCCAGCTCAGGGGTGGCAGTTGTATCAAGCGATTGATAAGCACAACTGGCCTATGGTTGGGTGGAATGTTGTAGATGCATAGCTGGTTGCTCAGGGACTACTTTGTTTTAAGATAAGTACTCTCATGTGCTAATTCTGTATTGTTTTAATTGATGAATGACATTAATATCTTGAATGTATGATGGATGTGTAATAGAGTTTAATTCTGCTATGTTTTCAATTATTTATGTATTTGCATATGTCCATATTCATTTTATATGCATGTTTGTTTTACTTAATGGATATGAGGCTAGATGTCTCAAAATTAGAGTCCTGTTCTCTCCCATGCTTGGGTTGGTGGGAGGGGACTTGACAGTACTTAGTTCCACGCAGGACTACTTCCTGCTAAACCAAGAGATCACACCTGATCCCATATTGAAGCAGCACCCCGAAGTGCTCTTCCTATTAATGGCACTGCCTGCCCAATCTGAATCAACATAAACCTCTAGGTTAACCTTTTGATTCGCATCATACTTGAGCCCATAATCAACCGTACCCTTCAGGTACCTCAGAATATGCTTTGCAGCAATCAAGTGAACATGTCTAGGATCTATCGAGAACTGGCTCAATGTGTTCACAGCAAAGCAAATCTCTAGTCTTGTGTTCGTCAAGTACATCAAGGACCCAATCATTTGATGATACATCATGGAATCAACCGACTGTGATGAAACATCACTCAATAGCTTCCGGTTCGATGCCATAGGTGTGTCCATGGCCTTGCAGTCCATCATCTCGAACTGTTTCAGGATCTCTACTACATACTTTCATTGTCCAAGGAAGATTCCATCTACACTCTGTCACACCCCCATGCCTAGAAAGTAATGCATCATACCCAAGTCCTTCATCTCAAACTCGACAACAATCTTCCTCTTCGTATCAGCACTCAACCCATTCTCACCTGTCACAAACAGGTCATCTACATACAGTAGGAGTATCACTGGATTGCCTTCCTCAACCTTATAGTAAAGGTTGGAATCCGCTTTACTCTTGGTAAAGCCCAAACTAGTTAGGAAGCTTTCAATTCTGCCGTACCACGTCCTGGCTGCTTATTTCAAACCGTACAAGGATTTCTTCATATTGCACACATGTGACTCCCTGTCATGTGTCTCAAAACCAAGTGACTGCTCCACATACACTTCCTCTTAGACTACACCATTCAAAAAGGTCGTCTTGACATCCATCTGGTGTATCTTCCACTTCATCACTGTAGCTAGAGCAAGTACTGTTTTGATGGAAGTGTATCTGGATACAGGTGTAAAATTTTCTTCATAATCTATCCCTTTTTTCTCGGAGAAGCCACGAGCCACAAATCTTGCCTTGTATTTCTCTATGCTACCATCTGCAACATGCTTGATCTTGTAGATCCATTTGAAAATCACAACAGACTTCCCTTTTGGTCTCAGGACCACATCGCAAACATCATTCTTCATGATCGAATGGTACTCCTCGATCATGGCATCCTTCCATTACTCCATCCATAATCCTGGGAACTTCAGATTCTTCAATATCTTCAATAGGTAGTTTTCTTGAACTTTGTCGTTGGAACAAATGTCGTTGTCCTTCTTTTGTACACGATCTTTCCTACAAGTCAAATTCAATTGCATGATTAGAAACATCTCATAGTTTTCAGAACAAATTCTTACGCATAAAGACATATGTCATACAGTCATGCAATTATCTTATCCAATGCTTCAATAGAACATTCATCCATATCCTGTATTCATACGGTAACTTTCTAGATGCCTTCCATCTCTACCAGAACATTGTTAAGATTGTGCACTACTCCAAACATGTCCATAAAGAGGTTTCATTCTAGATAAGTAGCAATGGAATGTTGTACAGTACCATAGGCCACTTACCCATTACTTGCATATTAGTAGTATGTTGTTCATTAATGCAACTTTTCTAAAATGCATAATATAAATCGGAACATAAGTATGTACATGACTAAACAACATCATTTAAGTAATCATATATACATGAAATAACAATTCAAATACTTATCTTTGTTTGGTTGTTGGGTGGACTCCCTTTCAATCTTTGCTTCCTTGCAGGAACTACTAGAGTCTCTGATAGTGTGCACATTAACCAATGCTAAAAATGGATGAGAGGTTCTTCCATAGATTATCTGTCTTTCAGAGTCCAACTCTACAGTAGCTTCTTATTCATTACAATACATATTCTTCATCACTTGAAGAATCTTCATTGTCTTCTCTGGTTCTCTTCCTTGGAGGTTCATCATCCTATGCATTGTGAGCATGATGTCTTTTCTTATTGTTCTTCTTCTTGTGGGAGCTACTTTTGTTCCTGGGACAATCTCTCGAATAGTGTCCCTTCGCATCACAAGTATAACATCGAATGTGAGAAGGATCTCTCTTGGATCCTCCAAGGTTCTCCCTCTGATTCTGGTGGTGGTATTTACCCTTCTTGTGATGAGGATACTCCCTCTTATGGTTATTATTCCTGGTGTGTGCTATGAGATCGTGGTCTTCATTATCCATGTTTCCTTCTCGAGCTACAATTCAAGCTTTTTCCTGTGAGCATTCCTCCCACATCCTACTGAATGTGATGAGCATCTTCCTAGCACAAATTCCTTGAATGAAGGAATCCCATGACCTAGGAAGACCATTCAAGGTGGTCATCACAATTTCACCATTCTCTATATATTCTCCCACAGCTTCAAGTTGTTCTTTTATCCGAGAGACCCTTGTAAAGTAGGAATGAATGGTCTTTGCATTTTGTATCTTGACATTTTTCAATTGATTCCTCAAAGTCATCTTCTAATTTATGTTCTTCCCTTCAAACAGCATGGTCAAGGAATCAAACATTTCCTTGGGTGTCTTTAGAGAAGACACATGTGGTATGAGATGGTCTTTGATAGAATCTGCAATGATTCTCTTGTCCCTGACCAAGTTCTTCTTATCTAAGGCCTTAGCCTCATCTCCCTCTGGAACTAGAACCTCTTCACTTATGTAGGTGTCCAATTCATTCTCTTCTAGGTTAACTCAATCCTATACTTCCATGATCGGAAGTTATCATCCCCTTCAATCTTATCCTCAAGATTGGTGTGGTGAGACATCTTAATGAGAAACTCGAATGGAAATAAAAGATTTAGGTCTTACCACTTGATTTCCTAAAACTAGATCTGGAGCTAGCTAGTGTTTGACAGAGAAACCCTAAAAATCCAAAACTAGAATTTCAAACTTTGTCTGGACATGGAGATGCAATTGACTGAGGTGAGCAAGCTAGCGTGCTCATATTTTGAAAACTCCAAAAATTTATCCTCCAAAAATGACCTATGAATTTCGGATTTGCAACTTCTGTCAAAATCTGGTTTTTTGGTCCAAAAGTCAAATTAGGGTTTGACTTTCCCGGAGATTCACCCAACAAAAAAATTCAATCTTGGTCTCTAAATTTTGATTTTGCTGAGGAGATAAATCCGATGCTGATAGCACTCCAAAATTCTGCTTCTGTCAAAAGGCCTAATTTCCCGTAGCAGTGACAACCCAAAATGAAAATGCTCAGAATCCAATTCTGTTTTGACAGAAAGATATGCCATATTGTTTCTGGTGCATCTTTGGAATTTTGGATCCTCAGGGTCTCAACCTTCAGCCTATGGTAGACTAACCTATCATATTTCCAACCCCACATATTTTAGCTTCAATGGATTCTGCATGAGAGATATATGCTAAGTGTCACAACATGACTTGTTTATGGGATGAAAATCCATAGTGAACTTGTATGGAGTGCCACGTGTCACTGTTTCAACTTCGACCACTAAAACTCGGACCTATGAAACTAAAGTCTGTATCCTAACTGACAAGTTTTACAGAATTCCATTTGGAGCTTCCTAGCCCGAGATATGACCTTTGTTCCTAGGTCACCTGTTTAGGGATGCATTCTGGACGAGGCAGAAACCCTAACTTGTACAGATCATATCTCACAAAGTACAATGAATATGAGGCTGAAAGTTTTACACAGGGTACATTTGTGTCTGATATTCGTCCTGTAAAAATTTTAGATCCTAAACCTTCTCCAAAACGGATTTCTGGCGAAAGTTCCACGATGGCTAGTTTTTACTAAACCAAGCCCTAGCTTCCAATTTGTCGCAAGTGCAACAAGTGTTGTAAATTCCATACAATGCCTTCCTTCAGGATGGCTCTGATACCATGTTATTTTTTCATTATTTAATTCAATATGATCTCGGATCTTAACTAATAGAACAACATGTACATCATATCAAACACAAGAGACAAGAGACACAAAGCATTTCACCAGGGAAAACCATAAAGGTGAAAAACACCGCAACTTCCTCAGAGATAGAATAAGCACCAATACAAAGATCACAAAGATGAAACCCCAAAAGATATATGTCTCCAAAAGCTACTCCTCCTCCACTTGTGTGCATTCCTCTCTCTCAACTATGTGAGTTGGATGTGTGAGTGAATGAATAAATAGAGTGGTGCAACCACTCTATTTATACTTTAACTTGTCCTTCCTTTTACCCTAACTGGGATGAACCCTTAGGGGAGTCTAATAACCCTTCCACTTAAATAATACTAGGTCGACCCCTTTAAGGTGGTCTAATAACCCATCAAATATAAGTTACAACACTTACAATACAACTTGCTACACTTGCAAATACAAATGACGACACTTCCGATTGGAGGAATAAGACATCTCTGTCGGGGATACAATAAAGTACAAATGTAATACACACAATATACAAGTGAATATATTCCGAAGTTACAAATACATCAACACCTACTGCACCTTTTCTTTGTTTATTTTCTGATTGTGTTCCATTTGCTGTGGGGGCAGCCTGTGAGGCTTTCCTTCCCCTCTTTGTTTGCTTCCATCCCTCCTCGGGGTTTTGCTCATGTGTTTCTTGGACTGTTTTCGGGCAATTTTTAACAAAGTGGCCATACTTGTGACATTTCTTGCATTTTAAGGGTATCTGATCATAATCAACTTTCTGCATGTGCTCCCATCCATCCATTTGCAGATCCAGCACTTCTGGCAGCCCTTTTTCCAAATCAAATTCTATGCAAATTCGAGCACATGATAACAATGGTCCTTTGGGTTTTGCTTTGTCCATGTAAGTTCCAAGGGCGTTACTGATTTCCCATAGAGTTGCATCATTCCAGCAGTGAAGTGGAAGATGGGGTAGGCAAACCCATACTGGAACAACTGAGGGAACATCTCTTTCCGTGTCAAAAGATAGGCTCCATTTATTTAAGCAGAGACCACGAGTGCCCAAGAAGTATGAGCCACTTCTAAAGATTAGATCTCTTTCATCTTTATGTTCAAACAGGAAAGTAAAGAAGCCCTTACCAAAAAAACAGTGCTGCAAACCCCCAAAGATCAAGGGCATCCATTGTTTTGGGAGATGGCCAAATCCCACTAAATTTCCAAATTAAGCCTCTATTGCTCAGGGAAAGTGCTTTCAGTCTTGAAGCTGTAGACGTGATCTGGATGCGGGGAGTAGCTGTTCTTTTGACAAAGGCCTCACTGGAAATAGAGGAGGACGTCGACGGCGGTGGATTTGAGGCCACCAGAGCTCAGAAGGGATCATCAAGGAGACGTCGATGCTCCTCCAAATTCGCCTCCAAGGGGGTATCCATCCCTGCGCTGACGGGGGGGCAAAGAGAGCCCAAGAACCTACAGCCTGACCACCAAAAGAAAAGAACTAGAGCCCTAGCAAGCTCACGTGACAGATGAAGCTCATCATTTTTTCTCACTATGAGAATAGCTTTTAATACTTAACCATATAATAAGTAACCATTATTACAATAATGTTATATTATAATTAATTTATTATTAAATATTAAATTGATATATTGTTACATATTATATTATATTTTTGTATTATTGTAATAGTTTTTATATTATATCAATAATTTTTAAATATTATTACAATTTTATTATAATTTTAATTACAGTGTGAACTTTAAATTTATTATTAAATATATAAAAAGTACTAATATAAATTATTGTATAATTTAAAATCGTGTTATCATTCATTTACTGTGCATGCACAAGAATCTAAATCTTTCATTATTATTTTCAACCCTTACCTCTTAACTTTACACTAATTCAACATACTTTGTCAACTATCACTAATGAGAGAATATAGATTAGACTTAGTGTGGCATGCCATATCTTAATATTTTCTTAATGTGACATGGTTCTTTTAATAATTTCTTTAGGAGGCCCATTTTAGACCTCTAATTGACTCTAATATATTTAGCCCCTGGGCTAATTTTCTATGTTTTTTCAAAAAACAGATTCACCAATTTCCCCCCTTTTTTTCTAAAATGATTCACCAATATTCCACGAGATGATAATATTTTACTCTGAAAATTGCCAAAATTGTCCACAAACTATATAAAATCCTTTCAAGCTCGAACCTTATGCCATCCCCTTGAAAGGGAAAATAAAGAGGGGAGGTTATAATGGTGAGGCGGTTCTAGTTTGTTGGATAAATTTGAATATTTTTATAAAAATATATTCAAACATTTTATGGTTGGAAATTTAAGAATTAGTAAGATTCATCAAGATTTTTACACTTTAAGAAAAGATGGGTTGAAACAATTCCTTCTAAACATCTCTTTTACTAGTCATCATGTTTAATTGTACAATCAATTGGTGTAATTCTTGATTTAAATAAAAAAATTGAAATGATGTTGAATCAAGGTTTACCTAGCCAAAAGAATTTGTGGCAACGAATATGGTTGATGCTCATCATGCCAAGAGGAGTGTTAATATATCCACATCATGTTGCAGGAAGACTTACTAGGTGCGAACTTTCCTTTAACTATTTTCATTCTTCTCACATCCTCACAAGTCTAATGTTATTATCTTGAATTGTTTTTATTGCATCGAGAGGAGTCCCTATCATAATATAAAAAAAAGATGTCGGCCTAAACTAAAAAGTCATGTATTTTTTTTATGTATTTATATTATATAATCTCCACACAATAAAAAACTGTATTCAATCAACAAAATAATTCGAATCTGCATTAACATTATGCATTAATAAAAAAATATTAAATGTAAAAAGAAATATGTCAGCTATACCAAAAAATAAAAAAGTAACCTAACATTAGGTTAAAAATAAAAGGTAATTAAAATAAATCATGTCCTCTCATAAAATAATTTCTTGAGATATTTTTTTTCCTGGTGTGTAAAAACTTTAAGATAAAAAAAAATTACAACTCAAAATATTGGATCCCTCTCGGTGCTTGGTAGATCGGGGTTTAAGATGGATCTATATTGGTTAATGGAAGGAGAACCTACATGCTCACTAATAGTCTCCATATCATCTACATTATTGGTCGGTTGAACAACTACCTAACCAATGAACTTATCCCAATTCTGATCGTGTTGGCAAGTTTGAGTGAATGGATCTGTAATCATTAGATTAGTCAATGTTGGGAATTATGGTTTCATCAACCAACCTGAAAATGTTGGTCCATGGTTTGAAGTGATCATAGATTCACAAGAAGGAGAAATGGAAATTGGTGAACGTCCCCCCCCCCACATAGACATATATATATATATATATATATATATATATATATATATATATATATATATATATATATATATATATATATATATATATATATAATGTTTTTTTCTTCAATTTGGATTTTAAGTATATTTAAAAAAAACAAAAAATATTATTAATATTATGATTTTTTTTCATTATTTATAAAAAAATAATCAAATAAAATTTAATACACCAACAATGCATATGTTATTAGATAGACACTACCATTATACCAAGTAATGGCTTAACAATGGAGTAAAGAATACAGGTTAGAGACACCTACACATCAAAAGCATATTTAATATTCTTATTTACTCAACCCCTAACCTAACTTGTGGTTCAAGTTAAATTTACATGGTAATTACTTTCTCATTTAACTAATTACTCCTAAACATACTAAGTAAGCCGAAGGCATTTTCACAGGGAGAAGCATGACCATCCACGTCTGCTAGATTCCTCGCTTATAGAGCGAATGGAATCCTGTCACGTGGATGGTACCGTTGTGAAGGTTCTGTACCGAAATTTTTTGTTGTACGCCGTTAGATTTTCTCATCTTGTTGCTGCCATTCAGTTGTATCGGCCAGGATTTCCTACCATTTCTATATTCGATCCCTGCAACCAGATCTTCCAAGACAATATACTTCTCGGTGCTCTGATTTCCAACCATAGCAGAATCTCGACCACCAAAGCTTCCAGGATGCTAGAATCCCCGCTGCTCTGATTTCCGACAATGGCGAAACTTGAAATTCAACCAAAAGTAGGGGCTTTAATGAAAAGTATTCAACATTTCTGTGAAACATTGACGGAAACATAAATTTCTTGAACTAATGTTACCTGCAAATAGTATGAAAATGATTAATTACCACGACGTGATTCTATAAATTCTAGGCATGCCAAATCAGTTATAGTATACGAAAGCTCAGGAACTGATTTTCGACCACGGCAGAATCTCAACCAACCAAAGCTTTGAGCCGATTTTGCGACGCGTCCAGCATGTTGTTTTGGACAGGCTACCGAGTTTCTACAGTAATTGGGCTGTAAGATCATCCTGGTAGAGCAACAAGCCTTCCACAAATGACAATTCCCCCAAAGTTCTCAGGAATTTGGCTCGAAAGATTGTTGTCGTAGAGCTGCAAGGGAGTTTAATTGACGAGGTATTGAGAAAATATGAAGCTGCTAGAGAAAATGGTTTTTTTCTGCACATAATGGTGACGCTTCACAAGGAAGGAGGCTCCATGCTTATTTACCTTCTTGGCTATCAATTATAACCATTGTCCTCCTCTCTACATGAGGACCTCCTCTACCTCCTCCGACCTCCTCGACCTCCTCTGACCTCTGCCGACCTCCGAACTTTTTCCCTTTCTTCGATTTAATTGTTAAAAACCAGGAAGTAGTTTCATTGATATTTGTTGATGGATCGATATGGTTGGTCTTATTGATTACTAATCAATCGTTTTATTTACTTCAGGTGTTTCCCTTGGACTAGCCGTGTTGATAGTAATAGGATTATTAGTGTTTATAACTGTTCATAGGAGAAGGAAGCGTCGTATGTTTAGCAATAGTTTTGTGGTTAGCGGCTTTACATACGATGAATACAAAGATATGGAAGAAGCTATACAAGGCAAGATAGGAACTCTGCCCATTTTCTCCTACAAAGTACTGAAATAAGCGACTAATGACTTCGACGAGAAAAACCAACTTGGAGATGGGGGGCATGGTTCTTTGTATCTAGGAAAACTACCCGATGGTTGTGCTGTAGCAGTGAAGAAACTGTATCATCATAATTATCAATGAGTTCAATAGTTCATCAATGAGGTGCAGATTCTTTCGACCTCCTATCATCCAAACCTGGTTTGTCTTTATGGCTGTACTTCTCCAAAGGACTGTGAACTACTTCTTATTTTTTAATATGTTCCAAATGGCACTCTGGAAGATCATTTTCACGGGGGACAGAATGAGGCCGACAATGGAGCTTTAAATTCGAACACCCGTTTGAGAATTTGCATAGAAATTTGCATAGGGTACTTCAAATTTTACATTCATACCAACTTGTCACTTGTATGAATTACTTCAAATTTCGCATCACACACTTATCGCTGTGCATATTTCCTTAAATTTTGAAATTTGAATTATCGACTTGTCGATATTGTGGACCATCCATCGATTATTTTAAATCTAAATCACCATGTGTATTTGGGTTTCTTTAAACTTTTAATCATCATGTGTATGAATTCCTTTGAATTTTAATTCACTGACGTGCTACTTCGTGAATCCTAGTATGGTTTTCATCGTTTCCCACATATATCTTTTCATTTTGATCAGCATCCGATAGCATGTAAGCTCACCCAATACTTGACTGTAGGGCATACAACTCCGTGAACCATTAAGTTATGTCAACTATCATGGATGTTGAACCCTTAGCCACATGCATTGACCACCATCGAGGAGAGCATGTCAGCGTGAAACAAGTGGGTGGTAGAAGTTTATTTGTTATGTTGGTAGAAGTCGATAGTGTAAATTGGTCGAATCTTTAAATGGTCGATATCCAGGCATAAATTTCCTGAACTAACGTTACTTGGAAATACTCTAAAAATGCTTCATTACCACAACGTGATTCTATAAATTGTTGGCATGCCATATCAGTTATACTAAACAGAAGCTCCGATGGGCCATTGGAAACACCAGTCTTCCCATCAGCGCACCATGATATGGATTTGTCACCATCGATCTTCAACAACATCTATCTCAGTTCTTCACGATCATTTCTGGTTCCGACAACTTGCAAACTCGACAGGTTCACCTTTGACAAGTCTCGATTCAACTTCGACAATCCAACAAACTCGACAGGTTCCTCTTCGACTAGTCACGGCTCGACTTCGACAACTCAACCCCGACAGGTTCTGGGTTCGACATGAGCTCGACGGCTTCTCTGCACTTCGATAGGTGACGACGAGATCGACTAGTCAACCGTCTGCAACTTCTTGGCTAATATGTCGATTGAGGTCGAATATTCCTTTAAATGAATTGAACCACCGATACTTTCCTTTAATAAGCTGTTCTATCAGTGATTCTTCGAGTATGGGATGAAGCTGCATTAGTGGAAGAATGACAACATAAAATGTATTAGATTTCCCCATCTCGTGATGATAATAAAAACAAATCAATAACTCTGAAAAACATCACAGCCCAAAAATAGAATAATGTAAGCCGCGATTTAACTTTTTTGATAAATTGAACATACTCGATGGTGTAAGGCATTGCATGGATATGAAATTGCTAAAAGTATTTTATAGGTGGCTATTTCCTTATATATATATATATATTGAATTGTAAAAAATGCAACCAAATATTTATGAAGGAGGGGATGTGCAGGATGTGAGACGATAGTTGGGAGACATTGATCAGCTTTAATCAATAATTGAATAGTTAAATCACTTTCATTCATCATCTCAATTCAGTGGCAATTGTTTCAATGATCAGTAGATTCTATCGAACATTCCTTCGTGAGCTTCTACGTTGCTTCCATTTACAAGTTCCCTGCTATGAACAAAATTGAAGCTATGTTTTCGTTTTTCGTCTACAATGCATCCAGTATTAGGAACAAGGGCATGTGCAACATGTCATAAGGATAGTTGAGAGACATTGAGAAGCTCCAATCACTAATTTAATCACCTTCATTCATCATCCCCATTCAGTGACAACTATTAGCCATCAAAAAGTTTTTATTATCATTACGAGTTGGGGAAATCTAATACATTGTACGTTGTCAATCTTCGACTAATGTAGCTTCAGCCCAGACGTATAATATTGGATATGGTAGTCAACTGGATGATAGAAAATGTCTCCATAGTCTGTCGCGGTTCGACAGGAAGCTCTGCGATTTCGCATAGTGGGAGGTTCCAAGGGGCAATCTCGTCTTGTGTTTGAATCCTCCTGACCCCAGTGTTCGAATCCTCCTGACCCCACCCTGAACTAAAGATGCAGATTCGCTGCTTACTTCTGTGTCTGTTGACAAAGACACCATAGTCGTGGGCAGACAAAAGGCTTCCTTATCCATAGATTTTTTCACAAAACAATAAGCTGACAGGGTGCTACAACAGAGGGGTACGATGGGTATTGAAGGAATTGTGTGTTTAACTATAAACATGTCGAGATGACCCTGTCGGGGGTTGGCATCTGCTGCACGAAGAATTTTTGCTGACTTGAATGGGAATAACATTGGAAATACTTGGAAGAAGAAGCTATTGATCTGGCAGATTGTCGTGGAATGAAGGATCTCTACGATTTCCCATAGTGGGAGGTTCAAAGGGGCAACCTCGTCTTGCGTTCAAATCCTCTTGACCCCACCCTGAACTGAAGATGCAGATTCACTGCTTACTTCTGTGTCTATTGACGAAGACACCACAGTCGTGGGCAGACAAAAGGCTTCCTTATCCATAGATTTTTCCAAAAAAAAAGAGCTGACAGGGTGCTACAACAGATAGGTACGATGGGTATTGAAGGAATTGTGTGTTTAAGTATGGAATTGAAGGTGCGTGTGTGTTGTGTCACATCCATAACAACTGGATTACAGAGGTTTCGACTGCAACTTGGTAAACTTGACAAACATGCCGCTTTTCATCAATCTAAAAGCTTGACCATCGATTGGTATAATATTTTGCGTGTTTGAGGAAGTCGACACATTCTTGACAATTTGACGACCGATGGACCAATGATGCCATCAATTATTCTATGTAGTTAGCATGATATTATGAAGGGTTGGCCACCGACCCTTTCCTTCAATCAATGAATATGCATATATCAAGAAAAGAGTCTGTCTGCCATTCAAATTGATTGGAGAAGGAGCGGATCAGCCATTACAATATCATATCAATTGGTGGAACATTGCTGCAACGTAGGTTATTATGGATGAAGGAATGATTATTAATTTGAAACAACATGTTATTTTGACGACCGATCCAGTCCTCGACCTTTATTAACCAGCAACCTTCATCTGCTAAAAGTACCGTCGACATTAATTTGCATTACAAAAAGTCATGTAATAGTGGTAAAGTGTTGGTCGATAAGCATATCGGCCAGTGAAGTTGGCTATCGACTATGGATGTATCGAGCACATGGAATGAGATACTTTCACCATTCAATGATATCAAGAACCTATCGACTGAGGAAACAATTTGTTTGATGGACGTAGTTGACTTGAAAATTTTCTGCTCAATCAAAACTTTGTTGATCCTATTGGCTATTGCAGGGTATTTGCTATTGTCTGAGAAGCGTTATTTTTCACCTGCTCGACAGTATTGACCACAAGATCCCTAACTACTTTCCGACCACATCACATCCAATCGACCACCAGCACTTGTTAGCTAGTAGTCCACGTCGATCATGAAAACAAAAAAAATAGTCGACCAAGTCATCTCTTCAAGAGGATGCACTCTGTTGAGCGGAAAGGAATCGACTGATTACGCATGTTTGAGGAATCAACATCGACATATAACTTTAGTCGGTAACATGACTTACTCCACAATGAAAGTTATAGTTGACATTGGGTCATTGTCTTTAAACCAGCCAAGATCCAAATCCTAGGCTCTATCAAGCGCCGAGAGGGATCAAATCTCCCGAGGTGCAACCCTCTCCTTGAATAGCTCCTACACCTATCCTTGAATAGCTTCTTGAATGTAATACTGAGTCACATAATCCTAAGCTCTAAAGTCTCTAGTTTAAGTCTCATATTTACATTTTACTTTGTATTATTCTTTTTTGTTTATGGCCAACATAATATTTATTACTTTTTACTTTGTATTATTATTTTTTGTTTACTTTGTATTATTTGGTTATATTTACCACCTAATCCTAAGCTCTAAAGTCTCTAGTTTAAGTCTCATATTTACTTTTTACTTTGTATTATTTTTTTTGTTTATGGGTGACATAATATTTATTACTTTTTACTTTTTTTTTTTTTTTTTTTTTTTACTTTGTATTATTTTGTTACTCGACAAACACTCAACTCACAAGATCTCCCCTATACTGGGTTGTAGAATTTAAGTCTCATGTTTACTTTTTACTTTGTATTATTCTTTTTTGTTTATGGCCGACATAATATTTATTACTTTTTACTTTGTATTATTTTGTTACTCGACAAACACTCGACTCACAAGATCTCCCCCATACTAGGTTGTAGAGCGCCTCTCGGCGCAAAAAAAAAAAAAACCTCATAATAGGGTAGCTGCAACCCACCATATGGTCATTAATATTTGGTCGATGGTGTCAATGAAGTCATACTATTACGGTCGATGTATGTGATCGATCTTGTTATGAGTCGATGAATAATATGGTCGACCTATAAGAGTGTTTGATAATTATTTGTTCGGTCTCTTATATATTAATTTTATGGTTAATATTGTAAAGTGGTCGCGCCTTAATATTGGTAAAGTAAAATTTATGGTCGGGGTTTGACTAAGTGGTTGAAACCCTATGTGGTCGGGGTTCGAAGGGGTTCGACTAAGTTGCCTTTTTTTGTTCCTCCTTCCCCACCAGCGTTCATTTTTTCACCCCAAGGGGCAAATGCTAGTTATTATATGAGATCTTACTATCCCTGCCGGTTCTTATGCATTCGATAATGCGTTGACAATACATTAGTTCGTTCTGACTAAATTTATGTTTTGCTATTTTCCAAAGTTGAACTTTGTAATTTATATAATGTATTTTTTAATATTAATTTATTTAACAGTTCATTGGTTCTGAAAAAAAGTCTTATTTTGAAATAATTACATTGGAGGTGACGACATCCTAATACTTAATGAGCATTTATTACATGCTTGCTGTGAATGTTCCCGTACGCCTGCAAAGCTTGCCCCTTCCTATGTCAATCCTAACCTTTAACTGCTAGATGTGTTATGATTTAATTGTTATTGAATGCAATTTCATAGAAAATCATTGCACAATAAATGTTGCATCAATTGGCATAGCCACCAGATACTTCTAGTGTATTTTACATCTGTCTTGTTATTTCTTCCTGAGTTCGCATATCTGGTGACTGTTGTGCATTTTTTATTGTATCCTTTCTAAATTTATTTTGGCCCAAGTTCGCATATTTGGTGGCTGTTCTGCCTTATCGTTATTGTATATGTTTAGTGTTGCTATTTGCAGTAAGTAGTTAGTAGAAGTGACATTGATACGAGTTCTTGCTGGTATGCCTTATCGTTTGGTTGTTTCTTTAGAGTTCTATTTGGAATAAGCAGGAGTGTGAGGGTACTATATAAAGAGGTATGTAAACGGAACCAAATAATGTGTAATTGAACAATACCTATACTTATGCTTTGAAAGGTTTTTTAAATAGTGAAAATCACTAATTCTTTATATATTTATGATTGACAAAATATGGTAAAAATTTCCGAAAATGTAATTTTGCAAATCAATGCTTTATATATTTAACACGAACAAAATATGTTTGATTCAATGGGTTTGTGCAAAACATTGTTTCTTTATTTATGTGTGATGAACAAAATACATTATTAGTTCCTCTATTTCTAATTCTTTAACTATAACGGTTTTTCCCCTGTAAGAACACTATCATGTGGCAACGAGTAAATTACACTATATGCATAGTGTCACCTGTACAAGCACGCTCTTGAACTATGACATTTGGTTTTGAAGAATGTATCAGCATTCGCATGGTGCTGCAAATGTAAAATTATAAAGATAAAAATTATAGGATAGAAACAGTCCTAACCTTGTCTTTTCATGTAATCTTCTGCGAATGCTTTGTCCTACGATGGGGTATGGCAATGTTCGCAAAAAATTAAGAAGTTAAAGCGACCCGCATTGAAAATTCCTAAATGACCTCAATCGTATGAAATAGATGAGTGTAGAAATGGCCTTAATCGTATGAAGTAGATGAGTGGGCTTGTCAGATGTTCGAGCTTCAATCACCACTATTATAACCCTCCAGGTAGGATATTATTATTAGTTGGATCTATTATATATGATAGAACAACTTGCTTCAAAACTACTCAAATTCAAATGTTTAGTTGGATCTATTATATTAGTTGGATGGGAATTCAAATGTGCCCCGAAGCCAGCATAGTTATTAGCATGGGCTTATCAACTCCCTTACTATTTATATTTGGGCGGAGTTATAATTAATAAAGGTAGCCGAATCATAAATATCGGACCCCTCTGGTTTTGAACACTAAGTAATATGGTAAGCCACGAGCAAAGAAGTAGCATCCACACTAGCAACTTATGCCTTAATATTACTATGGGGTAGCCAACTAACAATTTCACCTACTCCTTTTATTTCTTAGCTAACCAAATTATTCAAGCCTAGTTTATAATAATAGTAGGCAATTTATATTGGTGTCTTTCAAACTTTTATAAAATAGATAGGAGTCAATCCATGAAGGTGGTTCATGATTTTTAGCAAGGGAAGTGCCAAAAATTTATGCCGCAAACCCTCAATCGAGGTATCTTAAATCCCTAAATTGAGGTTTATATACCTCGATCGAGGGTTTTAAATTACCTCGATCGAGGGCTTTAAAAGACCTCGATCGAGGGTTTTAAGATACCTCGATCCAACAATTGCTCGATCGAGGGCTTGGTTAAAACTTTGATTGAGCTGTTGAAACAATAAAAAAACAAAAGCAGGGTTGCGATCGACCGACCCTATTTGAACGAAAACGACAGTGCAAAGAAGCTCGACTAAGGGGTTGCTACCGCACCATGCCACACCACGCCACACCACATTTCCACGCCATTGGGTCAGTTAACCCTAAACCCCTATTTATTTTTTAAATAAAAAATATATATATATTTTTTTTTCCATCAGAAAAAAATCATACTATTGCTATTCCATTGAATCAAATAGTACAAAGATAGTGTGAATATCATAGATACAAGATATCATGACTGGATCTTGTTCTCAAAAAGATCATCAGTTTAGCTGCTATACAAAATTATAATCGCACATGAAAAGGATTTTACAAAAAAACTAATCATCATCCCAAGAGTACATAATAACCTAAAAGAAAAATAAGTTACCCCTGTCAAGCAGACAGGCATCCATCCATTCTTCCCAGAATAATATTCCTTCAGGACCAGCAAAGGCATCTTTCGAAAGTTGATCAGCTTGAGAATTGTGTGACCTAAAAATATGTTCGAAAGAAATCTGGTCCTGCTTTGCAATCTCATGACGAGTTCGAACACACCAATTATTTAGATCAATAACATTAAGATTGTATTCATTTGAGGCCCATTTTATTGTTACTTGGGAGTCCCCAAAGACTTTGAGATTAACCAGACCAAAGGAATTTGCCACCTTTAGAACAACCCAAAGAGCCAATAACTCTGCTTTCATATTGGTACCTCTGCCACCATTAAGATGTAGAGAAAAGTAGTGATCTTCATTGATATAGATGACCCCACCAGTTGCACACATACCATCCTGAGCAGCCCCATCAAAGAATAATATCGGCTGCGATACGACAAAGGAAAAAGAACTTTCACTCAGAACTTTCTTACAATGATCCACCTCAGAATAAGTCTGTAACAAATAACAAACAGACTTCACACACTGCACAGCATCAGGCTTCTTATTCTGAAAAATTACTTCATTCCTTGTAAACCAGATGATCCAAGATATAAAAATAGGAAGGAAGAGTGGTTTTTTGTTATCCCTAACCTAATTGAGTAGACCTGTGCCAAAGTCCAAATCATCCCAAACAAACAGCAAGTTGAGATCTTTACAACACAGTGACCAAATTTCTTGCATAAAAGAGCATTTCACAAATAGATGACCAGCAGATTCAGAACTTAAATTACATAAACAACACCAGCTAGGACCATTCCAGCCATGTTTAAGTAAATTATCCCAAGTCTTAAGACTGTCATTGAGAACATGCCAAAGGAAACATTTCACCTTTAAGGGGATAGACCCATTCCATATTTTCGAATACCACCACTGACTAGGATAAATACAATGAACCTGAATAATCCTGTCATAAGCAGAATTAGCAGATACAGAGCCTTCTTTTGGATTGCCCGTCCAAATTAACTTATCAGGGGTCCCCGATAGAGCAATACCAGCCGATCTCAGAGCCAAAATAAAACGTTCCCATTCCTGCGCGTGATCCGAGATCTCCCACTCTAATGCACTTAACCAACCATTACCAGTGCGATGAAACTGATCAGTATTATGAACATCATTTAAGGTTCTATACCCCATAAAATTTAACCGAGAAATCAGACTATCTGACAATCTAAAATTTTCCTCCAAACCAAGCACGGGATCCACCCCGATTAGGATATTGCAACCATTACCTACTTGCCAACAAATATCTTTGGCAATCCATTCATATACTTTAAGAAAACCTCTCCAAACTGGAGACAGTAAACCAGAGATCCTCTTGAAACCAGAGATCCTCTTGGGCTTCCTCAACCAGCCGATAAAATCAGGTTTAATATATTTGAGATGGATAACCTTCAACCAAAGATAATTATTGAATAAACCATGCCATAAGCTCTTCAATCTAAGATCTTTGCTGAAAACATTGATATCTTTAATACCCCAGCCACCGAACTTCACCGGTCGAGCAAGAACCTTCCATTTAACCATCACCAGTTTAGTGCCATCACTATTACCAGACCAGAGAAAATTGAAAATAAGCATCCTGAGCCTATTAAGAATGTAGACCGGAATCTCTAAAAGAGATAACGAAAAAATCGGAATACTAGAAAGCACTGCTTTAACTAAAACAAGTCTGCCACCTGTTGAGAGCAACCGGAAAGTCCAGTGATCAATTCTCTGTTCAAAATTGCTAATAATCCACCGCCAATCATTTGCTTTATAAGAATAAGGTTTTAAAATAAAACCTAAATATTTCAAACCATCAACCAAATCTAGGCAATTAAATGGTAAGATGGATTCAATTTCACCTCTTCTCCCATCATCCACATTATGTTGATAAAAACATGACTTAGAAATGCTAACCTTCATCCCAGAAACCTTGCAAAGAAAATTAATGATATTTGAGAAAACCTTCCATTCTGTGACAGAGTCAATGCCAGCAAGGAGGATGTGATCAACAAAAAGGAGATGAGACAGGAAGCATCCATCACCCATCTTGATACCTTTAATCAATCCCATTTCTTTGGCTTGTTGAACGAGCCTACTGAGGCCATCAATGATTAGGAGAAATAGAAGGGGAGACATAGGGCAACCCTGTCTGATCCCTCTAGAACATTGAAAAAAAGAGGTGGGATTACCATTTACCAAAACAGCAATACATGGCGTTGAAACACAAGCCATTATCCAATTTAACACAAGAGGAGGAATACCAATTTGAATCAGAATCAGCCTGAGGAATGACCAATTGACACGGTCATAGGCTTTCTCTAAATCCATCTTTAAAATTAGAGCCTTTAACTTCTTGGATTTGATATTGTGAAGCAGTTCCTGGGTAAGACCAATTGAATCATGAATTTGCCTATCCTTTAAGAACCCAAACTGTTTAGGAGTAATAACAGTAGATAGAACATCCTTCAATCTCTGAGCAATAATTTTGGAAAAAAGTTTATAGATGAGATTACAAAGAGCAATGAGACAATATTCCCCAAAAGATACAGGTTTGTTCCTTTTAGGAATTAAGGTAAGGAATGTGGAATTTAAAGCTCCAGAAATGAACCCATGAACCCTAGTAAATTCCACAAGACGTTGAATGTCTTTCCCCATAATATCAAAGAAATGTACATAAACTTCCATTGGCCATCCATCAGGACCAGGGCTTTTGTCCCTAGAAATTTTTTTTAAGGTATGCTCAATTTCATCTAAAGAAACCTCCTTTCCCACCGCCTCAAATTCGCTTTCATCAAAACATCTGGGATAGATTTTTGCAAGTCTGATTTGATCCAAAAGTTCACAGCCACCTTCCTCTTTGTAAATATTACCAAAAAACCTCACGACACTAGAGCTCAAAGAGTCTAAACCCTTTAAAGAGTTTCCATTTTCATCATTGATATCTCATATCATTTTCATATTCCTCTTTGTAGATGCAAATGCATGAAAAAATTTTGTATTCATGTCCCCATGGCTGATCCACACTGCTTTGCTCTTCAATATCCACTCCCTTTCTTCCATCAAGAGGATTTCCTCCTTTTTTTTCTCAAATAACTTTAGAACTTCAAAATCACCCTGATTTAAAGAACCATCAAAATTTTGCATACAAGCATTTTGAATACTGTATTCCAAATTCTTCAGTTCTGCAGCATCAGTCTTCTTTCTAAACTTAATCCATTTAATAACTTCTTCTTTGAGCTTCAACATTTTATGACAGAAATAATCAACATGATTTAAATTCTCAATATCCGAATTTAACCAGAAAGATTTCACCATCTCACAAAAATCATTCTCCAAAAGCCAAGAACTATTAAACTTGAACGAGTAACAAACCTTTTGACCATAATCTTCAAACTGAAAAACAATAGGCCAATGATCAGAGAATTTCACCTCATGAACCCATGAACGAGACTTCTGGAGGATGCTTAAAAAAGAAGACTTCACCAAAAAATGATCTAGTCTCTTATGTACACCTGCATCTCCCTGCCTACCGTTTGTCCAGGTTGGAATTAATTTAGCTGGAACCATATCCACCAAGTCAAACCGACCTAGATAATCCACAAAATAATCCGCCAACAGATTCAATCTAGCCCCAGAACCCCTGATCTCAGAAGCAGATTTAGTAAAATTCAAATCACCAGCAATCACTAAATGTGATAAGTTAAGTACCCCAGAGGCAGCCAATGCATCCTAGAAAATCCTACGGCCATCATAAGGAGCATAACAATTGAGGATATGAAACAGAGTGTTCAAACCTAAACATATTCCTTTCATCAGAAGACCCCATGGAGTGGAAAAAACTTTGAAGGCAAACAGAGAAGGGTTCCAAGCCACCGCCAATCCACCAGAAAGACCATTGGAGCAACAAGATGCAACTTCCCATCTGGGAAGAAGGTCGCCTAACTTAGTGATCACCATCGAACTTAAACACATAGTTTCCTGAAGTAACACAACACTTGGACAAATAGCTGCAAATAGTTTGGAGAAGGCCTTTTCCCTGGAAACCTATCCCAACCCCCGAATATTCAAGGATAAAATGGACATTACGAACCAGAGGCACAGGGTATCTTCGCTCTAAGACCCTCATCAGACGAATGAATAGAAACCCCATACATCAACCTACCAGCATCCTGAGGAAGGATAGAACAAACAAAATCAGAAGCCCGACACCCCTCTTTCTTCTTTTTACCCCTGCGAATGGTAACATTTTGAAATTTAGTAGCTTGAAGCGAAATAGCATCAGAACCGGCAAGAGGAGATTTGGAGAAGGAAGGAACCGGGGTAAGGGTTTTTAAAACCCCATCAACTTTTAGTTCACAATTTCCACCAAACCCAGACTCGTCAAGATCATGAAAGATAGGTTTCATAGCCTCATGACTCACAGAATCGAAAACCTTTGCAGAAGGGGACAAAGGCATTACAGAATCCGGAGCTTCATTACATAAACCAAGACTCTCAGAATTATTCATACCCTCATCAACCCTATCCCCAACAGAGGCTAATTCAGAGGAAAGATTACAAACAACAGAAGATTTCACCAAATCAGCAGACAAGGGAAGACTCCCGACCTAATGCACATGAAGACCATGTCTCAAAATAACATCCCCAGAAGCAATACGAGCTTCTAAATCCTTCTCCGTGACTTCCAACAAAGCAATATCCTCTTTTGAAACTTCAGAATACACAATATCGGGAACAAGAACGGACTTACCAGGTTCAACAGAGGGAGCACACAGGTCCAAAGTACCTTTCGTAGCCGACCCAGTCTTCAAAATATTAGGGCACTTTGCAAAAATGTGCCCAATTTTCTTACACGCGAAACAACGGAATGGGATTCTGAAAAAGTCGAGCCTTTGCATCCAGCATCTACGTCCCCAAACAACCTCAACTTCTGCCAGGAGACCAGCATCCATATCAATTTCCACCATTACCTTGGCGTATCTTCTATCCATACCAAACAGGGATTTTCTATCAATACGAATGAAACGCCCAACCGAATTTGCCAAGCCGACAACAATCTCCTCCGTCCAAAGTTCTATCAGCAACCCTAGAATCATCATCCAAAGGTGCCTAAATCTCTGTTTCTCTGTTAAAGGATCGAAGGCAATATGCCAACGCTTCAGAATGATTGAGCCTTCTTTGAAAAGACAGGTACCCTCCAAAACCCTAGACATCATGGAAGCATCCGGAAAGACGAAGAGTATCCAACGGTTCATCAGTAAATTGACCCTTGGAGCCATACCAGAAACTGGCACCCAATTAACCCTAACCCATTCTAGGATCTCGTCCTTCGAACCAGATGTAAATTCCAGGTGCCCAACTAAAGCACATTCAGCAAGCAAAGTTACCCTATCAAGATTGGCGTCTTCAACAATCACAAACCTGGAGAGTGAAGACCTAGCTTTGTGAGCTTTCATCCTGCATCGAACCCTCACCTTAGCCCCATAGAAGTTAGGGTTACCATACACCGACGAGTGCATCACCGATGAAGCCGACGCACCACAACAATTTTCCACGGGAGGAAATGAAAATGCCCCTCGACAGTGATGCGGAGATGCCATAAGGACCCGAGACCGGTTCAGTAGGTGAAACCCACACCTGTCCCTCTCAAAATGAACAATGACAGGACCCTCAGACACCTAGATCCCACTACCACCGCAGCACAACCCAAACAGCTAACCCTAGTTATAGAGAACCACAAATGAACAAAGGTTAACCCATGAAGACCACCCCCAAAAAGACCTAAGTCATAAGCCCATAAAGGCTCTCCACCAACATGGCTTCCAGGAGAAGAAAAATCAAATTCCATCACTCCGAGCAACAATCTCATCCCAGAACTGCAGTAACCTCACAGCTCTCACCCACAAAACCCTCGCCATCCTAAAGTTTCTCACCCCAAACCCTGTGTCCTATATATATATATATATATATATATATATATATATATATATTTATTTATTTTTTCTATAAATTTATATCAACCGACAGCATTTATGATGTCGATTTTATTTCCAAAGGTGTATTGGTAAGCAGACATGCAAACATGTTTTAAATTTACCATTTAAAACCATTTACATTGTGTTAAACATGTTTTAAATTTTAAATTTATGTTGTTTTAAATTTTTTCAAGTTATTAATATTTTTGTTTATATCAACCGGCAGCATTTATGTTGTCGATTTTATCTTAAAATGTGTTTTTGCAAGCATAAATGCTGCCTGTTTTTTTTCAATCCTCTGAGAATGCTAGAAGGATTGGAAAAAAAATATACATATTTCAAAATAAAACCGACAACATAAACGTTGCCATTTTTTTTCCAATACAAGGTCATATAACCATGTAACAAAAACAGTTAACATTAAAAAAAAAAAATTGAAGACCTTTGAAATTGCAATTGAAATTTTAATTACAAATTTCAATTGCAATTTGAATTTGAATTGTAATTTGCAATTTCATTTTCAATTTGATGAAATTGCAAATTGCAATTGAAATTTGCAATTGGATTTGCAATTGCAATTGCAATTTGAAATTTGAATTTGATATTGAAATTGAAATTGAATTTGAAAATTGACATTTGAAATTGAAATTGGTATTGGAAACTGGAAATGGAGATGCAAATGGAATCAAAATTGAAATTGTAAGTGGAAATTTAAAATTTGAAAATTGCAATTTGAAATTTGATTTGTGACTTATCGGTGGTCACCGATCACAATTGCAATTTGAAATTTCAAAAGTGAAAATGAAAATGAAAACCAGTTTGAAATTGAAATTGAAATTTGAAATTTTAATGTAAATGAAAATTACGAATTCGAAATGGAATTAGAATTGGAAATTGAAATTGAAATCCAAATTTGAAATTGAAATCCAAATTTGAAATTTGAACTTGAAATTAAAATTGATTTGAAATTTGAGATTGAAAACTGAAGTTGAAGTTGAAATTGAAAATTGAAAATTGTAAATAAAAATGAAATTAGAATGGGAATGGGAATGGGAATTGAAATGTAAATTTGAAATTGAAAATTGAAAATTCAAAAAAAAAAAAATAAAAAATGAAATTGAATTGGAATTGAAAATTGAAATAGAAGATGAATTCAAATTTCAAATTGAAATTGAAACTTGCAATTTGAAATCGAAAACTGAAAATGAAATTGAAAATGAAAATGAAAATTAAATTGATATTGAAATGCAATTTGAAATTTGAAATGAAACTCAAATTAAAAAATTGAAAATTGAAAATGAATTGGAAATGAAAATTGAGAATTGAAAATGGAATTAGAATTGGAAATCAAAATTGAAATTGGAATTTGAAATTGAACTTGAAATTTGAAATTGAAATTGACATTAAAATTGATTTGAAATTTGAGATTGAAAACTAAAGTTGAAAATTGAAAATTGAAATTGAAATGGAGTTTGAAATTGAAATTGGAATTAGAATTAGAATTAGAATTGGAATTGAACTTGAAATCTATAATAGAAATTTGAAACTCGAAACTTGAAATTAGAAATTGAAACTTGAAATTTGAAACTTGAAACTTGAAACTTGAAATTTGAAATTGAAACCAGAAATTTGAAACTTGAAACTTGAAATTAGAAATTGAAACCTGAAATTTGAAATTAGAAATTTGAAATTAGAAGTTGAAATTTGAAAATTTGAAACTTTAAATTTGAAATTGAAAACTAACGATGAAATCAAAATTCGAAATTGAAAATTCAAATTGAAAATTCAAATTGAAAATGAAAATGAAAATAAAATTGATATTTGTAGTTGATATTGAAATGGAATTTGAAACTTGAAATGGAATTTGAAATTTGAAATGAAATTGAAATTAAAAAATGAAAATTGGAAATGAAATTTGAGAATTGAAAATCGAACTAGAATTGGAAATTGAAATTGGAATTGGAATTTGAAATTCAAATCGAAATTTGAAATTGAAATTTACATCAAAATTGATTTGAAATTTGAAATTGAAAAATAAAGTTGAAAATTGAAATTGAAATTGGAATTAGAATTAGATTTGAACTTGAAATCTGTAATAGAAACTTGAAACTTGAAACTTGAAATTAGAAATTGAAACATGAAACTTGAAACTAGAAATTGGAACATGAAATTTGAAACTTGAAACTTCAAATTAGAAATTGGAACTTGAAATTAGAAATTGAAACCTGAAATTTCAAATTGAAAAGTGAAGATGAAATTGAAATTCGAAATTGAAAATGAAAACGAAAATGATATTTGTAATTGATATTGAAATTTGAAATGGAATTTAAAATTTGAAATGAAATTGAAATTAAAAATTGGAAATTGGAATTGAAAATTGAGAATTCAAAATGGAACTAGAATTGGAAATCGAAATTGAAATTGGAATTTGAAATTGAGATCGAATTGCAAATTCAAAATTTAGAATTCAATTCTACATTACAATTTAAAATTGAAATTACAATTACATTATGGTTTCTACCCATTACAATTCATTTACAATTTATACATTCCAATTCAATTACAATTTAAAATTTAAACTTGAAATTTCAAATTTAATATGTGATTTCAATTGAAATATAGATGTGTAGTTACAATTTAAAAGTTCAATTTCGACTACTTATTACAATTGCAAATTCAAAATTTAGAATTCAATTGTACATTACAATTTAAAATTGAAATTACAATTACATTATGGTGTCTATGCATTACTATTCAATTACAATTTAAAATTTCAAATTAAAATTTCAAATCTAATGTGTAATTTCAATTGAAAATTCAATGCATAGATGCATCTCCTTATTTCTATCAAATATAGAAGATTGTGGTGTGTATGAAACATTCTATGAATGGATACATGCAACTTAGGGATCTTTCTTGGACGATTTAGTTTCTATCCATCCACATAAACTTTAAATAAAAAATTGTTTCCTATAACTACAATCAAATAAAATTTACCCATTTTATAAGGTTAGGTGGAACTGTATTAAATAATAATTCTTGGTTTTTAGAGATTATGACTATTTAACACATGTTTATCCTAGATATTGAGGAATTTCATGGATCACTGACCATACATTCAAGTGTATTCAAAGTATCAATGTGCTTGTCACATTGGAGCACCATGACCCAATTTTCAAAAAAACCTCCCATCTAGTATTTTTAATCTTGGTCACCTTGCAAAACAAACCCTATATAAACGAGGAAAAAACAACCTCCAATAAAATCTTCAACAAGACAACATGGCATATATGTCAGTGATGCAAGTGGCATACATGTAACTCATTCACATGTCCAATGGGTTATAGGAATGCAAGTCTCCATAATACGATCATGGTCAGCTTCTGTCATCTTCCATCTCTTTGGTTCACCTATATTCACCTTTAATTCTGTTAGATGTATCCGAGCTGCCACCACGAAATGACTATATTGGCATGATATATATTTAGGCATAAAATCTCTGTAAATAATATAAGCACCCTGTTTTTTCACTCTTTCGAAAAAGGGTCCCATTAGAACCACGTCTCCAATTTGGCATGTGAACTCTCCATCTTGATAGGGTCGCACCAACCTACTTTTAATTTGTGTGCACCACATCAAATAATATGCCACATTTTATTGATTGTGGGGGGGTGCAATGGTAACGAATACATCACCTGCGAGTTAAATTACAAATATTAATCAAATGTCCTACGTGCATTTCTACAATATTGTATATGTGTAACATATAGTGAACTAATTAACTTAATGAAGTCTTGTACCTTCCCTAACCACATCAGAAACTTGATCATGATCTAGTGAGACCATTGCCTCGTCAGTGTGCATCTCTTGCCATGTTGGAATTGGATGTGGGCCTTTTGGATTAAGAGGGACCTATTTCGATGGTTTCACATATACATCATTTTCATAGTGATGAAGCCCGCATCCATTTGCATCAATGCGAAAATCGCAAAAAAAAACATACTTCCTCGTTTCAATGTAAAATATGTCACCCATGTCTTTACTCCAAACATAATGTAATTCCCTTGTACCAGGTATGGTATCATAATACCATAGCATGGATCTATTCACATCACCAAGGGAAACATCCCAAAAGAACCTACATGGAATTCAATTTGTCATATATAAATTCCTACTAAGTAGGTGTTCTTTTGGAAATGATGATATTGAATGTTATAAGCTTATTAATTGAGTTTGGAGTTTATTACCTACACACCGACCTTTCTTGTTCGCGACCTTGATGTCCCAAATGATGTGTGCACCAATCAACTACTTTCACGGAGCTTTTGAGTTGGTTTGCACGATGAATCATCTGGTATCTCCAAAGTGCTCTTTTCAAACATGCACCTGCGTCATCATGTTCACCCTTTCCATGCCCTATTTCAAAAAATCTCCAGGTGTGTCAAACTCCTGTCTCTTTATGAAGGCGACTCGACCAATGAAAAGAGCATGCCGATTTGAATTGCTCTGCACACCCATCTGACCAAATCCAATGTTTAGTAAATGATACGCTTCTCTTCCTGAATGAATCATAAATCAACCCAAAGCAGTCACTGAACGAACAATGCGTCATGCTCATGATCATCATTGACATAAAAATGGTACTCCTTGATCACTTCATGTGACTAAGGAGTTCTATCCCTAGCATGAATTCCTTCCTAGGCATGTTTGTACAATACATGTACGAAGATAGACACCTGGTCGGAGTGATAGTACTCACTTTGTATCTCTCTTTGAGGAGAAAATGTGTAGTTCTCGGCAAAGTATACCACTCATAAGATTGTGCCTAGCTCAAATACCTCACAAGAATGTTTGAATTTTGAAGCTTGCCACCTAGAACTATGGGAGTGCTTTGTGTATTTATAAATATGACTTTGAAACTTCTCAATGAAATCTGAAACAGGAATCTCATTCTCGAGCAATTCGATCCTCTTAGATGGAAAATATGAAGACGATGATGGATTCATGGAGATATACTCGTATAGGCTCTTCCACATGATTGTGATATCTGACAATCCAGGGTGTGTTGGATTGATAGAAAATTTTCTATGGAACAATGTCAAATGACCGCATTCAGGGCATCTTCTCCCACCTACACACCTCTTATTGAAAAACACTTGTTCAAGATTCCTATTGCATAGCATCATACAAATAAAATCTCGCACTATGTGAGGATCTAGTTCACTGTGCTTGTACCTTTTGCAAAAATCCAGAAATGTGTCATAATATAGTTGAAATTCAATGTGGTATCAACAACAACAAGTGTCACGAATCATATTCGGCCTAATATACCGCGGTTTCAATTTTTTGAACATGCTTAATGATATTTGAACACTAGGATTGGTTTCTTGTAATTCCTCATAAAGTGCAACTCCCGTCATCTCCATCACATGCTTACAGTGCTCCTGATAAATGCATCTAGATAAACGTTGTCATAGGATATGCTTTCGATTTGGAATAGCACGAGAATGGCTATCCAAAAACTCTATCACCTTCTCTCTAATGCCTGATGCCATCCTTCTTGGTTAGGGTTCCCTACAAATAAGAGCCCAACAAGCAGCTTCATCATTTTCATCTATTCGGACCCTGAATTTAGTATATCTGAACAATGTTCTTTTTTAAACTTTAAGCAATGATGCCATTGTTGATACCATCCGATGTCTTGAGGTGCTTTGTGGCACAACAGATGTTGTAATTTCCATACAAGCAGCTCGGATATCATTATTTCTTGATTTTGAAAACGAAGATAATGCAATTCTTACATTTTCTATTGCATTCTCGCATGTTTTTTTTGTTTTAGCATCTTGAAAACCCAACAACTTTGTGGCACGTTTCAATTTTTTTGTGTTTTACCAACCCATGTAGGATTTGAGCTTGTGCCATCGATGAATGTTGTTCAAAATAAGACTTACTTATGTTATTGACATGCTCTCTAATTATCCAACTAGGGATCGGGTTCCCAAGCTCTTCTCGTGCATAACCAACTACACAATCCTCTAGACAATTTCCACCCCTTCCAACCCCACTGCAACTCCCAATTATACTTGAAATGTGAGAGGGAAATGTGTCATGTGATGGCTGATCAAGATCATAAGGGGGCACAGGGTCATGTGATTCTTGATCACCATGATGTGATGGCTAACCATAATCTATCCCTACATAATCAAAATTCATGTGAAATTAACAAATTGAAAATTGTTAATTTGTTACATGGAAATTAACAAATTGAAATTTGCTAATTTGTTACACGGAAATTAACAAACTGAAAATTGCTAATGACTTGAGACTTGGAGCTCACATGAGGCTATGCAAATAATTTTTTGTAATTCCTTATTATGGTAAGTTATAAGAAAAAAAATATAACTTATCCATACATTCATGCATATAAAAAGTTGGTACAATAATTGACGATACTTTTAAAACAAGAAATTTGTTTGTAACTTGAATTCAAAATAACTAAATATGTACAGTTAACTTGAAGTTGTACATTTAGCTTGAGAATTGTTCTAAGTAAAGTTTGAAATTGCTAGTAACTTGAAATTTGAAATTGCTAGTAAAGTTTAAAATTGCTTGTAACTTGAAATTGCTAGTAATTACTTGAGAATTCTTCTAAGTAAAGTTTGAAATTGCTTGTAACTTGAAATTGCTAGTAACTTGTACATTTAACTTTAAAATTGCTAGTAACTTGAAATTTGTTACATGTAAATTAACAAATTGAAAATTGCTAGTGGCTTGAGAAAAATTTAGTACAAGTATTGAAAATACATTAAAAACAAGAAAATTGTTTGTAACTTAAGTTCAAAATAACTAAATATGTATGTAACCTGAAATTGTACATTTAGCTTGAGAATTGTTAGTAAAGTTTGAAAATCAAGTATATATTTAACTTGATAATTATTAATAACTTGATAGTTGTGTATTGAACTTTAAAATTGCTAGTAACTTGAAATTTGATGTGAAAATTGACAAATTGAAAATGGCGTGCGAATTGAATTTTTCAACTAATACATTTAGCTTGAGAATTGTTATAAGTAAATTTTGAAATTGCTAATAACTTGAAATTTGAAATTGCTAGTAATTACTTGATAATTGTTTTAAGTAAAGTTTGAAATTGCTTGTAACTTGAAATTGCTAGTAACTTGTACATTTAACTTTAAAATTGCTAGTAACTTGAAATTTGTTACATGTAAATTAACAAATTGAAAATTGCTAGTGACTTCAAAAACAATTTCGTACAAGTATTGAAAATACATCAAAAACAAGAAAATTGTTTGTAACTGAATTTCAAAATAACTAAATATGTATGTAACTTGAAATTGTACATTTAGCTTGAGAATTGCTAGTAAAGTTTGAAAATCAAGTATATATTTAACTTGATAATTATTAATAACTTGATAGTTGTACATTGAACTTTAAAATTGCTAATAACTTGAAATTTGATGTGGAAATTGACAAATTGAAAATTGAGTGTGAATTGAATTTTTCAACTAATACATGACTATCAATTTAACTTGAAAACTATCCATTTAACTTGAAAATTGTTACAAATTTTGAAATATAAATAACATATATACTTACTATAAGAAAAAATAAATTGAACTTAGTCCTACATTTATGCATAGAAAAAATTGGTACATAAATTGAAAATACTTTTAAAATAACATAATTGAATTTTCTAACTACTACATAATTATCACAATGTTCATTTTATTTGTTTTCATTGAATTTTACATCTATTACATAACTATCAAAATATTCATTTTATTTGTTTTCAAATTGAATTTTCTAACTAATACATAACTATAATAATGTTCATTTCAAAGAAAATGAGGGTAAGTTAAAATTAGACATTAATAGTTATTTCAATCAACAAATGTTGAGACTTGGAGCTCACACGAGGCTTTACAAATATTTTTTTAACAAATAACAAAACAATAATTGGAATTATATTTAACTTGAAATTGTTAGTAACTTAGAAAATTGAAAATAGTTAAATATATACATTTTAACTTGAAAATAGGGTCAAAGTGTACATTTAATTTGAAAATTGTTCCAATAACATTGAAAATTGTTAGTCACTTGAAAATTATTCATTTAACATGAAAATTGTTACAAATTTTGAAATACAAATAACAAAGTTATGAAATAAAGAAGAATCTCGTTACAAACAAATATTAAATAAATTAGATTGTGAAATAGTTATTTTTGTTTTATTTAATTGTTACTAATTTTGTAGTCTAAATAACAAATTGTTAAAAATCTTATTACAAACAAAATATAGTAAGGCTAAAATGAAAAAAAAAAGTTAGTATATATAACAAATTATTAGAGAAAGATAAATTATGAAATTTAAATTAGGTAGAAAGTAATTCAAAACTTTACCTTGGTTGTCCTCCATTGGAATTTGTTGCACCAAAGGTGCATCTTCTACGTCACTCAATCTTGCTCTTTGTTGTCTCATTCTTTCCCTATTTTTCGCACGCTCTTCATCCTCATTTTGTTGATGAGCATGCTTTCTTTGTCGTTTTTTTTTGCTCCCCATCAAACTACAATGAAAACAAACAAAGAATTCTTCAAATTGTTATAACAAACAACAATATGTTAATATGAAATTGAACAACAATAATACTTCTTACATGTCTAATGAACTCTAATTCAACAACATCAAATTCACATAGCTCTAATTGAAAGTAACTTAACAATGAATTAAATAAGTGTTGTTTGGAAATTGTTTAGTGATTATATAGAGGTTTCTTGTTTTTCTTGCGTGGGAATGGTGGTTGGAAACATTAACTGTCCAACTTCTTTCCCAGGTTCCTTTTTATGTTTTTTTTACAGAAACAAATCCTCGATCGAGGTTTTTTTTACAAAACCTTGATCGAGCAAAAACCCTCAATCAAGGGCTTGATAAGACCTCGATTGAGGTCTATGTCAAATCCTCGATCGAGGTTTAGTTTATCCCTCGATCGAGGTTTTTTAAAATCCTCGATCGAGGGCATAAAAAACAGGCCGAGAGCCCTTTTCACTGCAGAAAAGAATTTTTGTCTTCCTTTCACAAGCTTAAACTATGTCATTAAATGCACCTTAATGTAAGGACTTGATACCATTCGATTCACCAATGAATCCTCTATCCATATACATATAATTTACGAATTTTTATAATCGTATGTCATTTGTTTTTTTATTTATGCTAAAGCTTACCCTAAAAAAACATGTCGACAACTTCGACTGAGCTCAAAGATAAATAAAAAACATTCAAAATACACATCCAAAAAAATTGAAAAAATATACAAGCACTACATCAATGCGTCCTCTTGAAAATGGTATTTTTAGTTTTGCAAATTATGTAAACAATCAAAATATTTGGCGCACACACGCACATGTGTGCAAAATCCGACTGAAATATTCACTGGTCATTTTCAAAAAATAATAATAAATATAATTTTTCAAGGAAAATTAAAGGAAAAATATATATGCACTAGTGCATTCTGTCTAGATCATGTTCACATATTTCATTTTTTTAAGTTATTACTTTAACATTAAATTATTTTGCACACACACAAGCCACTTGTTAATTGCTCTTCAAATTTTTAAGGACATACACTTCATTAAATGAAAATTTGACACGATAAATGACATTGGAATATATTTAAAAAAATATCATTGGAAAGCTAGCATAATTCTCTACATTTCATTTTTTAACCGCATGTCAAAATTCATATGGAAAATATGAGTTTCAAGGGATTCAATTTAATATATGGGTAAATTTTCCATTTTTCATTGTCATATTTGGCCAAAAAGAGTTACCCAACTTTATGGAATCACCCATAGGGTTAATTCAAGGAATAGTAGTATAATTTGAGTACGAATGAAAAAAATCTAGTACGAAAAAAATAATATAGTAGATTACTTATATATTAAAAAACTAAGCTTCAATCGGCTTTATTTTTAAAATTCTCACCCATTAAAAATTGCATTTTTAAAAATCTATATTAAGCAGTATATTATATAAGACAAAACTTAAAGATTATAAAATCTATACCTAGATTTTTTTATTTTATTGCAAATAATTAATAATTATAAATTTATTTCATATTTATTTTTCAAAGAAAATTATTTATTGAGGTTCTTGATAATTTAAATGTCCCAACTTATATAGGCTGTGGAGAACCTCAGCAAAAAATTGTATTAGAATATCAAAGAAGAGTATTACATATAAAGGAAATCAAAATAGTTCTCTACAGTTAGATAACAAGATTATTAACCAAAATTTACTAACTAATAACTGCAATGTTAATTACAATGAAATCCCGAGGGATTATTCAACATTTCCCCCTTAATCCGAAGGGACAACTAACGTACCAAGTTACATTATGAATTTTTGAAAATTTTCACGACCCAATGCTTTAGTAAAGATATCTGTGAGTTGGTATGAAGTAGAACAATGTGTCAGATGAATGGTTTTGGCCTCAACATGATGTCAAATCAAGTGATATTTGGTGTTGATATGTTTGTCCTGATCATGGAATTTGGGATTCTTGGCCAATTCAGTTGCATAAGAGTTGTCAACAAAGAGATGTGTTGAAGTCATTTGTTCCTCCTACAAGTATTCAAGTGTTTTCTGAAGCAAAAAGATTTCTTTTGTGGCTTGAGTTGCTGCAACATATTCGACTTCAGTTGTAGAATCAACAGGAATAGATATATTTCATGATCTCCATGTGATAGTTGTTGATCCAAGATTCATCAAATAACTTGAAGTAGGCACCCCATGCTCTTTATCTCTGTCAAAATCAGAATTTGAATAACTAGTGAGATGGAAGTCTCAAACTTTCGAATATTTGATGCCATAAGATTGAGCTCCTTTTAAATATTTGAGCACTCATTTTGTTGCTTTCCAATGACCTTCACAGGGCTGATGCATAAACCTGAAAAGTATTCCTACATCAGAATTTATGTCAGTACGAGTAGTAGTAAGATAAATTAAACTCCCAACACACTACCTATGCTTTTTTGGATCTTCAAATGCATTGCCTTCATTTGAAGTAGGCTTTAGATTCTATTTCATTGGGGTAAAAACAAAATTACAATCTTGCATCCCAAATTTGCTCAATAACTCTCTAATATATTTTTTCTAAGAAATGAAAAATGTGCTTTGGTTTTTTATCTACTTCAATTCCTAAATAATAATGTAGTAATCCCAAATCTATCATATCAAAACCCTTTTTCAACTCCCTTTTAATAGAGGCTATATAATCATCATTATTTCCTGTGATAAGTAAATCATCTACATAGACAACTACATATACAAATGATCTTCCAACTTTCTTGACAAATAAATTTTCATCATCTAGATTAAAATTACTATAATTCAACTTGAGAAGATGTTCAATTAACTTTTCATACCATGCTCGGGGTTCTTGCTTCAAACCATATGAATACTTTACCAATTTACATACCTTCTGCTCTTGACCTTGAATAGAAAAACCTTATGGCTGAGTCATATAGACATCTTCTTTCAAGTCTCCATTCAAGAAAGAGGTATTAACATCCATATGATTTATTTTCCATCATTTTTGTGTTTCCAAAGAAAATAAAGTTCGAATAGTGCCCCACTTTGCTAAAGGAGAAAAAGTTTCTTTTTGAGCATATCCTTTTTCCACGAGACTTGCTTTATGTTTGTTAAGTGTGCCATCAGCTTTATACTTTCTCTTATATATCCACTTGCATCCAATAGGTTTGATTCTAATTTGAGGGTCCACTAACCTCCAAGTTCAATTTTTTATGAGAGCATCATACTATCTGTTCATTGCACTTCTTCACGCATCACTAGTTGTTTCTTCTTGAAAGGAAGCAGGTTCATCAACAACATAAAATTTTAATTCACAATTTGATGTGACAAAATCATCATACCTTCTTGGAAATGTCTTGGTTCGTGTCGATCTACGTAATGGTTTATGTGGTGTTTTCTCCATTTCTTCTTCAAGAGAAGGTGCTACATTATCTTCGATGCTTAACTTATCCATTCCATCAACAATATCATCGATTTTCTGACTCTGTTTCTGTAGGAATTTTATTTGTTTCTGCAGGAACTTGTGCATTAGAAGAACTTGTTGTTATGGAAGGAAATTCCAAAGATTGACTTAGAACAGGAACCCCCCCTTGAAGATTTAGAAGTTAATTATCCCTTTCATGATAGAATTTTTTAGAGTGAAATCTATCAAGCTGAGCAAGCTATTTATCAATAGTGAGTGCATCTTTTTCAAATTCAAGAAATACAACATCTCTAGAATAAAAATAAACTTTTTGTTATCTTCATCATACAATCTATAAGTTTTGGAAGTATTAGAATATCCCCAAAAAATGCTCTTTCGACTTCTTGCTTCTAGTTTATTTCTTTGATATTAAGGAATCAAAGCATAACATGTGGAACCAAAAATTCTAAAATGCTTAATAGCTGGAAGATGGCCATGCCATATTTCATAAGGAGTTATATTTTGTAGTGCAGTTGAAGGACTTCTATTCTTAATGTAGACATCATAAAGAACTGCTTCTCCCCGAAACATTAACTTAACATTTAAAAAAAACATCATGGTACCATATTCAACAATGTCCTGTTCATATGTTCCACCATACCATTTTGTTGTGTATTATAAGGAAGTTTCATAAGCCTGAGACTATCATAACTAATATGACAAAATCTAGTATGCCACAACAAGTTGGAAGACAAATTACCACTATGTTGAGCCAAATTTGCATAATTATGTGAATTGAATGAGGTACCTTTCAACTTGAAAAGCTTGTCAGCTTCCACTCTAGTCATTACAATCAAATGATCAAAATCTATTCGAATTTAAATAATGCCATCAAACAAATGTATTGAATGATCTTGTTGTATAATATGCAGAAGAGACAACAAATTTCTCTTCAATTGTGGAAGATAAAGAACATTAGTAAGTATGTAATCAGCAAGTCCTGGTAACTTAAGTCTAACAGATCCAATTCCTGAAGGTTTTAAATTTGATTTGTCTGCAAAATAGACTACTCCATCAACTTGATCACTGAATGTCTCAAATAAGTCTTTTCTAAATGTCATATGGCATTTGGCTCCAATATCTAACAACCAAGTTGATTTCCAAGAAGAAAATGAAGTACTAAAAACTTATTCAATACCAAGATTACAATGTGCTACAACATAATGTGCAGATTCAGGAGGGTTACCTTTGTCTTGTGTTTTCTATTTCTTGTTACCTATTTTCTCCAAATAATTTTTGCAATTACTGGCCATATGACCAGCTTTTCCACATCTATAACACTGTCTCTCTCCTTGATTATATATGTTGCCCCTTCCTCTAAACTATCCTCTCTGTCCTCTACCTTGTCCTATTCTTATGTTATCATATTTAGCACATTCTTCTTTTGACTTATGTCCTTTTTGCATGAGGCACACAATTTATTCATTGGGATTAGACAGCTTCTTCCCAAATGCTTCCTCTCTCTCTGTAATTTTCTCAATATCATGTCGCTTCAATATCATGAAAAATGGCTCTAATTTCAAAATCAAGTTTCATAGGATCATTATCTTTCGACTCTAAATTAAATAACTTCATCAACAACTGTATGATTTCAAGCTCAAAATGTGAATCATACAAATATTTTAGTTTATTTAATGGTTCCCAAGTAGTCTTGCTAGAAACTATATGTCTACTTACTTCTTCATTTACAGGGGCAATGATCAAAGCATAATCTTTCTTGCCCTTGCTTTTCCAAAGAGAAAGTTCTTTTGTAGAAGTAGGTGGTATTGGTGCACCTTTCTCCACTTCATATGTCGTACCGTCTCCATCTTTCTTGTATTCATAGTTCTCATTTTCAAAAATTCCACCCCACATATTGTAGTACCCCTATATTGACCATTATGGTTATTGGCCTCAATACAAATATTGTATGCAATGTGTGTCACCCTAGTGTGGAACTCAAGGCCAAGGTCCCACTAGTGGATGTTCAGGTTTTAGTTGCGAAGGCAAGTATTTGACAATTGATTATTCATGGGCTGATAAGCCATGAAGAAATGTAAATGATGTAAATATTAACATTTCAATAAAACACCTAAGGGACTGGCTATGAAGGCAACATGAGAAATAGGGGTTGCATATCCAATAGGGAGAGGTGAGGGGGTTGTGGGATTGGTTTTCCATGTTGCCATATATTTGACTGAGAACCCATTTGAACTCCCTGATGACATTAATTCGGTTGCAGAGGGTGGTTGAGAACACTATTGCTGAAGCCGATGCAGTATGGAACATGCCCGCAATTTCGTATGGCAGTGCATGACTCTGGTTACTTGTCTTGGAATGCACTCAATGCCTGGAAACTGGTAGATCTTGTTTGACTACCGTGGGTGGAAGTAAACAACCACCACATTCATTCAAACATGGACGATAAATTTTCACACACTAGCCATTTTTCACGATCTATCGATCCACAGAGAGGGGAAACAGGGCCCATACATTTCGGAATACGTAGAGCCAATCGAGTGGGAGCCTGAAGATAGTCACGTTTCCCCATGTAATAGAAAAATACCAGAGAGTTGATAGCCATAGAAATGGTGTGTGCGAGCCCAGTGTAGTTGTGACCAAGTGGCATGAACCTGAGAAGAAGTTTGAAGCTTGAATAGTGCAAAGAATCCGTGAGAACCCGGGGATTGGAATCACAAAGCCAAGTAATACCTACAAGACCCCGTCTTAGAGGCCGATATTGGAACTAGAAAGTTATAGTATCCATTGGTTTAGAAGTTAGGATCAACCATACCTACCTAGATCAATGCTGAGGGAAGGGTCGCCTGAGGGACTGTGTAGCAGAGAAGGGGACCTTACTCAGACTGAGAGTGGAGGTGATGGGGGTGCCTAGGCTGTCTGAGGCTAGAGGGATATGCTTGTATTCCTTTGGTTGAGCTCAATGAATTAGTGAACTCATTCCCTGCCTCCCCACTTGTTTGACAACCACTGTGTGTTGAATGCCTTGAGGGACTGTGAACCAATGCTGTGAGTGAGCCTGAGTGATATGCCTTAGTGGATACATATCCCCAGCTCGGGGGTGATCTTTGATTGCTGAAATAATAGAGGCCATGTAGAGATCTATGGTTGGGATGGAACATTGCAGTCCATATCCGGTTTCCTAGTGGTTTTCAATTAAAAGATAAGTGCCTTGTGGTGTTTGAATAAGGATATCTCATGTGTTTATGGCTTGCATATTACATACCAGTTACTGATTGAATGAATTTATATGGAAGTGGAGCAATATGAAGCTTTATATGAGTAGGGATGTATACTTATGCCTTGTATCTGAATTGTGTTTGAGGTTGTTGTTGTGCCATGATGAATGTTGGATGCATGCTAGATGTGTGTGTGTTATATATCTCAAATGCATGATTTGGTTTAGATGGTTAATAGGGATGAATGCCCGAGTATTACGTGTTATGTATTATGTTATGGGAATGTTATTGCTTTGCTTCTGCACCTTACATCTTATTGTTATGATGGTAGTCATGCTTGAGAAATAAGGCTAAATACTTGTATGTCATTCCTAAATTTGTTTAAGAGGAGATAGACTAAGTATAATCCCTTCCTAAGGGTGGATGATGCTTTAGTACCTTGTGTTTATGGATAAATATGGACCTTCCTACATGAGTTATTGAGCATTCTTATGCATATTGAGTTTTTATACTATGTCGTACTTACATATGTTACCCCTTGATGAATAGGACTAAGTTCAAGGCTAACGGGTGCAGTCTAGTCCAATCAGGACTGTGATAAAGAGAATAGGTACTCTGTGGACCAGATGAAGGAGAAAAGACTTGGCAGAAGTGGAGTAGAACCCTAGAAGGAATAAGGTTTAAGTCTTTTAAGTGGAGTTTTAGACAGAACTTTAGTGGGGAGTTGGACATGGTAGAAGTGCTCATATAGGGCAGGTATTTCACCATTGGATAGAGCTCTCTAAGAGCTTTCCAACGGTACCGGCCTTGTCTCATTTGGACAGAGGATGGAGAAGTTATGTCCCTCAGAATTTGTGTGGAAAATTACCACTGCAGGGGTGTGGTTCCGCAAGCCCACATCTGCAATTGCGGATTGCAGATTGCGGAACTGTAAGTTTTCCTGGTGGAAAATTCTGCGTTTCTGCATCCGCAATGCGGATTGCAGATTGCGGATCCTCTGTTGCGGATTGCAGAAAGGTAAGTTTTCCGTTGTAGAGTTTTGCACTTCCGCACTCGTAGTACGGATTGCGGATTATGGATCCACTATTGCGGATTGTTGAAAGGTAAGTTTTTAATCGTAGATTTTTGCACTTCCGCACCTGCAGTACGGATTGCAGATTACGGATTGCGGATTGCAGAAAGGTAAGTTTTTGGTTGTGGAGTTTGACCGTCCGCACCCACAATTGCGGATTGCGGATTGCAGATCCGACATTGTGGATTGTAGTTTGCAGAAAGGAAAGTTTTTGGTTGTGGAGTTTGACCTTCCACACCCGCAACTAGGGATTGCAGATCGGGTGATGCAATTGCAGAAATGCATGAATGTAATCATTTTGGAAGAAAAAAAGGTATCAGGGTCTCCCATCACCTCTAAAGGACACCGAGGTGATATACGGAATTTGGGGATGTTACAAAGTGGTATCAGAGCTTTAGTTACAGCATTGGGGTTGTTTGGGGACGAAGTACAAGCTTACAGGTTAGTCCAAGAGAGGCCGAGTTGGACTTGACCATAGATTCTGAAAGCAACGTAAGCAACAAGCATGTGAACCTGGTCCAATGAGTGTTGTTGCAGTGCTCCAAGAGAGCTACGGAAGGATGACCGAGCCATGCAATTGGACCAGCTAGTACATGGAAGAAGAATTCGATGCTATGAAAGGGAATTGGAAGGGAGAATTCATTAACCCCATTCTAATATTGCATTATATTTATGATTTTATATACAGAAAATCATAGCATAGAGATACTGAGAATGCGAGATGATTAGATAAATTGAAATGAATATGCACTAGTAGACATATTGCTTGATATTGCATAGTACATGAATATGATAATTGTAGATTGGTAAAGCTAGTGATGTTTTACATATGCAATAAACCACTAATGACAATTGTTGTGGTTGAATCTTGGTTGAAAATGCTACTGATGTTGTTGCATGTGACTAGTAAACTTATGAAGAAAGGTTGGTGCAACAGATTTGTTATCATGAAGATTGGTGGAAGGACTGTGTATTCCTTGAAGCCAAGCTGACTAGGTAACATCAAGAATGCTCATGGGAACCATGCAGGTATGATCTGTTTGTGCTGATGGTACAAGTGTTGAAGGATTGGGTAAGAATCCCTTGAACCATACCTTATAATCATAAGCTGGTATGCATGTATGGTTGAATGCACTTGATGTGAATGCCATACCACCATGGGATGGTAAGGTATGGAGTAGTAAGGGAAAGGGACCTTCTGCCATGTTACTTTTTAAATGTTAGAATGCATTTATATGAAGTTACATCGTGCCATTTGCATAGATTGGTTATGAGTTTAATAACTAAGCAAGTAAGGGCCATATGTGTTTGGAATGGTAAGTCTGCATTAGAGAATTTGTAAACCTATGGTTGCATGAATTGAATGCATATGAAAAGTTTGTATAAATGTTATAAATGTGCATACATAGGTGTGGGTGCACATGTTGAAATGCATTGTGTGAATGCATGGTTGTGATGTATATTCATTGCAATTAGATAATAGATGAAATGAAGAATTAGTGGTAATTCTGAGATCATTTCATGAGCTATTGTGAATGCAGGAGAAGGGTTGCACAAAGGTAGTCATGATGAGAGGACTACCAGAGTGCTCTATTGGAAGGAAAAAGTTACAAAAAAAAAGGACGTGGCTGCATTTAAAGTTTTAAGCTGATTGTAAGGACAATGTCGAATCTGATTTTGGCATGAACATATTTGTAAATTTCAGATTGGTGATTTTGCTAATAATTACTAATGAATGTTTGGCTATTTGATAAGTGTTCTAGGAAGACACACTCCAGAAAGACCATATGTGATGGCCTGCAGAAGCCAAACTTCATGTGGAGGATCCCATGCTTTGAAACTGGGGTTTGGGTGAAACGCCATTGTAAATCTTGATGATATCTCAATTGAACTGCATGTGGTAAACCATGCAAGTGAGATGGTAAAGATTATGTCAGGAAGGCATGCATTAGGGAAGTTTTGAGGTAAAAAATGGGCCTCAAAACAAAAAATGTACCATAAAAATTCAATTTATAAGAACCAATAGGATTTAGGATTATGATGTCAACCATAAGGGTAAAATTTGTAAAACAAATTGGAGGGAAAAACAAAAAACTACTTTTTATCGTATTTTTGACATATCTCGTTAACGGTTTACCCAAATTTCAAGTTTGGGCACTCGTTGTATGTGTATTTCAATTCCACGGCCAACCCATACCCACATTGCATACTTATGAGGTTCCTATGGCATGAAAATCTGAAAAATTCAATAAAAAAAACGTATTTTAATATTAAAATACATTTTTTTATTGAATTTTTCATTTTTACATGTCATGGCCACCTCAAAAGTATGCAGTGTGGGTATGGGTTGGATGAGGAATTGAAATATGCATCCAATGAGTTCCCAAACTTGAAATTTGGGTAAACCGTTAAGGAGATATGTCAAAAATACGATAAGAAAAAAATAGTTTTTCTTTTTCCCTTCTAAAATGTAGAACTCTTATTTTATTATTTCCCTTAAGAGGCCCATTTTAGACCTCAAAAATACCCTAATGTGTGGGTTACGGAATGTAAAAAGGAAATGGCATGGCAAACCGAGGAACTGTTAACTCAGAGAAGGGAGCCCCCATTCCTCATAAGTGAAGAGAGATTACATCTGCAAACGGATAAGTGTTATGTAAACCCTAGCTGACACATATATGTATGCATGTCTAATTGTTAGAATTACTATGCAGAGCATGTTTTATTTAATTATAATAATTTAGATTGCTTGAGTATAATTAGGGGCCTACATGGCTGACATCAGTGAGTGGTGCACACCTTTCTGGTGCCGAGTTATGTTAGGGTTGTCAATATTGACTACACCCTAAGGGAATGGACGCATTATTGGTGTTTCAATAGTTGATAGTGAATGTTATGAAATATGCTTACAATTTTGGAGCAGCAACACTGATGAGCTTGTTTATCCAGCTTGTGTTGACAACTTGAACAAATGCAATTAGTGTTGTGCACTGAAGAAGCAAAGTGAAAAGGTTTTCATGAGGGGTTGCAGGGAAGGGTGTTATGTGCATGAAGGGTTGTGGAACATAGGTAGAGTAGTAGATCCTTGACCTATATGGTCGGTGGTGCAGTTTCCTACCATTGGCTGAAGACCCAGATGGATGTGCTGGCTCGACAATGGAGAGGGCCAACTAGGTATGGGACTGGTTGGGCACCACCAAGTACTTAGTAAATCCAGTCGACGTGAAGGTGTACTAGTTGGGCACTATAAATAGCTTGATGTTGTGGAGCAGCATGTGTGCTGGCCAAACATCCAAGTCCATAGGTGATCCCAAATCTTGCGAAAGTGAAGCAGGACCCTGTGGACCAGAGAGGAAATGTACAACACAGATAAGTATTCAATTTCATTTATTCTTGTTTGGAATAATGAATATTTCAGGTATAAGTTTTCTGACAGATAAGCTGATATACTGCTATTTCTTTTTGGAAACGTTGGTCAGTGTAGGAAGAAAGGACCCTGAAAGAGCCATAGGTGCTTGGTAAATCCAAAGAGTAACTAGTTGGGCGCTACAAAAGCTTGGTAAATCCAAAGAGTAACTGGTTGGGAATTAACTACTTAATGTTGTGAAGCAGTCGGCGTGTTGGACAAACATTCCCTAAATACTTGATAAACTTAGTCGGAGTACTGGATTAACGTATTTCTAAAAGGGATGTCTGATAAACCCAGTTGATGTACTGGCTTGGAATTGCCTATTTGAATGGTTGTGGAGCAGCCTGTGTGCTGGACCAACATTCATTATTGTACCCACGGAGGCTTGTAAAACAAAGAAGGAGCCTTTGGAATAGAGTGAAGACATCCGATACAGCTAAGTATTTGGTTATCTTCCAGCTTCTTGCTTATTTAATATGAATATACGTGTGTAAGGGGTTTGATTATGATTTCTTAAAATTTTGCATAAGGATAAACCCTATGAAAATAAACTAAACATGTGAATTGATTCAATGTTTGAGTGTAGGTATTACTAGAAGCAAGGACTATGAAGGAATCCTAAAGATGCATGTGGACATGTGACTGTCCTGGAAGCGCTCAGCATGAGTAGCAATGAGGAAAAAGGTGCTAGTGTAATGTGTAGGTCCTAGCAGCCAAGGGTTGTAGACAAGCCATGTCGAGGGAATCCATGGTTGAGAGGTCTAGAATAAACCATAGACACTAAGTGTCATAGACAAGGAAGGGCAAGTCAAGTATTCACGCTGAAGTGAAAGAGGCTAGGAGCATGAGAACCACAGTGGTGGTGTGGGTTCTAGAATGGAACAAGGCTAAGTGGAGAAAATTTTTATTGCTCTCTCTTTCCTTTTATTAATGCATTTATAAAAACAAAAAATTGTTTGATGCATGTCATGACTTGAAATGATTGTTTTAATTGCTGGAAATAATTGTGAATGTTGAATTAGTGAATTCCCTATGGAATGATGAACATGAATGACTTCATTTGCATGTTGGGAAAACATGAAACGTGTGGAAGTGTTTGGATAAAGAATGAACTCCCTATGTCAATTTGGAAAGTGATTGACTGATCTTAATGTTTATATTATGCTTGGACTAACAAAAATTGCAATGATGAATTTCACATGTGAGAAATTTAAAGCAATTGGTTGCACTGTTATAAGACCAACAGAGCTAGCAAGCTAGTGTGGAAGGTTGTGCACATTAACCATGGCAGCAGACCAGAGGTTGTTGGATTTGGATGAGAGTCTTCTTCAAACCATTTCCAAGACCCAAGGACATCTTGGGGAGATGCTATAGCTATAGAAGCAACATAACAACATAAACCACAAGGTTTTGCAGGACTACATTCGCTTGCAAAGGGAAGTAAAAAGAATTCTGGGAGCAATCAGTAAGGGAAAGGGAAGTGGATCAATGATGAAGAATTCATCCAATCATCCCATTAAGAAACGTCCCAGGGGGGAAGACTCAAAGGAAATTGAGTAGGTAAAGGTGAAGCCGCCGAGGAAATGTTGGAAATGTGAAGGAAGGAATTGTCGTCGTGACTGCCCAATGGGAAGCAACAAGGAATATAGTAACCACAAAGTTTCCAGGATTATGAAGCAGCCTGTGGAAGACAAAGGACTTGGTCCTGGAAGTTCCAAGTAAAGGATGCAATGCAGGGACAACTTGCAACATTTTCTTTTGCAATTTTGGATATGCATAAATTGTAAATGTAATCTTAAGTAATAGAACACTGAGGACGGTGTTATTTTAAGGGAGGGGGAGTTGTAGTAACCCTATATTGAACCTTATGGTTATTGGCCTCAATATAAATATTGTATGCAATGTGTGTCAACGAAGAAATGTAAATGATGTATGGCTTATTCATGGGATGATAAGCCATGAAGAAATGTAAATGATGTAAATATTAACATTTCAATAAAACACCTAAGGGATTGTATATGGAGGCAACGTGAGAAATAGGGGCTACGTATCTAGTAGGGAGAGGTGAGGGGATTATGGGATTGGTTGCTCATGTTGCGACATGTCTGTCTAAGAACCCATTTGAACTCCCTGATGACATTAATTCGGTTGTAGAGGGTGGTTGAGAACCCTGTTGTTGAATTCGATGGAGTATGGAACATGCCTATGATTTCGTATGGCAGATCATGACTTCGGTTGCTTTTCCTGGAAGGAACTCAACGCCTGGAAATGGGCAGATCCTGTTTGATTACTGTGGGTGGAAGGAAACAACCACCACATTCATTCAGACATGGACGATCAATTTTCACACACTAGCCATTTTTCACGATCCATCGATCCATAGAGAGGGGAAACGAGGCTCATACATTCCGACATATGCAGAGCCAATCGGGTGGGAGCCTGAAGATAGTCATGTTTTCCTGTGTAATAGAAAAATACCGGAGAGTTGATAGACATATAAACTGTGTGTGCGATCCCAGTCTACTCGTGACCAAGTGGCATGAAGCTGAGAAGAATTACGAATCTTAAACAGTGTAGAGAATCCGTGAGAACCTGGGATTGGAATCGCAAAGCCAAGTATTACCCAGAAGACCCTGTCTTAGAGGCCGATAGTGGAACCAGCAAGTTCTAGTACCCATTGGTTTAGAATTGAGGACCAACCATACCGGCCTAGATTAGTGCTGAGGGAAGGGGCACCTGAGAGACTGTGTAGCAGAGAAGGGGACCTTACTCAGACTGAGAGTGGAGGTGATGGGGGTTCCTAGGCTGTCTGAGGCCAGAGGGATATGCTTGTAGTCCTATGGTTGAGCTCAATGAATTAGTGAACTCAGTCCCTGCCTACCCACTTGTTTGACAACCACTGTGTGCTCAATGCCTTGAGGGACTATGAACCAATGCTGTGAGTGAGCTTGAGTGATACTCCTTAGTGGATACATAGCCCTAGCTCAGGGGTGATATCTGATTGCTAAAATAATAGAGGCCAGGCATAAATCTATGGTTGGGATGGAACGTTGCACTCCATAGCTGGTTTCCTGGTGGTTTTCAATTAAAAGATAAGTTCCATATGGTGTTTGAATAAGGCTGTCTCATGTGTTTATGGCTTGCGTATTACATATCAGTTATTGATTGAAAGAATTTATATGGAAGTGGAGCAATAGGAAGCTTTATATGAGTAGGGCTGTATACTTATGCCTTGTGTCTGAATTGTGTTTGAAGTTGTTGTTGTGCCATGATGAATGTTGGATGCATGCTAGATGTGTGTGTGTTATATATGTCAAATGCATGATTTGGTTCAGATGGTTAATAGGGATGAATGCCCAAGTATTACGTATTATTTATTATGTTATGGACATGTTATTGCTTTGCTTTTGCACCTTGCATCTTATTGTTATGATGGTAGCCATGCTTGAGGAATAAAGCTAAATACATGTATGTCATTCCTAAATTTGTTTAAGAGGAGATAGACTAAGTATAATCCCTTTCTAAGGGTGGATGATGCTTCAGTACCTTGTGTTTATGGATGTATGGACCTTCCTACATGAGTTATTGAGCATGTGTATGCATATTTCCTTTTTATACTATGTTGTACTTACACATGTTACCCCTTGATGAATAGTACTAAGTTTAAGGCTAAGAGGTGCAGTCTAGTCCAGTCAGGACTTTGATCAGGAGAATAGGTACATTGTGGACCAAATGAAGGAGAAAAGACTTGGCAGAAGTGGAGTAGAACCCTGGCAGGAATAAGGTTTAAGTATTTTAAGTGGAGTTATGGAAAGAAATTCAGTGGGAAATTGGACATGGTAGAAGTGCTCATATGGGGCAGGGATTTCACCATTGGATAGAGCTCTCCAACATCTTTCCAATGGTACCAACCTTGTCTCATTTGCACTGAGGATGGAGAATTTATGTCCCTCAGAAGTTGTGTGGAAGATTACCACTGCAGGGTTTCTCGGTGGAAAATTCTGCGTTTTCGCATCCGCAATGCGGATTGTGGATTGCGGATTCTTTGTTAAGGATTACGGAAATGCAAGTTTTCCATTGTAGAGTTTGCACTTCCGCACCCGCAGTACGGAATGCAGATTGCGGATCCTCTGTTGCGGATTGCGGAAAGGTAAGTTTTCCATTGTAGATTTTTGCATTTCTGCACCCGCAGTACAGATTGCGGATTGCGGGAAGGTAAGTTTCCGGTTGTGGAGTTTGACCTTCCACACCCGCAATTGCGGATTGCGGAAAGGTAAGTTTCTGGTTTTGTAGTTTGACCTTCCGCACCTGCAATTGCGGATTGCGGATCCGGTGATGCAATTGCGGAAAGGTATGAATGGAAGCATTTTGGAAGAAAAAAAGGTACTAGGATCTCCCATCGCCTCAGAAGGACACCGAGGTGATCTGGGATGTTACACATATTGTTACAAATAAGAGTAGTTTTTTCAAGATAATTTTCTTTAAAGATGTTCTTTAAAATCTTTTTATCTTCTAAAAAGATTTCCCCAAAGGTTTAATAATTTATTTAAAAAAAAAAAACTTGCACGCAAATATAAATGGCAACTTAAAATATTTTATTTTCTAAAAATATCTCCCCAAAGATTTGATAATTAATTTGAAAGAAACCAATTTTTGCACACAAATATAAATGGCGGCTCTCCTCTTTTTCCTTTTTTAAATAAGTAAAAGAAAATTTCTTCTAACAATTACCCAAAAATTTAGGTGTAGTCTCCCGAAACTTAGATAACGAAATTATTAACCAAAATTTACTAACTAATAACTGCAATGTTAATTACAATGAAATCCGGAAGGATTATTCAACACCAACCTCCATTTCTCTTTAATGCACGTGGGATTAGCATTTCAAAGGAAATACATGTATTGTTTTCATCACGAGAGGTAATCTGTATGCAGAACTTTGGCGATATAAAATTCATAATAGGTAGTGTCCCTTTGCATAGACTGGAGTTGTATTTCCATGCACGTCGACGGTAAATCCATGTGCAAACTCATGATATTTCATGCACAGACTTGTTAGAAAGGATAGGATCAAACTCTGTAATTAAGCGTCTGGCAGTGAATCAAATCAATTAGTTATCACATTGATAAGTCAGTTTCATAAATTGGATGTATTGAACGCGCATAGTGCCACTGAATATATGCTTGGTTACCTGTTCACGTCCCCATATTATCAATATTGGATTGAACTAGGATTGATCGTCAGGTTAACTCGTCGGTCAGGCTAGCGCATATTGCTTATTATATTTAATTGTATGTATATGAATTTAGATATGGTCAACAATAAGTTGATCGTATCATATCCATACTCTATCTAATATTCGTCAATTTTCTATCCTTTTCGAATTTCTTTATAGGAAAGTTTAATACAATCGAATTATGTTATTATGATTCCAGGTATATAACCAGGAAGATGGGGCATTGAGAGAAGCCAGAACTATGCTACCTTAAAGAATAATCACAATTTTTTTCCTTTCTACATATATCAAACCGAAAACTAAGTATATTTAGTGATAAGGTTAGGGTACTAAACCATCATGCTACACTACCGTTATGTTGGATTTGAGGTCTTTACACGCATCAACATGACAATAATAATCATGAATCATAGGTACCTCCTAGTTCTCTCACATGTGTTTTAAATCCATGAAGTCGGCTAAGCTATTCTTCCTTACTTCGTAATATTATACCTGGTTTTATAATCCGACAATGCATTCTTTAAGTTGTCAATTTTCTTCAATCATCTTGAAATGCATGGATTGTAGTGTTACTAGTGATGGCCCTGGTGACTGGTGTAGCGACACGAGTGTCTCTGCCAACCACTCTTCCATTTCTTCAAACCCAACTTCAATTTTTCTTCTCAGATGATTTCAACTCTCAAGACAAACCCCTACCTCATTCATTGTTAGTACCTGGCATCTGGTCATAATCCCAAGGGAATTGATTTCGCCCGATTTCAAATCAACTACTATTGTTTTCCATCATTGGAATGGATTTCCATTTATGATAGACACTAAGAACCCAGAGAAAGTGTAACTCGAAAGGGAACACACATATATTGTGGAAAAGTTAGGACTGGCTTGGAATTTGGTTCTTGATTCATTAATAAAACATACTACTTTATAAATAAAACTTATGTTCGCGTAAGCTACAATGCAGTGGCACAAGACAACATCATGGTTTTATCCGAGAATAAAGAGAATCAATATTATTCTCACACGAACAGTTCTAGAATGTTGTATTTGTTTCTTTCAACTTTCAAAAGCTCTGTATTGGTTGTAGATCTCTTAGGCTTCAGACCTGGAGAGAAGCAAGGTGCCCACTGGAGCAAATTTGTGATGAAGTAATCGAGAGAGGAGCTTCCTTTATATGTACACAAGGCACTTAAACTTTCATGCTTTCATTGTGTTAAAATTAGAATGAAACTTTGTCCTATATCTTTTTGCAAAGGATAGGACCGGATGCCAAAATTTTATATACAAATGTTTCTGAAAAGTAATACAAATATCATTTATACAATATTTTGGTCTTCTACTTCACTTTGCACTTTGCAGCATAGACCATGGATTGGGTGTACACTTAGATAATTGTTAGCCCTTATAGTTAGCCCTAGGCCTTTCCCTATGGCAGTTAGTTATAATGTCTGCAGTATTGTGTTTAACATGGATTGGGTGTACACTTGGGAATTATTTTTATTCTCAATTATGCATAATAAGTTTTGGGGTGTGATTTATGCACACAATTTCATAAAACTATGAATTAGAGATTCATATGTTATGTTTTAGAATGAATTATGTTGGTGTAATTTAGAATATGTCATTTATTGGGAATATTTGGGAGGCATATAAACTACAATTTTTATTTTGTTTAATATTCATTTAGTGCATTCATCCATTTATGAGCAAGGAAGCATCTCAAATAAATTTATATACAAGCAGAGAATAATCAAACATATTTATATACAAGTTTATCTATTTTGCAATTTAACTATCCCTAAACTATGTGGCAAGTTTATCTATTTTGCAATTTAACTATCCCTAAACGATGTGGCAGGGACTAGCTACCAGGTAGCCCTTGCTTAATATAAATTAGAACTTGGTTCTTTATAACTTAATTGTATTCCTTTATCATTCCATCATTTTGTTTTAGTTTACTATGGTATTGTTTAGAAAGGTGTGAATCATCATTTTATTTTCATAATAACGTTTTGGAAATTTTCATTTTTTATAAAAATGATTTATCTCAATTCTTTATGGAATTTTTTTTTACTTTTAAAAATTTCAAAATTTTATAGCAACTATATAAAATCTATAGAAATTTGAATATATTTTAAAAATATCACAACTATTGTATAATTAACATTTTTAAGATTTTTAAGATTCACCAAAATTTCTACACTTTAATATAAATATGAATCTTTAAAAAAATTCTTGATTGAGTGTCTCTTGGAACTTTTTGGAAAGTTTCTAAAAAACTACTACTTTTATATATAAAATCACATTATCTCCAGCACACATAACCATAGTAATAATTTCTTCTCCATAAAATTCATAACATTCTGCATTAGTCATGTTAAGAGATGCACCCATAAAAAAATATGTTACTAGAAAACATTTTCACAACCTTGTTAAACACTACATCCTCTAATGAGTACCTCATTAGTTTTGATATAATATAGCCTATAGCCCTTAAATAAGTACTTTATTAGTTTTGGGATAATAATATAACTTATAAACATTAGACACTGTAGCTAAGGTTTTTCTTTTGTCATAAAAAAATATGATCATAAACTCACAACATTTTTTTAATGTGAATTTGTAGTAATTTGCTTCGATTCCATTCTTTTTTCATAATCTTTATAACATAAGATGAAATATTTACAAATTTTACCCAATAAAATTGTTCCATAACATTCTTATTTTACTTCTAGCCACTCAAATTTGTTAAAAACATTATGTTTTCTTTTAATTCCATTTTTTCTTAAAATATCAAAAATGTTACTAACATATTTCTTAAGAATATTAATAAGTTTACCACTTTGTTTATATATAAATGCTTAAATTCCCTTATCTATCAAATAATTTATCATTATTTTCAAAAAATAAATTCAAATATTTATACCATAATTATGAATGAGAATAAAAATATATTTAAAACTTAATATTGGTCCAATGTTATATATTTAACTTTCCATGTTTTACCCTTCATATTTTACATGTAATACTTACCACTCTTGCATACTTCATAAATTTATTCATTTTAGAATTCATATTCATTATTCTATACATCATTTATATTCATTATTCTATATATACATCATTTATAGTGTGTTCATGAAATTAAAACTTACAAGTAATGCTTACTACATACTTCATAATTTTATTTATTTTAAAATCCATATTAATTATTCTATACACCATTTATAGCGTGTTCATGAAATTAAAACTTTGATCATTCAAATGATACATTATTTCATGCTCTAATCTACTTAGATTATTTAATTTATAAATAAAGTCTTTCCATTTAATTTATTGTGTCCCTTGAATGTGAAACCACAACCTTGGAAAGCTATCACATATGCTAAACCTTTATTTTACAAACAACTACTCCAACACATATTAACAAATGAAAAATATAAATATACACTCATACAATTCCTAATATGTTTCATAAAATGGTTAACAATAAAGTACCTCTCAACAAAACACATATTAAAAACATGAAAAATAAAAATATACAACTCATATGATTCTTAATAAAAGGATTCAAAATAAAGTACCTATAAACATAAGAACTAAACTATTAGGTCAACAAATTCAAAGAACACCATCTACCAACAATGATTTGAACTAAACTATTAGGTTAGCAAATTCAAAGAACACCATTTACCAAAAATGATTTTTATGTTGTAATTCAAACACTTTAATTTCACAAATACTTAATGTGATGCCAATAGATGCATACCAATTAAGTCAAACAAACACAATGCCCCCACCCGAGACTAAGATGTCCACCAAAGAGTGAAAATAACTGCTGAAAATGCTTGATCCACTTGATCAGAATGACAACAATAAATTACAGACTCGACAATTTTAAGTGACCCACATGGACTTCAATAACCGCCGTATCGATTCTCATACCACTTTCGTCCAACGACCGGTCGCTACGGGCTGTTGGGACGTTGGCCGTGGTAAAATAGGTAAGCTGTCTTCACTTTCCGATCCCCATGCACACACAGGGTTTTAAATAGACGTCGATCGTGAGAACAACATCAACAGCTAGTAACTCTTCCTTCATTGGGCAGTTATATGAGAATCATGTTTCTTATTAATTATATGGATAGTTGTTTATATTTTACTATTTGGAATGGATGATGAAATATTAGATTTCAAGAAGATTATATAAGTGTAATTTGAAGATTTATTTTATGATCATCTTTATATTTATATCTTTATATATATCAACATAGATCCATCTTAAACTCGTATCTATCAAACACCGAGAGGGATCCAATTTTTTGAGGTGTATTTCTTTTTTCAAATTTAAACTCAAGAAATTTGATCTCTCTTGATTGATAGATCCGGGTTTAAGTTTTAAGCTTTTATTTTATAAACAAACATCTATTTTTTTTTTAATACTTTCCTTAATTTTTTATTTTATGAGCCGACATAAATTTTTTAAATTATTTTGTTACAAATGTTATTTTGTTACAAACTTTACATCACGTTATAACATCTCCTCCACACTGGATTGTAGAGCACATCATTTCACTCGTTGCAATAATTAGCATGATACATCTATATATATATAATAGCATGATACATCTAATTTTATTGATTATTATTAGTTTTTTTAGTTTTGTATAATTTTATTGGTTATTATTTGTTTTTTTAGTTTTGTATATATTAGTGTTATTATTAAATTAGCATAATTAGCATGATTGATACATATATATGTATGTATATATAATTGTTATCTGAATTAGCATGATACATCTAGTTTTATTAGTTATTATTAGTTTTTTTAGTTTTATATAATTTTATTGGTTATTATTAGTTTTTTGAGTTTTGTATATATTGGTGTTATTATTAAATAGTTTCAAAGTAAGTGTTACACAAATACAATGATATATATTCTTTATACTTATTAGAAACTATAAAAATTTGTTTAAAAAATAAAATGAATTATAAATATTTATAAGAAAATTGTTTATATATATATATATATATATAAAAAGAATAATATTGATATCTTTTTAATCTATATTTTTATATAATATTAATTTTGTATATAAATGATATATAAAATGAATATGAATCAAGTTAATGGACCATTATAAGGAAGAGGTTTGCGAACCTTCCCAGGTATTGCACTCAAGAAGGTTTGCACCTCGGGAGATTGGATCTCTCTCGGTGCTTGATAGAGCCTAGGACTTGGATCTAGGCAGGTTTCAGTCGTGGGCGGTGACACAAAACTGGAGTTTGATTAGCATTGTAAGGAACATGTTAAGTTGAAAACACAGATACATTTACGAGGATTATGATAATGTAAGTAATAAGTATTAAGGATTGAGTGAATTGTTAAACTGGAAAATAGAGACAATTCGCCTAACTTTTTTTTTCGATTCTATTTTTGTTGATCTGCGTTTTGTTTTGTTTGTTCTTCTCCTTCTTCTGCCATCATTTCATCATTTCATACATTTTGATTTATTTGTTGTTCTGCAAACTGATTTTTTTGTTCTTCCAATTGTTTCAACTTTCTCTCTCGATATGCTCTTTGTCGATCAATGTTTCGTTTTCTTTGTTCTTCTCATTCTTCTACTGTCAATTTGCCTAATTTTCTTTTCAATTTTCTTTCTGTTGATCTGCATTTTGTTTTGTTCGTTTTTCTCCTTCTTCTGCTGTCATTTCACCATTTTGTACATTTTGATTTATTTGTTGTTCTGCAACTTGATTTCTTTGTTCTTCCAACTGCTTCAACGTTCTCTCTCGATACACTCTTTATCGATCAATGTTTCATTTTCTTTGTTCCTCTCATTCTTCTGCTATCAATTCATCTAACTTTCTTTTTTGATATTATTTTTGTCGTTCTGCATTTCATTTTCTTCGTTCTTCTCGTTCTTCTACTATCATTTCGTCCAACTTCCTTTTTCGAAATTCTTTTTGTTCTTCTGCTTTTCATTTCAAGTCTTCTTCTCGTTCTTTTGTTGTCATTGAAATCAATGCGTCCATACACTGAAATCTATGTGTTCATACACTGAAAAATATGCAATAAAAAACCCCATACACTGAAATTTGTGTGTCCATTCACTGAAATCAATGCGTCCATACACTGAAATCAATGCGTCCACAGAATAACATCTACACTAAAAAATATGCAATAAAAAATTTGAACATTATAAGGAACAGGTTAAGTTGAAAACACAAAAAGAATTATGAGGATTATAATAATGTAAATAATAAGTATGAGTAAATTGTTAAACTGGGAAATAGAGACAATAATTTTGTAAGGATTAAATAAATGAAAATATGGTTCACATCGTGATCATTCTCTGTCTATCTTCTTCATCTTTTCTTATCTTCACACCTAGTAGTTTTGACATCTTCTCATATCGATCATATGAGAATCTACATTGGACCTGTACTTGTATTCCAACATGACTCTTGGCAGACATGACACATTTGAACTTCTGCTAATTGATCAATTCGTTCACGAAATATTCGATGTCTAGTATACATTTCTTTAGATGGTATCAATATTGTTGGTTTTCAGATATGAACTGCAGTGCATGTTAGGATGTTTCCATATCAACAAAAGTAGAGTTCAAATTTTTCTTGTTATCACATTCCATGTATCCAAGTATGTCATATTCATTGGTAGTTATATTGATTCCTATATAACCTTGAAATTATCTTCCATTCATGCTTTTGAGAATCCCTTTGCACAAATAACACTTATTCACGATCTCTTTAGTTCACGGTCGTGTTTTCTTTGTTCTTCTGTATGTCCTAATGCTTTTTCTTCTATTATGGATTTGAAACATTGACTAAAGAACATGGATACTGTGGATTCTCCAAAACCTCTTGAAATTAACCACCAAATAAATCTTGCTACAAATATTATTTTTATCTTTCTCTTCTATACATTTATCGTACTTTTCTTCTTTGATAATCAATATCTTCATTATTTGCAATATTATCATGAGGATCCACGATATACCCTGAAATAGAGAACACCAAAATTTAATCTGTTGAAATCATTGCAGAATAGTTTTCTATTAAATTGATAAATTCAATTTATAGATGTAAATAACAAAAATCAATGCATTGTTGAAATTAATGAAAGATTTTTTTATTTATTAAATTGATAAATTCAATGCATACAGGTAAAAAATAAAAAAAATACATTGCTAAAATCAATGCAACGAATGAAATAAATATGCATCTTCTATTGTTTAACAACATTTGTGTGTGGTTTATTGGTAGGAATTAAGATAATTGGGCTTGTGTTAACTTAGAGACCAAGGTTCAAAACCCTATTTGCTTGGAGTTATAATTAGTTATCAAGTCTAACTATTATTATGCCTACATTGTTGAAATCAATCAAATCAACATGCATCTTGGGTTTTTTTTTTACTACTTATATTTCTATTTTTTATGTTGGCTACAATATATTTTTTTACATCTTTTTATTAGATTTATAAATTCAATGTATAGATGTAAATAACAAAAGCCAATGCATTTTTGAAATCATTGCAAGTATGTTTTTTTATTAAATGGATAAATTCAATGCATACATGTAAAAAACAATGCATTGTTGAAATCAATGCAATCAATCAAATAAATAAACATATTTTTTTTTTACTTCTTTATTTCTTTACTTTTTATGTTTTTAGTTTTTATGTTAGCTATAATATTTTTTTTACTTCATTATGTTTTTACACATCTACTGCCATTAAAACTATTATGTTTAAAGAGTGAGTATATTAAACAAATTTATGTTTTTACACATCGAGTATATTAAACAAAATTTAGAATTCTATTTTTAGAAAAACTAAATTCAAATTTAAAGCACTACAATTAAAACTATTATTTTAAAAAGTGAGTATATTAAACACAATTTACAAAGTGAGTATATTTTGATTTCAGTGGATCAATAAGATGTAAATATAATTTCAAATTTAAGAGAAATTAAAATTTTAAATTTAAAACAGATTTAAAATTACCTATTCTTGCGCTTAGAACACTTCATATTGGTATGAATTGTTTTGTATTATGTTTGGTTTTTTGTATTATATATAGTCATCGTTTCTAAATTCAGGTCATTTCTAAATAGCTGATCAAATATATTTATTACTCTTAAAATTAATTTGTTACATGAGGGACTTTACTTTTAACTTTAATTATTTTTAGTCTTTACCTTTGTTGTTTCTAAATTCTTTCTAAATGGCCGACCAAATACTTTCTAAAAACATGTTTTAACTTTATTTGTTACATGAGGAACGTTACATATTACATGTAAGGAACGTTACATATTACAACATCTACACCATAATCCGCAAGTAAAAAGTAACTTACATGTTACATGTGAGGAACGTTACATGTGACAAGATCTCTCCCATTCACTATGTGAGGAACGTTACATGTCACATGTGAGAAACATTACATGTGACAAGATATCCCCCATCCTAGGCTGTAAAGCGCATCTCGACACAAAAAGTTTATATGTGATAATTTGTAGATGAGGTATGGATTACTGGCATTTTGTAGCAACAAGTTAAGTGGTTATGCTAGTATCATTGTTATGATCCTGTTTGTATTATCATGTTGCCTTTATTCCAATTTTTGTGTCTTAACTAATACTCATGACCGATGAGATAGTGAAATTAGTAGTAGAGACGATCATGATAAAGTAAGATTGAAGTAAGTCAACTATGGGTTGAATTCAACCTTACTTAAAATTCAACTATGGATTGAAGTCAACCATTGTTCAAAGTCAATCAACCACTTTCAAAAATGTGGTTGTGGTTTCTTAATATGGTGAAATAATTGTTGGCCATGCTCTCCTAGTTATGTCAACCATGGTCAACGTCAACCATGTTCTCCTCGTTGTGTTAACTACGATGCACTCAATTCAACCATGTCTAAACAATGGTCAACCATGGTTCAAAGTGTACATTGGTCTAAAGTCAACTATGGATTAAAGTCAACCATGTATAAATAATTGAACTTACATTATTATTACTTATTTAATTTTTTTTTATTTGTTTAATTTTATTATTTATTGAAGTATTCTAAAACGACAACACTTTGCACTTTTTTCGGTGGCTTTTCCATCAGAGTTCTTCTATGTATCCAACAAAAATTCCAGGTGGGTACAAAGTTCCAAAAGTGTAGTGGCAGAGTTCCTCTATGGAACTCTGCCCCTAGGTTTTCCCCCATTTTAAACTAACCCAGATACTCAAAAAATCAATCAAATTTTTAGATCAATTGGAACTCTTCATTCTTTGAGTTTCTAGATTTCGACTAGGGAGGTGCAAAGCATTGTGTTTTTAGACAATGCCTTGTTTATTTTCTATGTTTTCATTTATAAATACATTTTTTAATAATAATAATAATAATAGTAAGTTGTCCATGGGGGGCAACTCAAGTGGTAAATACGAGAATTTATAATCGCTTGTAAATGGAAGGTCACGTGTTCAAATCCCCCCAAATTTACCTGTGCGCCATGGCTCGGGCCCTGTGGATGCACCTAGGGTGACTCTAGTTATTGATTTCCCTAGCAAAAATAGTAATAATAATAGTAAGTCATAATTTTTTCCCCATATGTCAACTAGCACAACCACATTTGTAAAAGTGGTTGATATATGCTAACCACTTTTAAATGTGTGGTCATGGTTGATATCCCTGATGTGTTAATATCAACCACTTTTAAAAATATAGTTATAGTAATTATTATCTTATTTGTATTACCATACTACCTTTATAAAATAATAAAATTAATAATAAAGATGGGAATGACAACATCGTTAACCACTCTATTCTAAATTTACAATTCTAAATTTACAAGTCGAACTTAGTTAATTTTCAACTTTTGTATTGCATCCTTAAAAAGGCATTACTAAATAATCCTTCAAAGCGCATTCAATTTGTCATAGCTTGATAGTAATGGCGCTAGTAAGTTATTAAGTTTCTAATTGGGTCAGACGAGAGAGGAACATTAGTTCATCTTCGAATAACTCAAATCAAATTCCAGGTATTCAGAAGTATCTTGAAATTGCATAGAAAACATAATTATGCTCACACTTCACCTTCCGTAACTAGGAGTATTGAGGGTTAATCTTTATAATCATTCCACTAAAACTACTATACACTTTTTATACCTAATCTTTTCAAATCTAAACAAGTGGAGTGAGTAAGTATCTCTAAATATTTGAAGAATAATTGTCTTTCTATTTTGGGTGATTTCCACACTTTCAAATTTCAAAATTCAAAGTGGAGTGAGTAAGTATCTCTAGTTTTTTTTTTCATCCGGTAATTTTCACACTTTTGGATTTCAAAATTCAAAGATTATGGAAGATTGAAATATCATCCAGTTGTATGGAAAACATGATTATGCTCACACTTCACCTTGCGTAACTAGGAGTATTGAAGGTTAATATTCATAATCATTCCACTAAAACTACTATACACTTTTTATACCTAACCTTTTCAAATCTAAACAAGTGGAGTGAGTAAGTATCTCTAAACATTTGAATTTCATCTGGTAATTTTCACACTTTTGGATTTCAAAATTCAAAGATTATGGAAGATTGAAATATCATCCAGTTGTATGGAAAACATGATTATGCTCACACTTCACCTTGCGTAACTAGGAGTATTGAAGGTTAATATTCATAATCATTCCACTAAAACTACTATACACTTTTTATACCTAACCTTTTCAAATCTAAACAAGTGGAGTGAGTAAGTATCTCTAAATATTTGAAAAATAATTGTCATTTTTTTTTTTTTTGGTGATTGTCGTTTATTTTTGGGTAATTTCCACACTTTCAGATTTCAAAATTCAAAGTGGAGTGAGTAAGTATCTCTAAATATTTGAAGAATAATTGTTTTTTTGGGGTAATTTCCACACTTTCATTTCAAAATTCAAAGATCATGGAAGATTGAAATACCATCCAGTTGAATGGAAAACATGATTATGCTCACACTTCACCTTGCGTAACTAGGACTATTGAAGGTTAATCTTTATAATCATTCCACTTAAACTACCATACACTTTTTATACCTAACCTTTTCAAATCTAAACAAGTGGAGTGAGTAGCTTTCTCTCTCTCATAAGAAAATATTTTAATATACTACAACACAACAACAATGGAAAACAAAAAACTTTTGAAAATATAGGCATATTAACTATAAAATTGTGGAGAATAATTACACCAAGAGCAATGTATATTCAATGTTTATTTAATCTAATAGATTGAGAAAAGTGTAAAAATGATAGGCATAGGCACACGACATGCAATGCCATGTTCCATTACTTTATAAAATGAGTTAAATACATCAACAAAGTAAATTTAATGCTCATACGAACTAACCATTTATTGACTTGTTAAAAACTAATTAGTTGGATTAATTATCATTCTTGTTCAAACATTTTCATCTTTGCCTTCTCTACTACTATGTGTTGATTCATCTTCTTCTTTGAGTTCCAAACTTACTTTGGACATCTCTTCTTCTTGTTGCTACTTGGCTTCAACCATTTCTTCTTTTTGAATCTCATAGGTGCAAAATTGCACTGTTCGTTTTAAGTTTCATAATGCTAGTTTGAGAACTAGTGATCTACACCTTCAGCTGGAAAAAAAATACTGCAATTTCTTCATTCTGTTGAGTGCATTTCTCCTTCTCCTTTAGCTGCTGTTGATATAAATGTGTTTCTTGAAGTCCTATACACCCAAAACACTTGTGAAGAGTACAAAGAAACTTGTTAAGATTACAAAGAATATCATAATGATTCTTTTCATTTTGTTATTTTTGAAAAGCATCCTCTTCTTTACTTAAATGTGTTCAACCTCTGCTTTAGAATATAGAATGTCATCTTTAGCTTCTTTGGGATTTGCAAACCAATCCTCAATTAATGTCAAATCTTCATCAAAATTTGATTCTTCATTTTTAGCTTCAAACTGTACATCTTCCTCACCTATTATTACTGCAAATTCATGTTCTTATGCATCTTCTTCATGTCTTTTTGATACAATCAAGACATCATCCACTTGGTATTCTTCTTCAAAGAGGATTCCTTCTCCAAGAAACACATCGATGAGCTACTTTTGCTTCAACACAGTCAACCAACCTTCATTTCAAAGGTGTTTCTCATCATACTTTGGTTCAATTACTTCAAACTATGCTTCTGAGAGATCAGCTTCATCATAATCTTCTTCTCGAGATTCACTTCATCAAATCATACTACTTCATTGGTAGTTTCTTCATTAGCAATATACATTGTTGAATTCACCAAAGCTCTAGATGCTTCATTGGCAACTTTAGCATCAAATGCTTCTACATTGATAGCTTCAACTGCAACTTCTATATTTTTGTCTTCATCATCTAGTTGTGCATCTATACAGTGAGATCCATTGACTACTTCATAATCACTGCTATCCACTCTTGACTCAACATAATGGGATTCACCATGCTCTACTTTGCACACAAAATTTTTCTTTCTCCTTCTCTAGTAGCTCTTCTTCACACACATAGACTTAGTGTGAAAACATTATGCAAGATGTTGCCCCCCCTTTCCTTATACCTTGTTTCCAGAATAATCCAAATTTCCTTTGAAGTTGTGGCTGTTGCAATTGTGTGCAACACACTATCATCTAGAGCTTGCTAGATGAGATGTAAAGCATTGTACTATTCAATAGGAATATGATCTTATTCATTTGTGGGATTCTCAACTATAGCTTGAACCTCTCTACATTTCTCTGCAAAATACAAATTTTCTTTCTTGATATTTTTTTCTCTCCCTCAAGTTGCTTAGGTCTTATTTTCTGGCCCATGAAATTTTCTCTTTGCAGCTCATCCACCATTTCTCATGGCTTACTTCTTCCTCATTTTCCTTCTATTCTCTCTTTCTCATTCCTTCATACTTCCTTTCTTGTTTCCCCATAAAAAATATGGGTTTACTTAGGTAATGCATTACCTTTGTGACTATAAATAAAGGATCCCCCTTGTTAGCACCAGTTTTGGTTTGAAGGGTTGGCAAAGGGTTCTACAATCATCAGTTTGTTCGGGATTTCAAAGTGAGCGGGGAAATGAACTTTCCAAATCTATGAAGTTTTGGTAGGGACCGCATCTTTGGGCGGTGCAGATTTGCCGGGGAAAAGTATTAACGACAAAGATTTAGTGTGCATATTGAAAATGCATGAAGTATCACCACGTTCCAAATTCACGAACCTCGGTAAAGGATGCACCTTTGGGTAGTCAGGATGCAGACAGGGAACAGATCGATGGTCGATAGTTACTACACAGATCTAAGGTGCGAGGAGCTATCCAGTTGAAAGGATGAAGACCGTAGAGGACTATGGAGTTAAACAGGGAAGTAGATCGATGGTGCTTGATCGATCATGCATGATGGATGACTCAAAGAATCCATTTATCGCAAGAGGTGAAAGTATGATAAGAAAATAGAAATAATATAAAAATGATGCACGGGGATCTAGATACTATTTCTCATGTGCATTAGAAAATGACAGACAATGACGGTACAAAAGTAGACAACTCAGCCAGGAGCTCAGACCAGCTGTCAATAACCATGTAGGCCTCTTGTCTCACTAGAAAACTATTTGAATGGCTGAGCTAGGAGAGGTAGAGCCTATAGGTTTTGAGCTCCAGAAAGTAGACGAACTGTTAGGAAATAAATATGTTTAGGTTTATGATACAATTTTGACAAATAGACCCATTTAGATAGCAAAGGATAGATTGAAGCTAATTAGGGAACATAATGTAGATGTCCATAAGGTTTACCAGTCATTTTTCCATTTATTTATAGTTTACCAAACCCTAAACTGTCCCGAGTTCGTCGACTGGTATGCCACCATTTACTCCTCCTCTAAGAGGGTAATTATGGACGTACCAGTTCAAAGGTCCGATGCCCAGTCAATCCCCTCACTATTAGGAAATCCCTATCAATCTTGGATGAGGTTTTCCAAAAATACAAAGAATACAAGGAGGAAGCCCTAGTTTAGTATTTTAGATAGTCCATTGTTGAATTGAAGCAAAGTTTCTACAGAGCCTGCCTGAAACCTAGTGTCCCATTGTAGAGCCATGCCTTCCCAGTTGAAATCCATCTCTTTACTGAGGAATCCAAATGTGTTACAACTATGTTAAGCCAGTTCCTAGGATTAGATACATACATGTATGTCACTGAGCCTTTACTAAGCCTATTGTTTGTCCTCAGCACATGTCCACTTGGGTCTGATGAGACTAGTCAGTCCATCTAGTGTGCCTACCTTAAACATTTGATGAGTCCCTAGCTAAGAATATCCATTCTCAGCTAGTGGACTTCCACAAAACTAGAAGCTTCAAATTCCAGTCATATCTGCTAAGAATGTTCCTGTCCTTTAATGAAGAGAATTTGCAGCTGCCTAAGCTGATGCTTACAAAGGAGATGCTCACAGACTACAGTAAATTCATGAACAACCTCATGCCTGAGGTTTACTATGTTTTCTTTCAGAAGAAACTTCCCAGAGTGTTAACAAAAATGAAGTAGATGTTGCATCCTTCTCCTGAGAAGAAGATAGGTGACTGCTTCCTCTCATAACACAACACAACAATCAGATTTTATGGGTTTTCTCATTCACCCTATGTGTTGCTAGCTTTTTTAACCCCTAGAATATTTACATTGGAATTTATCAGGCAGAAGCTAAGAGTAGAAACTGAACATTTTTTGGACCCTAAAAAGGCCTTAGATATTGCATTCCTAGGGGCTATAGGCCCATTCATCGTCAAGAGTAAGGTTGCCATTCCAGCCATTGAATGTATGGTAAGAGAGATGGGATTGCTAACAAAGGCAACCATCAACTATGACCCCCACCATATCATCTCAAACAGAAGGAAAGAAAGCAACAGAAAAGGTTTTATACATTTTGAGCTTGCAGGTATGGTAGAGACTGCAAATTGGTTAGAATATCCCAACAAAGGGCAGATGGATGTGGATGTACAAGATGACTCCACTTCTCTGGTGTAGACAACCGTATCCCCACTACTGATCTCCTCTAGCTTGGATCCAGCAATTGGAGAAGTCATACCCCGTGCCAGTGGCTCCGGAGGATCCAACAAATTGGAAACCATTGATGTCATGGATATAGATGAAGACACAGAAAGAGCTCACAAAAGGAAGACAGTATAATAACCTGGGAAGAAGATGGTACCGATGAAAACTGGTCAAGGAAAGAAGAAATAGGTGAAGGCTAAGGTTCCTGCCTTCGAGGCCAAAGAATATGTATTCAGCAAAACAGCTGGCGAACCTTCCACACAAGACAAAAGTAGAGCAAAGTTGTTAGATGAGCATAAAGAGAGTGCAGGAGCAACCTCAGAGGAGTCTAAGTTGTATGCATAGGTGAGGCGGATTTCCAATAAAGATGTGTCTTTGGTAGCTAGTAGAAGCCATGCCTAGAACACCTTGAACTTGTCCTTAGCTACCAAAAACAAAGCCACTGAACTGGAAATGAATTACGAAGATATTCATGTTCCTGATATGATCCACTTGCACAAAGAGACTGGAGATGTTATCTATGCCAAAGTATTGAAAGCTACCTTCGAGCTATCCAAATTACAAACCAGTAAGAATAAGGTTCAAAATGAGCTTATACTAGAAAAGGTGGAAAATAAGGCCCACAAGACACAAATAAAAAAGCTGCAGAATGCATTATTGGCTGTTGAAAGCTAGGAAGACAAGAGGTCTAGTATACAAAAGTTGTTGGATGAGAAGGACAATGATATTCAGACATTGAAGAAGAAATTAAAGATCCCTTCCACCCAGCTGACAGAGGCATATGAGCTGAAAGAGCTCGAGGATAAAGGAGAAAAGTTGAAGAATGAACTAATAGACTGCAAAGCCAAGTTACTAAAGTTTGAAGAGAAAGAAAATCAATGGTAGAAGGATATGGCTCTTATGGTGGAGAGCGAAAAGAAGTGGAAAGCTAAATCTGAGGAGTTGGAAGGAAAATTGCAGGGGAAGGGAAAATAATTAGAAAGTATGGCTCCTCCTTCCTCCATTGAATATGGGGATTTCTCCATTGGGAAAGCCATGACAAAGTCAAGTCTAAAGTACCTAAAAGCAGTAAATTTGTAGAAGCAGTAAAGTTGCAGAAGCATAATGTAGACCTGGAAAGTGCAGGGTTACAGAGGAAGAGCAGGAGAGGAAGGCTTGGGAAGCCAAGTACCTAGGGTTGTAGGTTAACTATGATGAATTGATAAAAAAGGGTACAGTTCAAGCTTCACTACAGGAGGCAAAGCAATTTATTTGGGATGACATCATTGCTGAGGCAGACAAATTGAGGCCCTACCTCGACTTTGTCCTAGACAAGGAAGCTGTAATCAAGATGGCTAAGCAAAGTGTAACAATAGCGAATGAAAAAATGAAGAAGAAGCCTGTGGGATGTGCTAAAATGCCATAAAGTTCTTAAATGGCTTAACTGAGGATGAATTAAAGGCAGCAAGCATAAAGGACAGATTGTCTACCATCATTTGGGCCAAGAGGGTGATAAATAAACATCAGCAGGTAAATACTATTCAGGCCAGAATTGATGTCATGGCACACCAAGTGAAATACTTCAGGGATATGTTTGACCCATTGTTCAAGAAGGGGTTGCCTCTCTTCTAGGAAGAAGATGGTACCATGCTGACCCAGAAATAGTATCCAGATAAGTTGGTGGGATGCAGGCTGGATTACATAGACTTTGCTAGCATGACCTAGCCACTATCTGGCAAAACAATGGTGGAGAAGTTGACAAAGGAATTTGAATTGTTCATGATTTTCAAAGAAGCATGTACACACCTTCAAAACTATTCATATAGAGACCATACAGAGCTGTGAGTATTCATAAAGGAAGTGGCCACTTTAGAATTTCCAGCTACTGATCAGTGGAAGCTCGTGGAGAAGTATGGGAAAACAAAACTAACACTGCATACATGAAGATTCTCAGAGATCATGGAGAATGTAGCCTAAGAAAGTAGTTACCAAGTATTTTTGTTTATTTACTAGAGTTTGTGACAAGCTAGTAAATGCTCGATGGCACTTGTACAGGTTGTTAAGCCTACTTGTCAGCATTTGTTGTTTTTTTTGTAACTAATTCTCAGAGAGGATGGACATGTTTGTATAGGTGTCATCAATTTTTGTAACAAATTTATGTTTTGGAAGCTAGGTTAGAATATTACGAGCTGGAGAACTGAGGTTATCACCTCCTATATATATTCATATGTAATGAAGAGTAAAGGATTGCTGGTTGGAACCCGTGAGTCATTGTGCTATGTAAATTTGAGATACTCCTTTAATAAAATGGGTAGAGCCGAGCAAGTGATTTGAAGTAGAGATTCTTATGTTATTTGTTTTACAGTCTGTACCTCCTTTTCTTCATGTGAATGTTTCCTTATTATCTATGCCATATTGTTTTCTTTTCATGCTTGGATAAGTGTATATTGAGACAAAATTCATATGTTTATGCTCTGTTTATTTGATTCTAAGCATCCATAAATATTTTTCTACTAAAGTTAATGTAGAATTCATCTTATAATGCTCTGTGTTAATGGACTATTCTTATTTTCTTCCCTATCACCAGACAAATAGCTTTTTGACTGTAAATGAGTAACTACCCTGCCTCTGTTAAGAATTCTTATGCAAAGCATTGCCCCTTTTACCATCTTAAGTATTTTGACGCCATTTCCCAATGAATGTTCACCTTGCTTCAACCAAACAACAATCGGACCTAAATTTTAATTCATATAGTTGGCCTTGATAAACAAATATTGAGAGATCCCTCTCTGGAAAGATAGAAGCCAGCTCTCTTTCCTAAAGCTTGGTTTTGTGGTTACCTCGAAGTGTCCTTTCTCGCAACCTTAAGGGTCATTTTGAGTGCTAACATATTGGCGCCGCTACTAGGGAGTGAAAGTTGTATTGTCCCTAGGAGAAACGACAAAGAGTTCCATATTTCAAAGAGATAAGGATTTATGTGGGAAAATAGAGATTATTGCATTCTAGAAGGTTGTATATTTTCCCTGGTGACTCCACTCATCAGGATTTTAGTTTGAAAGTAATTCCACTGGGGATATTGGCGAATCCACATTTATTTCTAAAGAATGTTTCAGAAGGAATCACGGCCTCTAGAAGGATCCATATTAGAGGTAATCCTAATCCTGATATTTTTCTAAGTGTGGAAAACCCAGAAAGTTTGCGTAGACATCGAAGTGGAAAAGATAAAGCTAGCACTTCTAATATTGAAATCTCTTTATCTCAAGAATGGTTTTATGGTTTTCAATATTTGGATTCATAAGTAAGTGTTAGAAAGTCTTTATTAAGGTCAAAATCAGAGTCAGACCTAGAGAAAACATAAGTAAATCCAAATAGTTTTGAATCATACTATAAGTAAATCCAAATAGTTTTGAATCATACTTGCTAGATCCCTTATGGTATAATTTGCAAAACATTGTAAAAGTTGAAGAAAGTGACCCTCATTCCCTAACCTCTCAGCCACATGCTACAAACCTAGCTAATAATCCTCCTCAGAATCCTCAAAATCCTCCTCAGAACCCTCCTATAACACAGAATCTACCAAGACCAATGGAAGCTAGGTTTGCACCCTTGGCTCTGCCAGCTGTTTTGCATGATCTCCTTCAAAATTACTCACAGAGGATTTATTTATATGATGGATATGGGAATTTTACAACAAGACAACATATGGATAGATTTGAAGATTTTATTGACCTAGAATAAGTAGACTATGATGATGTGAAGATGAGGTTGTTTGCTCAGAGTTTGTCAGGAGAGGCAAAGAGATGGTGTAAGGATCTACCAATAGCATCTATCCTTACATTTGAAGCTTTTCAGACACTGTTTTTGGATAGGTGGGAGGCCAAGAAGAGTCCCTTACAAATATTATCTCAATATGACCATTTAAAGAAATGAAACTTTGAGTATGTGCATGAGTTTTCTAGCATATTTATGAGGGTGTATAACTCCATTCTAGCTAATATTAAACCCTTGGTAGGTGCTTCCAAGCTCCATTATGCATATGCCTTTGATGGGGACTTTTCATGTATGTTGAGAGAGAGGAATTCAGCCACTTTGTCAGCTATGTTGAAGGATGCTCTAGAAGTGGATGCAAATATGATGGCTTCAGGAAAATTGAAAGGTAAAGTAGAAGTAGATAAGAGGAGACAAGAAAACCAACCAACCACTTTTGCTTCTTCCTCTGCAAGTGATGTTAAGTTTGAAATGATGATGAAGACTATGGATAAATTGATGGACATGTTAGCCATTGATAGTAGACCACCTAACGAAGAGCAACTTGAAAATCAAATAAGGAATCCAAATTTTAGAAGGCCATTGCCTCAAAGAAACCTTGAAGATTAGCAAATAAGACCATCATTCCCAGAAAATTTGGTTGATGAGGAGGGACAAGAAGATCCAATGGATAACCAGATTCATCACTTTGACTACATTGATCCTGAAATATACCTAACTGAAAAAGAACACAATTTATTCACCCAAGAAAATGATGGTTCTGTTTTAGAGCTAGATTCAGAACAATATCAGAGAGGATATCGGAATGCCATTGATGATTTTCAGAGAAAATTAAAGCTGAGAATTCATGATGTAGTAACAAATAAAGGGAAGTCCAGTCCAAACCAACTTTCCACCACTCAGGAGAATTAAAAAAAACAGAAAGAGGTTGTTATACAAGAGAACCCATAAAATAAAGAACAACAGCCAAAGGAAAGTAAACAGTCAAGGCCAATTGATGTAGATAAACTAATTTCATCCTTCAATCTGAAGTTAGAGTTATCAAAGGTTAAGATTTCTATCCCCTTTAATGAGTTGTTGAGGAATAATGAATAGAGGGAAGAGATTACTAAAATGGTCAAGAATCAAGGTGAGTGTCAACCATATATTTTAGAAGTAATAGATGATGCTCCCACTATTGTCTTTGGACCTAAAATTGAAGATACAGATGATGAAGAAGTTCCCCCATTTTATCTAAGTTTGAATATCCATGATATGATTTTGCACAAATGCAATGTTAGATTCTGGTGCATCTCATAATCTAATGCCAAAAACAGTAGTGGAAAGTTTGGGTTTGGAGGTTCCTAGGCCTTATAAAGACCTGTTTTCTTTTGATTCTAGAAAATGTCAGGTGTCTGGGATTAATAAAGGATGTGGTGGTAAATCTTACACAACTTATAGCTAAAAGCATTGTGATAGATGTTGTAGTAGCTGATATTCCTGCAAAGTTTGGTATGTTGTTATCAAGATCTTGGCAATCAAAATTAAGAGGAACTATGCAAATGGATTTGTCATATGCCACTCTACCCTTGTTTGGAAGCAATAGAAGGTTATACAGAGAAAAGAGATTGGCCTATGTGGTCAGCAATCAGGATAATCCTGGAAATCATCCTATTTATGTTGTTGACACTGATCTGGGATCCTCTATATTTTTCAATGATGGGCCATACATTGATCCTGAAGTTCCTGTATAGATTGAAGTTAAGGAGGATGAGTAATTTGCAAAAATACGAGATGCCTTGGAGAGGAAGCATAATGAAGAAGGGTTGTGGACTATGTACTTTTATGGGTCTCTAAGTAAAAATGGGGCTAGGGCAGGTGTTTGGATTATATCTCCAGTCCGAGAATTTAAAGCCTTGTCTTATAAACTGACTTTTGAATGTACTAATAATGTGGCTGAGTATGAGGCTTTGTTGCTGGGTTTGAGGGCTTTGAAAGATATGGAGGAAAAAAAATAGAAGTATTTGGGGATTCAGAGCTTGTGGTAAATCAAGTGAATGATAGTTACCAAACAAAACATCCTAGAATGAGAGTGAACATGAATGAAGTTTAGGACATGTTTGGTAACTATTTCACAGAGCATAAAATCAGAGTGGTTCCCATAATTGAAAATCAGGTAGCAAACTGTTTGGCTACAACTGCTGGGGGTTTCAATACTCCTATCTATTCTCAGAAAAAATATGAAGTTGAAATTGTAAACAAAACCTCAATACCATACAACTTCAAATACTGGCAATTTTTTTATGATGATATGCAAATAAAGAGATTTTTAGAAATGTCTGATGAGTTTGTGAACACTGAGATTGATTCAGAAAATTAAAATTTAGAATGCTTCCAAGATGGTAAATTAGATGAAGATCAAGAAGCTGAGAACAAATATTGGCAGAATACGTTGGGAGGAAAGGACATAATTCAATTAAAGAGTAATTTTATCCCAAGAGGCCTGGTTCCCCTAGAGAAGTTCTTTGATCAAAATGACGTTGCTAAGAATCCTAAAGTCAAGCATGTTGATGATGTCGTTGAGGAGAAGAACCTAGGTACTGAAGAATCACCACGAATCATGAAGTTGTCCAAGAAATTACCTGCAAAGGAGAAAGAAGAATACATCAATATGATGAAAAAATACACAGATATATTTTCTTGGAGCTATGAAGACCTGAAAGAGTATGATACCTTTATCATACAACATACCATTCCAATAAAACCTAGAGACAATCCTTTCAGATAGAAGCTAAGAAGAGTAAACCCCAAGTTGTTTCCTGTAATAGAAAGGGAGATCAAGAAACTGTTCAATGCTAAGATTATTCTAACCTTGAGGTTTTCAAAATGGGTAGCTAACTTGGTTCATGTCAGAAATAAAAATGGCTATATTAGGCTCTGTATTGATTTTAGAAACCTCAACAGGGTTTCATTGAAGGACAATTACCCACTACCTAATATGGAGCACATTCTGCAAAGGGTGGTAGGCTCTGAAAGGATTTCAACTATGGATGAGATCTCAGGCTATAACTAGATCAAAGTGCTCCCAGAGGACCAAGAGAAGACTGCTTTTACTACACCCTGGGGTACATTCATGTATGCCAAAATGCCCTTTGGGTTGATGAATGCAGGAGTTACGTTTCAACGTCCTATGGACATTGCTTTTGTAGGAGAAAAGGAAAAATTTGTAGTTGTTTACATGGATGATATCACTATGAATTCCAGGTCTGATAGGGAACATATCAAGCACTTGGAGAAGGTCTTTTTGAAGTGTAGCAAGTATGGTATTTCACTAAACCCCCCAAAATATAACTTTGCACTAGAAGAAGCGAAATTGCTTGGGAATATTATCTAGAAAGATGGTATCAAGATTGATCCAGAAAGGTTTAGTGCAATTTTAAAGGTGGAAGAGCCTAGGAGCAAGAAGGAAGTGCAGTGCTTTATTGGACAGGTTGGTTTCCTAAGGAGATTCATTCCTAGCTTTGTTGAGATATTGAGGAATATTACTAACATGTTGAAGAAGGAGAATTAGATAAAATGGATAGAGGATGCTAGAGAGTCTTTCAAGGGTATTAAGAGGGCCATCACTGAAACTCCAGTTTTGGCAAATCCATATTTCACTAAAGATTTCCTAGTATTATCTTATGCATATGAGCATACTATTGCTGGAGTCCTATTGCAGAAAAATAACCAAAATACTGAGCATCCTATAGCATTTTTCAGTAAGGTATTAAGGGATGGAGAATTAAAATATGATATCATGGAGAAGTAGGCCAATGCTTTGGTGAATTCTTTGAAATATTTCAAAGTGTGCATTCTTCAGTCACACATTGTTGCATATGTTCCAACTACTACAGTGAAGAGCATTCTTACCCAACTAGATCCAGAAGGGAAGAGGGAAAAGTGGATTGTTGTGCTATTGGAGTATGATCTTGAAATCAAACCTACCAAGTTGATTAAAGGGCAAGGACTTGCCAAAATGATGACAAAGGCTAATTGTGAATATTTACAACTCAATTTCCTGACCAGTCATGCAAACCAGCTAGACACAGGGGTGTAGGTAATATCATATTTCTCTATGTCTCCATGGTACACTAATATTGTATATGTATTGCAGAATTTGCAAGCTCCTGCGGGAATGAGTAAAACAAGAGCTAGATCTCTAAAGCTAAAGGCTGTAGAGTACTACATCATGAACCAATACTTGTATTGGAAGGATCCTAGTGGTGTATTGTTGAATTCCCTATTGGAAAATGAAGCTCAGCAGACAATGAAGGAATTCCATAAAGGGGATTGTGGAGGGAACCATTCATGGAAAGTAACAAAAAATAGAATTCTGAGAGCTGGTTTTTATTGGTCCACTATGTTTTCTGATGTTTATAAAGAGACTACCACATGCCATCAGTGTTAGATATTTGATGGTAAGAGGAAACTGGTTTCACTTCCTCTTAACCCAATTTCAGTAGACGCACCCTTCCAACAGTGGGGGTTAGATTTCATTGGAGAAATCAACCCAAATTCCTCAGGTCAACACAGATGGATTTTGATAGCAACAAATTATTTCAAAAAATGGATTGACCCATACCCACAGGGAGAGCAACTGATGCTGTGATCATGGATTTGCTAGAGAATAACATTTTGGCCAGGTTTGGATGCCCTAGAAGAATTGTGACAGATAATGCAGCTACTTTCAAATCTAAGAAGATGATAAGTTTATGCCACAAATATCATATCAACTTGAACCATTCTACTGCCTATTATCCACAAGGGAATGGATTGGTTGAATCTTCCAACAAAATCCTAGTGAGAATAATCAAGAAATTGTTAGAAGAGAATAAAAGAGCTTGGCATACAAAGCTGAAATATGCTTTGTGGGTTGACAAGATTAGCACAAAAAGGGCAATTGGAATGTCACCATTCCAGTTAGTATATGGGGCTGAAGTTGTTTTTCCAACATCTTTAGGAGTGCCAGTCATGAAGTTGTTGCAGGGGAATGAGGATGAACCAAATCATATGCAAAGAATGATAAATCAGATGATATAGTTGAATGAGATCAGATACAAGGCCTATGACAAGGTACAAATGCATCAGGAGAAAATGAAGAATACTTTTGATAGGAAGGTGAAAGAAGAACAATTCCAAATTGATGATTTGGTCTTAAAATGGGATTCTCGCAAGGAGGATAAGCATGGAAATTTTGACCATATGTGTACATGTCCATACATCATTGCAACATACAGAGGTGTAAATTCTTTCATTTTGGAGCATCAAGATGGGTCTCAACTGACAGGAGGCCCTGTAAATGGTAGGTTTCTGAAGCACTATCTGTCCTGAGGATGACAGGTAACCTTTGTATCATAGTTTGTATATATTACTTTATAATTGCATTTGTATGGATGGTAAACCAAGATATTTGAAGCCTGAAGAGAAGGCCCTAAGATCTGGAGGGAAAGCCATTTCTTCTATTTTGTTTTTATGTCAAGAAAAAACAAAAACGGTGATTTGAAGTTCTTTTTTAAGCATAGCCCAATGGATCAGGCATTGGGTCTGCGGGGTTCTTTTCTACCTCACACGGAGGATAGCATCCCTAATTGGAGCCAGTTGTTAGCACAAGTTTTGGTTTGAAGAGTTGGAAAAGGGTTCTGCAGTCATTAGTTTGTTCATGATTTCAAAGTGTGCGGGGAAACAAACTTTCCAAATCTGTGAAGTTTTGGTAGGGGCCACATCTTTGGACGGTGCAGATTTGGCGGGGAAAGGCATCAACAACGGATATTTAGTACGCACATTGAACATGCATGGAGTATTGGCACGTTCCAAATTCGCCAACCTCGGTAAAGGCTGCACCTTTGGGCGGTCAGGATGCGGATAGGGAACAGATCGACGGTCAATAGTGACTATGCAGATCTAAGGTGCAAGGAGCTTTCCAGTTGAAAGGATGAAGACCGCAGAGGACTATGGAGTTAAAAATGGAAAGAGATCGACAGTACCTGATCGATCATGCACGATGGATGACTCAAAGAATCCCTTTATCGCAAGAGGTACAAGGATGATAAGAAAATATAAATAATATAAAAATGTTGCACGGGGATATGGATACTATTTTTCCTGTGCATTGGAAAATGATAGATGACGATGGTGCAGAGGGAGACAACTCATCCAGGAGCTCAGAGCAGCTGTCAGTAACTAGGTAAGCCTCTTGTCTCACTAGAAAACTATTTAAATGGCTGAGCTAGGAGAGGTAGAGTTGTTGGTGTCCATTTCGTCACCATTTTTGAATATCAAATACACTCTGATTGGCATTACTTTCACCATTTTGATGCAATAAGTCACTCTCTTTTCCATTCAAACCGTCAAATGGAGTAGGTATGCATTTATTCACACATCACATGAATTTTGGGTAAAAAATGTTACATTATGGTTTATTGATGTTTATTTGTACCGTTTAGTAACTACATTTTGTTTTGCAGGTTCTGGATCTCAAACAAATCTTCAATTGGATGCGCATTGAAGTTGTGGACGATCAGCTGCATTCAACCCGTCGTTCAGACCTGCATTCAACCCACGAAATCGATAGTTGAGGTATGCTTGGGCCGTTAGAGTGTAAATCGACGCGTGGATTCTGTTTGGGAAGTGGCCCTAATGGTACATGAGCTGATGCTCTGAAGATCCTTTCTCCTACGTGCTCAGCTCAACATCACATCCATCTCTGCCCACGTCAATGGAGCACTAACGTTTCAACAACTGCGTGAAGGATCAATGCCATGGAATTTGGAAAAAGCTCTGTGTGCTGTCATGAACCATTATGAGGCCATTCTTTGGCTACAAGCTATCACGAAATGATTAAGCAGAGCCGTCCCTTGGCTTATGCGCATCATAAGCTATTAAACAGAGTCGTTTTGGGGCATTCAAGATAGTCTATTATTAAGCAGTCGACCATGTCGACCACTAAAGGGTCGACTTGCTTTCTTCATTGTAACATTGTATAAATATATGTTCCTGTAGCAGAGACAAGTTAGTAATTAGTTAGTCAGTCTTTTTATCTTTAGACTTGCCTATATTTTCAGTTGCAAATGGATACCAAAGCACTATAACTCTGTCTTTTTATTAATACATTTTTGTCCCAGTTTTATGGAAATTTATCACCATGCATGATGATTGACTGATTAAGGCTCAGCCTCTGTTTGCTGAGACGGGCCCCTCAACGACCAGTGGTTTTCATCAGTGTATATTAATTTTCTTTTTCTATTGTAGATAAACCATGTCATTATTTCACTTATGTATCGGCTCTGTATATGATGTTTTTGTTTTGTGATATAAAATGATGCTATGTTGTTTATGTAAATGATGTTTCTATTTACGTTATGTATATTTTGCTATTGTTTATATCAATGTTTTCAGAAGTTAAATGGTGACCGGCCACAATTAGGTTCATTTCATTTCAGTTTAGGTCATATTTAGGTTCATTTAGCTTGCTTTATAGCTTAAGTCACATTTAGTTTATTTCATTTGCTTAAGTAGTTTAGATCACATCTGGTTTATTTAGTTGCTTAAATAGTTTCATTTAAAAGATTTAGGTTTCCTAGTTAACTTAGAGTCTTGTTAGTTTCATCTCTTAGATCTACTCATAGACTAAAGTTCTGTATTTTCTCTCCAGTATCATAAGATTAGCTTAAGTTACATCTCAATCTCATTTCAGGATAAGATAGAAATAGTTAGTCTCCTAAATTATGTTTAACCATAGATAGCTTCTTCTCACTCTAGCCCTTAACTAGCTTATCCATTGCTTCCCTTGCACTGTAGGATCATATGCATCATCCAGTTGGTAGTTAAGATCATCCAATCTTCTCTTATCTTTAGTTTAAAACATTTCTTCCATCCGGAATGTCATTCGGACTGTCATCCGGACCGGCATTCGGACCTTAATACTTCTTGCATCATTTTGCTTAATTAGAATCTAATTTATTAGGTTTTTCAAATTGTAATCTCTTTCAGCATTTCTTTTAACAGTCATTAAGATTTGGTTATATTTTGTATGAAGTTTTAGTTAAGCTTTTGTTATGATCTTTAGTTTTTATTCTCTCTTTCCCTAAAACTTGCTTTAATGATTTACAAGTTATCTTTCTCTTATATCTGATTCATTAATGCTTTACAATTACATAATTTATTAGTTTTCATTTTTAGTACAGTTTATTGCATATTAAAAATATCAGTATTAGGTTAGGTTTAGTAATTTCATTCTCCAATCATCTCAGTCTTGGATTATTCTTCTCATGCTAATAATGAATTCATGGAATAGGATTTAGTTCAGAAATAAAACATCTTCATCAAGTTTTCTACTTGCTTCTGAATTTAATATCTTTATCGAGTTTTCTACTTGTCTCTAGAATTCATTAATTTCCAGTTTCTCGTTTATAAATAGGAGATAGGTCATTATGTTTAAAGTTAATTGTAGTTGGATAATCTTTAGCTTGCATTTATTTGTAGAAGTTAAAATAGATTTAGTTCCATTTTTTTGTCTTGTTACCTTTGAAAGCCACTTCGATACATTCACCCCTATTCCCATTACATTTGATATACTTCCTCAGGATTCTCAAGGAGAATGGAATTATATGCTTTAGTGTAGTCTTGAATAATTTGTTTTTTTGTCTTCTCTATTGTTTAATAATAGAATAGAGTAGTATTGTTTGACACTATTTTGATCTGGTAGTTGAGATAGGTTCAGTTAGTTTCTTTGAAGTTTGACTGGGTTTGTCATTTTGAAGTATATTTTGATCTTTTCTCTATTTTAATCTTTTAAGGTCTGACAAGACGAAATTTAGGTATCATTCTACCTTAGCATATACTTTGCTTCAACTCTAAGATTACCAACCCCGGTCTATAATTAAATATTAGGTGTTTTCTTTGAGATAGCTCACACACCTAACATTTTGGTGCCGCTGCCGAGGAGTTGTAGATAGATAGGTAGAATTTCGTTGCAAATAGATAGAACCTTATCTTAGGGATAGATCTGAATTTCTCTCCTTTTGATAGTCTGGTGGCCGGTGAGCAGTAAGACGAGAGGTAAGAACCTGCGCATCTGTTATAACAGGCATCCCCAAAACCCAGCAACAATAGTTTTGCAGTTATAATTTTGTTTTTCATGAGTAGGTTTAGAAATATCACGAGGTAGAAATACCTACTAAAAATTCCCACTTACCTATATGGGGAGCGTGCCACCCCAACTTCTAATGTAGCATAAAGGTATTGGAAGACACCCGCAGGGGATAGTCTCATTCAAGAAAAGCTAAGGAAGTCCTTTCTAGAGATCAATTAGGAGAAACTATAGGGACATTAGAAAATTCTATTTATAAGGAAATTCCACTAAAGAGAACCTCAAACTCATACAGAAACTGAACCTAGACAAGAGAAAACTCAAAGGATAAAATTCAAAACACTCGGACATCCCATATTCACCAAGAAAGGAACCACCTAGGTCTTCTCTCTCTAACAGTCAAATCTTCATGGAGAATGAAGAACGTATTTATGGGAGTTATTCTAGGATCAGAGGGAGAAGTGGAAGACACTCTCAAGAATTTTGTGCTAAGAACCTAAAAGAAAATACATCCAGTTCTGGTGGAGTTACAAGGGTAGAATTGGAAAACCTATTAGAAAACTTTAAATCAAATATCCTTGAAGCAATAGGTTCTCAACTAGATACACTACAAGATAACAGGAGGCAAGATCAGGAGTGGGCAGTAATGAGTGTTTTCTGTCCTAGGTGTAGGATTGAACATCCTCGACAAGGATTTCCATGGAATAATGTCAGAGTTTGTCACCTTGGTACAGAAAAAAAATCCAACTGATAATTGTCCATCGTTTCCTGGATTGCAAGCCATATACAAAAGTGAAAATTTTGATGGACCATCTAGGAGGCCTTGGCAACCTAGAGCTCAACTATCATATCAAGGTCCATCACAAATTTCACCCTATCCTTGTCTACCTCCTCAACAATGAAACACTTTGGGTGGACAGAATTGGCCACCACAGTACCCTCCTCAAAATGCTCAACAACAGCAATGGCTACATGGAGGGAGAATACCATCTTATACTCAACCACCTCCTCCTATGCCTAACCATCCTTACCCACCTAATATCCAACAACTTCTGTCTAGATTTGTACCTGCTGCACTACCACCTATCCCAAATCAACATCACCATTTCCAGAATGAGAATCCTCCAAAGCCTACAATATTACCGGCGCAACCGATACCAAATTACAACCATAAACCAACCCAAGATTTTAATAGCATTGGGTTGTTATCTCTTCCATCATTTCCTGTTGAAACCACACCAATACATGAGATTCAACTGCAATTTGGAAGAGTTATGCAAGATGATCCCAAGTCATCAATTGTTATCCAAGAAGAGAATGAAGAAGTCAAAACAATTGATGATTTGCAAATCTCCCCTATTGTAAATGGACATAGACTTAGACCTTATCATCAACCAATATCTAAACAAAATTTTGTGCAGAATACCTTCCAATAGAAGGAGATAAAACTGGTAGAAGAGGAAGTCATTCCTCCTTCTCCTGATCTTTGAATTATTTTTGGGTTATCTTCATTGGTATATATATCTAAATATGTTTTTGGTTTTCAATAACAAGATTCATTTCCAAACAACTGAATACATTCTTTCAGGAAACTCATTAATATCATCAACTTATGAAATTTTTCCAATTAAAACAGAAAGACTATTTCTCCTTTTCTTTTGTACATATATGTTTTTGAATAAATTTGAATCATCTAACAAGTGGTTTTGCAGTATGATTATAAGAACCTCACAAGCAACTCCTGCAATATTTGAAAAAGGAAGTGCTTTAAAAATACTTATAGATTCTCTTTCTTCTTTGATTATTGTTGGAAATTGAAAATTGAAGTATCATCCTTAACCACTTTCTTGTGTGATTCTACATATGGCACCTTATTCAGACATGTACATTTCTGATTTCTTATCAGAATAGTTGCTTAAGAACCTACTTTAATATTCTATGATTTTAAAAAAGGCTCTATCTTACGCCTATGGACTATTAGTCATCCTAGACTCATTATCAAAACTTGTCTCTCAAAACATCTTTAAAAAGGTAGCTCAAAAGGGAATGACATTTCTATTTTTGTGGGGAATGTTACTGAATTTTTAATGAAGAAGAAAAAATGAGAAGTCAAATAATAGCTTTAGGTTATTATCTTTTGACATGATCTATAATCTAGGCCATCTTTAACAAAAATTTACTCACAAAGGGTCGTTCTGAAATTTTTGAATTATGTGTTTAACAGGTTTAGCACACTCTAGTTCCAACTGGCTTCCTTACAAAAATATACACATATATCATTATACAAGGAAAACCCACCGGGGTACTGAATAGGCCTACTGGCAGTGGGTCCATGCTAAGGAAAATCTAAAAAATAAGGAAGCTCGGTAAGTGCAAGTAAACCCAACAGGGTACTGAGCAGGCTCGTTGGAAGTGGGGCTATGCTTGCATGGTACCAAGATAAACCCGCCAGGGTACTGAACAGGCATGCTGGAAGCAAGAAAATATCGAGTAAAAGAAGTTTGGTTAATGCATTGCTATCCACATGGCTCATATAAAAAACCCTAAGTATACAAACACATGTTCATGCCAATTATTTATACTGTCATTAGAGAATAGCTGTAAGTTGGACTTGGACCTTGTCATCTAATTCACACATTACCTAGGATATGTTTATCCTAGAAATGGGACCCATAACTATAGAAGTCTCATGAACTCTACAGTGAACCTTATTTATATTCTTCGGATGACAAGAAATCTTTACAATGAATCATGGATGACTAGTTTTCCTATGGCAATCTCTTTACAACAATTATCCCATCATTTTTTTCATATGATCCTCTTAAGCACTATTGTGTTCTTTTTTTTTATGAATGTACATATCTAAATCATCTATCTTTACTAGTTGATATTCTATTTTCTTCTATTATTGCAGCATTTTTTGGAAAAATTTTCAATTAAAAATATTTGAATATTGATTAATTTTTCTTTGATGGCTTGAGGACACACCATATTTTTGGTTTGGGGGAAGGTTCAGAACTGTTTTTACTCTTTGAATATTGATGAAAAAGATCATGTATCTCTAGTAAAATAATAGGTGTTTTCAGGATAATGCAAAAGCAGAAGGAAGCTCGTTTTGATCAAAGACAAATAAGAAAGAACGTGACTTAAAAGCTCTAGAAAAGAAGGTTTACAACATATCTGGTGTGATGACAAGTGCCAGAAAAGTTCTCTACATACTCAGCAGTAGCTAGATCCATCAAAACATGTTTTTGTACAAAGGTCTATATGAAGGGTTGAATGACGATCCGAATAAGCTGGCGAACGAGGAAAATAAATAGCAATCTGAAGGAAGTGCCGAATGAAAAACATATCTTATATTGATATCTATGAGTATGATAATACATTTAAAATTTCGTTTTCTCTAATCAATTAATCGTAACTAGGATTGAATTAAAACACCATATTTGCATACCCATCTTGTCTTATCAAATAAATTGGCCAATCATACAGTTCGGGCACTGTCTTATGATTCTTATCCTCTATTCAAGAATTATCGTGCCACTTATCATTCATGCACTAAAAGCATTACGATATCTCATGGGTAATTATGTCCCTCATAAAATTTATGTTCAACTTGTCCAAATTTTTACTTCTTACATGGTTGAGTACATTACAAACCATATAAATTCATAATTACATAATCTCTAAGGTGGCACACGACTCAAGGAAGCTCAAATTATGGTGTATCACTAGTACGTGTGAGATCTCTCTCCATGATCATTCAGTTGTCCAAATGGCCCTTGTTTTAAACCTACGCCCTTCGTAAACCATGCCTCATTTTTCTCATTCTTCATCTACCCTGAACCTATCAAACCTTGAAATTTCATGCATTCCCTCTACCCAGCAGCATCCGTCGACCTCATAGATATCATGCCAACTCATCATGAACCTGGAAGCTACCAGGATCTCCTCCACATCTCTAAATTCAAGGCTTGCCGTGAGATATTTCTACGTGTTGGATGGGGTATGTTCCTTCGCCTCCTTGACAGTCACGACCATGAAATATCCTTACTGTTTGCAAAAGGGTTTGATGGTAAGACGGCCAAGGTCGACCAACTTAGCTTTCCGGTGATAGAAGAAGCCATAGCCGCAATTACGAAGCTTCCCAGGGAAGGTGTCCATTGGCACAAACACCTATTCCTCCAATGAACGGCTCATAAGTTTGCCCTCAAGGACTAGTATTGGCATGTTGAAGGTGCAAAAGGAGTTCATCGAGAATGGGTTAGGCCCAAGTACCTTGAACCATTAACCGTCATTATTCACTTAATCACCTATGAAGGTAAGCTTTTAGTCTTCAAAGCCTGTCATTTTCGATTATTGGCACACTTTGTTAATAATCAACCCCTAAATTTCCCTTTCTATTTCCTAAAAATCCTAAAAAAGATGTCTAGCCAAGTTTGAAAGAAAACTGTTAACCTTTCTGGCAGTTTGTATCACCATTGCCTTATAAAAAATTTGATCACTCATGAATTGGAAGAAAAGGGTCAAACTTGGGAACGTTTTGTCTTTGAAACCCTGAACCCTCACCTAGTCAAGAAGCCTACTGTTAAATCCCTCGCCTCTTGAAAACACCATTGTTTCCTAACCCGTAGCAATGAGCCAGCCCAAAACTATACCAAGAAAGAAAAGGTTTCCATGGTTGTAAGGTTTAGTGAGGATGCCCTTGAAGAAATATGCCCTGATCATGCATATTCCCCTGATAATGTCCACGAGGATACAACCACAAAACCCTCATTCTTTTCACTCATACCCACAAATTCAAGAAGGGATAATTAGGACCAGACAATCGACCTAGCCATCATCCAGTTTGACGACCAGACCATTGATCAATCCATCAATCAGATAGTGAATGAGCCAATGCACCCGGATAATCTAGGTGATCAAACAAATGACTCTATCCCTGAGTCTCCTCTCCTCACATTGGCTAATTTATCAGCCAGTCTACTTAAGGAACCTGTCTTGGAGTCTGCCTCTATACATACTGAAGATAAGGCCATTGAGGCACATATTCCATCTGCTAATCCCAAATTACCTTCGAAGGGATCAAGCCCACAAAAGGATCTTGTTTCTTTAACAGAAGTCTCCGTTCCACTCCAACAGACTGTGGATAGACTAACCTAGGATGTAGCAGAGCTTAGAAACAAGAATGAGAGGTATGAAGAAATCATTTCCGAGCTGCATAAAGAAATTAGAGATTTGCATTTCCAAATAAAGTGTTCGAAAATATAAATGAAGCCAAAGGCGCTTCTAGCCTCTCTCTCCATTTGAAGTATGAAAATTTGAAGGAGCAGCTCTAGAAGTTGAAATCCAAATCCACTTCCATATCTAAGTCAAAGGCAGCTGCTACTGCAGCTCATCCTTCTTCCTAAAAAAAATTCTCTCTTTGCTCAGTGGGACCTGGCATATCTATGGTTTGGGGGAATGTTGGTGTCCATTTTGTCACCATTTTTTAATATCAAATACACTCCGATTGGCATTAATTTCACCATTTTTGATGCAATAATTCACTCTCTTTGCCATTCAAACTGTCAAATGGAGTAGGTATGCATTTATTCACACATCACATGAATTTTGGCTAAAAATTGTTATATTGTGGTTTATTGATGTTTATTTGGCTTGTTTAGTAACTACATTTCATTTTGCAGGTTTTGGCTCTCAAACGAATCTTCAATTGGATGCGCATTGAAATTGTGGACTATCAGCTGCATTCATCCCACCGTTCAGACCCACATTTGACCCATTAAATCGATGGTTGAGATATGCTCAGGCCGTTAGAGAGTATACCGATGCGTGGATTCTGTTTGGGATGTGGCCCTAATGGTACGTGAGCTGATATTCTGAAATATCCTTTCTCCTGCGCGCTCAGCTCGACATCACATCCATCTCTACCCACTTCAAAGGAGCATTGATGCTTCAACAACTGCGTGAAGGGTCAACACCGTGAAATTTGGGAAAAGCTCTGTGTGTTGTCATGAACCATTATGAGGCGATTCTTTGGCTACAAGCTGTCATGAAATGATTAAGCAGAGCCGTCCCTTGGCTTATGCGTGTCATGAGCTATTAAACAGAGCTGTTTTTGGGCATTCAAGATAGTCCGTTATTAAGCAGTCAACCACTAAAGGGTCGACTTACTTTCTTCATCGTAACGTTGTATAAATAGACATTCCTGTAGCAGAGACAATTTAGTCATTAGTCAGTCAGTCTTTTTATCTTTAGACTTGCCTATCTTTTCAGCTGCAAATGGATACCAAAGCACTATAACTTTGTATTTTTATTAATACATTTCTGTCCTAGTTTGATGGAAATTTATCAACATGCATGGTGATTGACTGATTAAGGCTCATCCTCTTTTTGCTTAGATGGGCCCCTCAACGACCAATGGTTTTCATCAGTGTATATAAATTGTCTTTGTCTATTGTAGGTAAACCATGTCATTATTTCACTTATGTATCTACTCTGTATATGATGTTTTTGTTCTGTGATATAAAATGATGTTGTGTTGTTTATGTAAATGATGTTTCTATTTACATTTTGTATATTTTGCTGTTGTTTATATCAATGTTTTCAGAAGTTAAATGGTGACCGACCACACTTAGGTTCATTTCATTTCAATTTAGGTCATACTTAGGTTCATTTAGCTTGCTTTATAGCTTAAGTCACATTTAGTTTATTTCATTTGCTTAAGTAGTTTAGATCACATATGGTTTATTTAGTTGATTAAATAGTTTCATTTAAAAGATTTAGTTTTCTTAGTTAACTTAGAGTTTAGTTAGTTTCATCTCTTAGATCTGCTCATAGACTAAAGTTCTGTATTTCCTCTCCAGTAGAATAAGATTAGCTTAAGTTACATCTCAATCTCATTTTCAGGATAAGATAGAAATAGTTAGTCTCCTAAATTATGTTTAACCATAGATAGATTTTTCTTACTCTAGCCCTTAACTAGCTTATCCATTGCTTCCCCTGCACTATAGGATCATATGCATCATTCAGCTGGTTGTTAAGATCATCCAATATTCTCTTCTCTTTAGTTTAAAACATTTCTTCCATCCGTACTTTCATTTGGCCCGTCATTCGGATAGTCATCCAGACCGACATTCAGACCTTAATACTTCTTGCATCATTTTGCTTAATTAGAATCTAGTTTCTTAGGTTTTTCAAATTGTAATCTCTTCCAGCATTTCTTTTAACAGTCATTAAGATTTTGTTATATTTTGTATGATGTTTTAATTAAGCTTTTGTTATCCTCTTTAATTTTTATTCTCTCTTTCCCTAAAACTTGCTTTAATGATCTACAAGTTATCTTTCTCTTATATCTGATTCATTAATGCTTTACAATTACATAATTTATTAGTTTTCATTTTTAGTACAGTTTATTGCATATTAAATATGTCAGTATTAGGTTAGGTTTATTAATTTCATTCTCCCATCATCTCAGTCTTGGATTATTCTTCTCATGCTAATAATGAATTCATGGAACAGGATTTAGTTCAGGAATAAAACATCTTAATCAAGTTTTGTACTTGTTTTTGAATTTAATATCTTTATCAAGTTTTCTATTTACCTCTAGAATTCATTAATTTCCAGTTTCTCGTTTATAAATATGAGATAGGTCATTATGTTTAAAGTTAATTGTAGTTGTATAATCTTTAGCTTGCATTTATTTGTAGAAGTTAAATTAGATTTAGTTCCATTTTGTTTTCTTGTTACCTTTGAAAGCCACTTCGATACATTCACCCCTATTCCCATTACATTTGATATACTTCCTCAAGATTCTCAAGGAGAATGGAATTAGATGCTTTAGTGTAGTCTTGAATAATTTGTTTTTTTATCTTCTCTATTGTTTAATCATAGAATAAAGTAGTATTGTTTGACACTATTTTGATTCAGTAGTTGAGATAGGTTCAGTTAGTTTCTTTGAAGTTTGACTTGGTTTTTCATTTTGAAAGATCTTTCGATCTTTTCTCTATTTTAATCGTTTAAGGTCTGACAAGTCGAAATTTAGGTATCATTCTACCTTAGCATATACTTTGCCTCAACTCTAAGATTACCAACCCCGATCGATAATTAAATATTAGGTGTTTTGAGCTCCAGAAAGTAGACGAACTGTTAGAAAATAAAGATGATGAGGTTTATGATACAGTTTTGACAAATGGCCCCATTGAGACAGCAAAGGATAGATTGAATCTAATTAGGGAATGGAATGTAGATGTCCATAAGGTTTACCTGTCATTTTTCCATTTATTTGCATTCGACGAAACCCTAAAATTCCTCTAGTTCGTCGACTGGTGTGCCACCAATTAATCCTCTGTTGAGAGGGTAATTATGGACGCAACCAGTTTAAAGATCCTGTTCCCAGTCAATCCCCTCATTGCTAGAAAAGATCTGTCAATCTCGGATGAGTTTTGCCAAAAATCCAAAGAATACAAGGAGGAAGCCCTAATTCAGTATTTCAGACAGTCCACTATTGAATTGAAGCAAATTTTCTATAGAGCCTTCCTGAAACCTAGCGTCCCATTGTAGAGCCATGCCTTACCAGTTGAAATCCATCTCTTTACTGAGGAATCCAAATGTGTTATAACTATGTTAAGCCAGTTCCTAGGATTAAATACAGACATGTATGTCAATGAACCTTTAATGAGCCTATTGTTTGTCTTCAACACATGTCCACTTGAGTCTGATGAACCCAGTCAGTCCATCCAGTGTGCCTGCCTTAAATTTGATGAGTCCCTAGCTAAGAATATCCATTCTTGGCTAGTGGATTTCCACAAAACTAGAAGCTTCATATTCCAGTCATATATGCTGAGAATGTTTTTGTCCTTTAATGAAGAGAATTTGCAGCCGCCTAACCTGATGCTTACAAAGGAGATGCTCACAGACTATAATAAATTCATGAACAACCGCATGTATGAGGTTTTTCTATGTTTTCTTTCAGAAGAAACAACCCAGAGTGTTGATAGAAATGAAGGAGATGTTGCAGCCTTCTCCCGAGAAGTAGATAGGTGATTAGTTCCTCTCAGAACACAACACAACAATCAAAGTTTATGGGTTTTCTCATTCACCCTATGTGCTGCCATATTTTTTAACCCCTAGAGTATTTACACTGGAATTTATCAGGCATAAGCTAAGAGTAAACACTGAACATTTTTTGGACCCTAAAAAGGCCTCAAATATTGCATTCCCATGGGTTGCAGGCCCATTCATTGTTAAGAGTAAGTCTGCCATTCCATCCATTGAATGTATGGTAAGAGAGATGGTATTCCGAACAAAGGAAACAATCAACTATGACCCCCACCATATCATCTCAAACAGAAGGAAAGAAAGAAACATAAAATGTTTTATACATTTTGAGCTTGCAGGTATGGCAGAGACATCCAACTGGTTAGAATATCCCAACAAAGGGCAGATCAGTGTGGATGTACAGGATGGTTCCACTTCTCTGGTGCAGACAACAATATCCCCACTACCCGGCTCCTCTAGCTTGGATCCAGCAGTTGGAGAAGTCATACCCCCTATGAGTGGCTCTAGAGGATCCAACAAATTGGAAACCATTGATGTCATGGATATATATGAAGACACAAAAAGAGCTCCCAAAAGGTAGAAGGTAGAAGAACCTGCACAGCAGATGGTATCAGTGACAATTGGTCAAGGCAAGAAGAAACGGGTGAAGGATAAGGTTCCTTCCTTCAAGGTCAAAGAATATGTATTCAACAAAACATCTGTTGAACCTTCCACATAAGACAAAAGCAAAGTAGAGTTGATGGATGAGTATAAAGAGAGTGCAGGAGTAGCCTCAGAGGAGTCTAAGCTGTATACAGAGGTGAGGCATATTTCCAATAAAGATTTGTCTTTTGTAGCCAGCAGAAGCCATGCCCAGAACACCTTGAACTTGGCCTTAGCTACCAAAAACAAAGCCACTGAACTGAAAATGAACTTGGAAGATATTCCTGTTCCTGATATGATCCACTTGCACAAAGAGACTAGAGATGTTATCTCTGCCAAACTGTTGAAAGCTACCTTGGAGCTATCCAAATTACAAACCAGTAAGAATAAGGTTCAAAATCAGCTTAGATTAGAAAAGGTGGAAAATAAGGCCCATAAGACACAAATAAAAAAGCTGCAGAATGCATTATTGGCTACTGAAAGCCAGAAAGACAAGAGGGATAGTATACAAAAGTTGTTGGATGAGAAGGACAATGATATTCATATATTGAAGAAGAAATTAAAGATCCCTTCCACCCAGTTGATAGAGGCATCTAAGCTGACAGAGCTCGAGGAGAAAAGAGAAAAGTTGAAGAATGAACTAAGAGACTGTAAAGCCAAGTTAGTAAAGTTTGAAGAGAAAGAAAATCAGTGGCAGAAGGATATGGCTCTTATGGTGGAGAGTGAAAAGAAGTGGAAAGCTAAATCTGAGGAGTTGGAAGGAAAATTGCAGGAGAAGCGCAAAGAATTGGAAAGTATGGCTACTCCTTCCTCCATTGAATCTTGGGATTTCTCCATTGGGAAAGACATGGCACAGGCAATTCTAAAGGACCTAGAAGTAGTAAAGTTGCAGAAGAAGAATGAAGACCTGGAAAGCAAGGTTACAGAGAAAGAGAAGGAGAGGAAGGCTTAGGAAGCCAAGTACCTAGGGTTGTAGGTTAAGTATGATGAATTGATAAAATAGGCTACAGATCAAGCTTCACTACAAGAGGAAAATCAAGTTATTTGGGATGACATCATTGATGAGGCAGAAAAATTGAGGCCCTACCTCGACTTTGTCCTAAACAAGGAAGCTGTAATCAAGCTGGATAAGCAAAGTGTAACAATAGAGAATGAAAAACTGAACAAGAATCCTATGAGATGTGCTGAAAATGCCATAGAGTTCTTAAATGGCTTAACTGAGGATGAAGTAAAGGTAGCAAGCATAAAGGATAGATTGTCTACCATCATTTGGGCCAAGAGGGTGATAAATAAACATCAGCTGGTTAAATACTATTCAGGCCAGAATTGATGTCATGGCACACCAAGTGAAATACTTGAGGGATATGTTTGACCCGTTGTTCAAGACGATACTGCCTCTCTTCTGGTAAGAAGATGGTACCATGCCTTCCCAGAAAGAGTATCAAGATAATTTGGTGGGATGCAGGCTAGATTACACAGACTTTACTAGCATGACCTAGCCACTGTTTGGAAAAACAATGGTGGATAAGTTGACAAAGGAATTTGAATTGGTCATGATTTTCAAAGAAGCATATACACACCTTCAAAACTATTCATACAGAGACCATACAGAGCTATGAGTATTGCTAAAGGAAGTGGCCACGTCAAAATTTCCAGATGCTAATCAGTTGAAGCTCGTGGAGAAATATGGGAAAGCAAAACTAACACTGCATGCATGAAGCTTCTGAAGATCATGGAGATTGCAGCCTAAGAAAGTAGCTACCAAGGATTTTTTTTATTTACTAGAGTTTATTACTAGCTAGTAAATGCTCGAGGGTACTTGTAAAGGTTGTTAAGCCTACTTTTTAGCATTTGTTGTTTTAGTTGTAACTAATTCTCAGAGAGGATGGACCTGCTTGTATAGGTGTCATCAATTTTTGTAACAACTTTCTGTTTTGGAAGCTAGGTTAGAATATTATGAGCTGGAGAACTGAGGTTATCACCTCCTATATATATTCACATGTAATGAAGAGTAAAGGGTTGTTGGTTGGAACCTGTGAGTCCTTGTGCTATGTAAATTTGAAATACTCCTTTAATAAAATGGGCAGAGCTGAGCAAGTGATTTGAAGCAGAGATTCTTGTGTTATTTGTTTTATAGTTTGTACCTCCTTTTCTTCATGTGAATGTTTCCTTATTATATATGCCATATTGTTTTCTTTTCATGCTTTGATAAGTGTATATTGAGGAAGAATTCATATGTTTATGCTTTGTTTCTTTGATTCCAAGCATCCACAAATCTTTTTCTACTAAAGTTAATGCAAAATTCATCTTATAATTCTCTTTGTTAATGGACTGTTCTTATTTTCTTCCCTATCACCAGACAAACAGCTTTTTGACTGTAAATGAGTAACTACCCTGCCTCTGTTAAGAATTCTTATGCAAATCATTGCTCCTTTTACCATCTTAAGTATCTTGACTCCATTGCCCAATGAATGTTCACCTTGCTTCAACCAAACGACAACCGGATCTATATTTTAATTCATATAGCTGGCCTTGATAAACAAATATTGAGAGATCCCTCTTTGGAAAGATAGAAGCCAGCTCTCTTTCCTAAAGCTTGGTTTTGTGGTTACCTCGAATTGTCCTTTCCCACAACCTTAAGGGTCATTTTGAGTGCTAACACCCCTTATAAAAGATCTCATTTGTTTCAAAACTTGTCTACTTCAACAAAGGGCTTAGGGGTTCTTTTCTTGCTTTAGAAACACTTTTTTAAGTCCTCTTGTAATGGCGATTTTCCATCTCCAACAATATTTGAAAACACTACAACTTTAGCTTCAAACTCTACTGAGATCAGCTTCAATCTTTAGCTTTGGCTAATTCCTTCTCTACCTTTATAGGGATTCAATGACTAGATTCCTCAATAGTACTTCAAAAAGGGAAAATAACTCCTAAAAATGCTTGATCCACAATAATAAATTATAGACTTGACAATTTTCAATGACCCGCATGGACTTCATTAACCACCCTATTGATTCCCATACCAGTTTCGTCCAATTACTGGTCGCTACGAGCTGTTTGTATGTTGGCCCTGGTAAAATAGCTAATTTGTCTTCACTCTCTGACCCTCCATGCACACACAATGTTTTAAATAAACGTTAATTGTGAGAACAACAGTTCATGGTAGTTAATTCCATATTATTAATAATCAAATCATGGACAAAACTATTGGGTCTTTGTCGCTATTTTCTCAATTTATAGTTATAGAGAGTAGCACTTAACTTGTGGCTTATCAATTTCACCTAGCACAAATAATAAGAGACCATTGTAATACAAGAATTTTAAATGATCGGATCGTTAATCAAGCTATTCTGTATTTATCAATTGAAATTATTAATTTTCAACTTTTACATTGCATCCTCTAAAAGGAATTACTAAAGAATCCTTCCCTATGTATTCAATTCATCATAGCTTGATACCATTGTGGCTAGTTTATAATAAGGAATTACTAAAGAATCCTTCCCTAAAGAATCCTTTTATTAAGTTTATAATAATTAGGTCAAACAAGAGAGGAACATTAGTTCATCGTCTAATAACTCAAATCAAATTCCCATGTAATTCATAGATATCTCTAAGTATTCGAAGATTAATTAGTGCAGCATATCAAGATGATGAGGAAGTTCAAGCATAATTGATTTCTTTGTATTTCCGTAATTTCCACACTTCCATATTTCAAAATTCAAGGGAGAAAGTGAAAGCTTGAAATACCATCTAGCTGCATGGAAAAGTGATTATGTAATGCTTCACCTCACGTAAATAGGAGTATTAAAGGTTAATATTCATAATCATTCCACTAAATCTATTGTACCTCTCTTATACCTAACCTTTTAAAATCTAAACAAGTGGAATGAGTAGCCTTCTCCATCTCATAACCAAATATTTTAATATACTACGACAACGCAACAATTGAAAACTCAATTTTTTTGAAAATATAGGCATATTAACTATATTAGCACAACCACTTAACTTGTGGCTTATGAACATTGATAGGCCACAAGTTAAGTGCCACAAGCAAATTAAACATGTTACGTGTTCTCCAAGTGTAGTTGTAATCACCCCATTGTCTATGTTTGAGCTAGCTATTACCACCTTCATTCTTCTAGTTAAACGAGTTGTTTGCCCCCGTTATCAACCTACATCAAAGATCAAAAGTGGAGAGAATTACACTAATAGGTGTTATTCTAACACTCATCAGTGTGAAAGTTGTGGAGAATAATTACACCAACATCAATGTATCTTCAATGTTTATTTAACCTAATAGATTGAGAAAAGTGTGAAAAAGTTAGATTCAGAAAAGTCTGAAAGTGATAGACAGAGGAAAACAACACACAATGCCTTGGTCCATTAGTTTATAAAATGAGTTAAATACATCAACAGAGTAAATTTAATGCATAAAAAAAAACCACTTATTGACTTGCTAAAAATTAAATAGTGGGAGTAATTACTATTCCACGGGGGCTTCACTCAATAAACTGCTATCATAGCACGTTCGTTCGTGGCATATGAAACAATACCCTTAATTTCACTAAATATTGGAAAATACCTTCCAAAATCATTTTTTTTAACCCCTTCCCAATATGCCTTCCCAATTTAAAAAAAACCCTTATTTTCACTAGATATTGTATGTATCAATTTTTTCATTTATATTTTTTATACCCCTTTATATTTCTACTAGTATATTGATATGATACCCCTCTTATGACCTCACATGCATTCCACAATGCACCTTGCTTCTTTCGATGTATATTGTGGATGCACATTACTTCACCCATAATTCAATTACTCAACCACATATAATTATGATTTGCAACATCTAATGGTCTAATGAAGAGATAGGAGATCACTTCTTGTATGTCACTAGAGCCAATGCACATAGTACAACATTTAGATTGCATGTTGCAATTCCTCAATCGCTGACTAAGCCTGTTCTAAGCTAGGTATCCAAGCCCCCAGGGTCTGTAACAAGCTCTAGGAGGCCGAATAAACCTCCCAAGGCCTGTAATAGGCTTGAGTGGTTGGTTATTCAAGCCCCCAAGGCCTATCGAGGGCCTATAACAGGCCTTCAAGACTTTGAGCTTCCCAAGGCTATTGGTAACAACTGGCTGATTGCTATTGGTAACAATTGGCTTTCAATGACCACTATCTCTCGACTATGATCGACTGGAAACCCACTTCACCACGAAACCCATGGCCTCAAGCATGCCTCAAGACATGATTTCCCTGCGTACTGGTAAGCCTAAGCCTTGCCTCAACCCGATTTCTCATTCGGTCGTGATCCCACCATCTCCATTTGGCGGATATTTGTCAGCCTGCCCATATAAAAGAGACCCCAAAGTATTTTTGTATTGTTACATTAATTAAAAAAACCCTTTTCCCCTCAATATATAAGCAATATAATTTTTAGGTTTTCATGAATATTTAATACTGCAATATGAATGAACGTGATATTATATTGCCTTCTAGTGAAGCCCCTGTGTACCATTCTTGTTCAGAAATCTTCATCTTTGATGCTATGTGTTGATGCATCTTCTTCTTCTTCGTGCTCCAACTCTAGATATCTCTTCTTCATGTTGCTACTTCGCTTCAACCATTTCTTCTTCTTGAATATGAGAACAACAAAATTGCACTCTTCATTTTCAATTTCATAATGTTGGTTTGAGAACTAGTAATCTACATCTTCACCTGAAAAAAAAAGTATTGTGCAATTTCTTCCTTATGTTGAGTGCACTGCTCCTTCTTCTTCAAGTGCTACTGATATAAATGTGTTGTCCTACAGTCCTACACACTCAAAAAACTTGTCAATATTACAAATAAACTTGTTAAGCTTACAAATAATATCATATTGATTTTTTTCATTTTTCTCTTTTTGGAGAGCATCCTCTTCTTTACATAAATATTGTTCAACCTATGCTTTAGAATATAGTCTTTCATCTTTAGCTTCTTTGGAATTTGCAAGCCAATCCTCAATTAATGCCAAATCTTCATCAAAATTTGTTTCTTCACTTTTAGCTTCAAATTGTTCATCTTCCTCACCTATTGTTACTACAATCAAAACATCATCCACATGGTATTCTTCTTCAAGTAGGATTCCTTCTCCAAGAAACACGGCAATAAGCTGCTTTTGCTTCAAGCTAGTCATCCAACCTTCATTTGAAAGGTGTTCCTCATCATACTTTGGTTCAAATACTTCAACCTCTGCTTCTGAGAGATCATCTTCATCATTATCTTCTTCTCGATTCACTTCATCAAAGTATACTGCTTCATTGGAAGTTTCTTCATTAGCAATCGATGTTGTTAGATTCAACAAAGCACTAATTGCTTCATTGGCAACTTCACCATCACATGCTTCTATATTGACAGCTTCAATTGCAGCTTCTATATTTTTGTGTCTGTCATCCACTTGTGCATATACACAGTTGGATTCATTGATAACTTCATCTTCATCTTAATTAGTGCCATCCACTCGTGACTCAACAAAATGGGATTCACCATGCTTTTCTTTGCACAAAGAGTCTTTTTCTTTCTCCTTCTCTAGTAGCTCTTCTTTACACACAGAGACTTAGTGTGGCAACATTGTGCAAGATGTTGCACCCCCTTTCATTGTAGTTGCATTGGTACAAAATGAGAGATAAGTGACAAAACAAATGACCAAAATCCGCATATAAATGACCACTTTTGAGTTGGTGACCACTGGTAGCAAATTAGCGGTCATATATCATGCGACCAAAAATGTGGTCATATTTAGCTTGGTCATTTATAGCTTATATTGTGGTCATATATTTGGTCATTATGACCATCTTTTTTGTCACGTGATAAATGACCACTAATTTGCTACCAGCGATCGGCAACTCAAAAGTGGTCATTTATATGCATATTTTGGTCATTTTTTGGTCACTTATCTCTCATGTTATACTGGTGGTCGTTTATATGCAAATTTTGATCATTTTTTTAGTCATTTATCTCTTTTTAGTGGTTTCATAATATAAATAGGGCATAGAGGAATCGAACCACCAACCTACTTCCTATAAGGCAAGTGCTCTACCATTGAGTTAGCACCCTTAAATAGAATTCCTTATGGGTCATGCACCTTGCAGTTATTAAGAATGCTCTATATTATAATTTATAATGGATTGCAGTGAATAATTGGGAAGCTTTCTTTGTTTGTTTAAGTCAAAAGCACGCAGATTCATAGTAATGAGTTATGCGAAGTCTCTACAATGTTTCTTGATAATAAACATTTGCAAATCTTACAACCAGTGAATTAACTTGTTTCTCTAGTGGTGCATTTCTTACTAGCATTTAACATATATCACTCAAGCAGCCCATAAATATGTCTTCATAATCCTATATGCAGGAATAAGTTCATGCCATGTGAGGTTAAAGGTTTTCTCATTCAAACTCTGATGGCAAGAAGCAGGAAAATTAAAATCTTCAATATCAAGCATTTTCATGTGTGGGCTTCACATGTGCCATGAAAGTGAAACAGGATATGTCGTGTTCATTCAAACTTTCAAACTCTGATGGTAGAAACAGGAAAATTAGAATCTTTAATATCAACCAATTTAATATGTCGGTTTCACATGGTGCCATTAAACATGATATGCTATGTTCATTCAAATTCTGATGGTAGCAACAGGGAAGGCATGTTTCCAAGGCTATTCCATCTGCAAAGAGAACCAAATATTGTTATTATAATTTTTCATTAAACAGCCAAAGAAATAAATATCAAGTTTTCATGAATCAGAATGTCAACTTACCCTTGCAAGACATCAAGTATTTCAATCCACAACCTTATTGGCATTATATGAAGTCCCCTCCTTCAATCTAAGTACATCCTCTAAAGTCTAGATTAAGGAAACAACATCTTTGGATGGATAGTTGCAATGAGAGATAAAGATATAACTGTATGCTATGGCATTAATTGCTTCTCAGTTATTTTTATATACATCAAAAGGAAGGTTGGTCTGAGATGGTTATAGCCTAGACCTGAGATATATAAAGCAATGATTCAACTATGTATGCAAATGCTCCATCCAAATAATTGTTGTTAGAAAGATATAAGTGTGTTAATCTACCCCAAACAAACCAAAAAGTGTCATGCTTTTGCAACAATAGTATGAGCCAATTCAAACTGTTCCTTTCAAGGAATCCTGTAATCGTTACACTAGGAAATTTGTTTTGAGAGACAAAATATTAGGTAGGAAGCCAAACACAGAATACCACAAGTTTCCAAATGAGCATGTGTTTTCATAAAAACTTTACAAGCCAACTGTAGGGACAATATCAAATAACACCTTCCATGATTAAGAATGATTCCAAAGGCAACATGATTATTTTGATGTCAAATAGGAGGCAATCCAAGTATCAGAGAATTTCGCATCATGTTATCCACAAATATTAACTACTCCAAGTAAATGATCAATAGTTGAAAACACAATATATTCAAAATGCTTCAATATTTAGATGTACAATGGTAATTGTAACATGGAAATTGTCTGAAAAAACGTATCAATAATATGACAATCACATCACTTCTAGATGAAGGAAACTTGCATTTTTACATCCTTTCGGTAATCAAATTGCATTGTGTCACCAGAAACATAAACTAGATGTTTCCTAAATTTGAAAAGAAAATCCTTCAGATCTAGAAGAAGACATGTGCAATAAAACTACACACCTTGTCCATTTGCTGTGCTCAATTGGGTTCTAGCTTCGAGGTTTAGAGACATTACAAGGGCCTACCGTTTCCTGCAATAAGAATCAAATCTTTTATCAAGAAAGCATACTGAAGAAGAGACCACAAAATGATTTGATCCAATATTCACTCATATGATTCTGCCAAATTTGTCATCGAACATTTAATCTAGATTATGGTTTGACTAAGGGTGTTCAAGAGCCCAGTTCCATTAACACAGAGATAAAGATAACAACAGCTTTGGATGGATAGTTGCAATGAGAGATAAAGATATAATTGTATGCCATGGCATTAATTTGCATCTCAGTTATTTTTATATACATCAAAATAAATGTTGGTCTGAGATGGTCATATCCTTGACCTGAGATATATAAAGCAATGATTCAACTATATATGCAAATGCTCCATCCAAATAATTGTTGTTCGAAAGATATAAGTGTGTTCATCTGCCCCAAACAAACCAAATAGTGTCATTATTTTGCAACAATAGTATGAGCCAGTTCAAACTATTCCTTTCAAGGAATCCTGCAATCATAACACTAGGAACTTTGTTTTGAGAGATAAAATATTAGGTAGGAAGCCAAACACAAAATACAAGAAGTTCCCAAATGAGCATTTTTTTCGTAAAAAAAATTCCAAGCCAACTGCAGGGACAATATCAAATAACACCTTCCATGATTAATAATGATTCCAAAGGAAACACAATTATTTCGATGTCAAACAGGAGGCAATCCAAGTATTAGAGAATTTCGCATCATGTTATCCACAAACATTAACTACTCCAAGTAAATGATCAATAGCTGAAAACACAATATATTCAAAATGCTTCGATATTTAGATGTACAATGCTAATTGTAACATGGAAATTGTCTGAAAAAAAAGTATCAATAATATGACAATCACATCACTTCTACATGAAGGAAACTTGCAGTTTTACATCCTTTCGGTAATCAGATTGCATTGTGTCACCAGAAACATAAACTAGATGTTTCCTAAATTTTAAAAGAAAAGCGTTTAGATCTAGAAGAAGACATGTGCAATAAAGCTACACAACTTGTCCATTTGCTGTGCTCAATTGGGTTCCAGCTTCAAGGTTTAGAGACATTACAAGGGCCTACCATTGCCTGCAATAAGAATCAAATCTTTTATCAAGAAAGCATACTGAAGAAGAGACCACAAAATGCTTTGATCCAATATTCACTCATATGATTCTGCCAAATTTGTCATCGAACATTTAATATAGATTATGGTTTGACTAAGGGTGTTCAAGAGCCCAGTTCCATTAACACATTGACTCTCCTAGCAAGGTTCCATGGGACAAGACCTAGTAACAAGTTACAACCATTTTGAGAAAACTGTTGCTCTTGATTATTTTCCCATGTACTTTTTTGAACATCGTATATTGAAATATTAGGACTTCCATATACAACCTGGATTGATCTGTAAAGCATTGGGAAAGGAAGAAAAACAACCATTTGAAACTGTCTGATGTGGCTAGAGGCAGCACAGGGCCAACCAACATGGAACATTGGCAAAACTACCTAGCCAAAAAACCGACAGTTGGCCAACAACTTTCCTTGCCAAGGGAGAAACACAAAGAGGAAAGAAAAGAGGCCATTGTTCTTCCAGCAGATTAGAAAAAACAGAGAAGAAGTCCACATCCTAATCTTTGGGAGACTCTTGGGATACTAAACAAATTCAACTATGATCTACCCCAGCCATACTAAGTTCTCATCCTTAATGGTTGTACTGTTGTGAAGCAGAAGAACCAAACATCACAATGATCTAGAGTTTAAAAAGAAACAGAAAAAATGGAAGAAAAGAGAGATCTTTTTCTGACTATAAAAAGAGATTTTCAAAGGATAGAAGCAACCTGTAAACATAAAAAATTGCATAGGCATAAGACAACATATTCTACAATGACACCATAAATGAAAGAATATGCCTTTCATTTACTAGTGAAGTTCACGAAGCATTAATCCATCCAGTAGGGTTCCATTCTCGTTGTGGTCTGCCCCACCCAAAGGGCATTGTTGATGCCTCGGATATCGTAGCATCAATCAGAAAGGGATTCTCCCCGATAGATGATCCCAATTAGATTATCTACCGTTTGGTATAGGGAATCCGTCCGGTTAGCGGTTCCGGCAACCATGGGTTTGGAGTTTATTCCGATTATATCGGTTATGGCCTGATCCACCTTTCTTTTGGATTTTATGTTTTATGATGATATGCAGGTGCCTATTCTAAGTTTAGTCTAAATGCAAGACTGGAAAAAACAGATCTAAGTTTAAAGACTGAAATGAATCTAACTATCCTTGCAAGGAGCGAATAAAAAGCATGAGCAATTAGCTATAGGAAATATCTTAAAGAAGGAATAGATAGCCATTACGTCTGAAAGAGAAAGCTACAGCAAAGAAAAAGATATCAGAAGGTAGCTTCTGATTTAATAACACATTTTTCATCACTTATCAAAAAAGAAGCAAGATTATTTAATCTAGATGTAAAACTAAAAGGACAGATCTAAGTCTAAAAAAAGACATGCAATAAATCGAATTGTCCCTACAAGGAGCCAAATTAAAGCATGAGCAATGAGTTGTAATAGTTATCTTAAAGAAAGAACAGCTAGCCATTAAATCTAAAAGAGAATGCTATAGCAGAGATGAGATATATCAGAAGGTAGCTTCTGATTTAATGTAAACACATTCATTACTCATGAAACAAAGAATTCGTTTGCACAAAAAGGAGTGAAATCATTCGTTGTAAAGAAATAATTCAGATAACAGGAAAGATCTCACATTAAAATATGGAAGCCACCAGAATAGTCCAATACACATCCATCCTTTATTATCATGCAAAACATCCTCTCCAGGATTTTATTAGAAGATTTACTTTCATAGAACATCCACAAGATAGCTCGTACAAGTCTGAAAATTAAATCCCTGCCAAAAGTCATTTTCCCTACTTCCTAACTTCTATTTATAATTACAAAAAATGCCCTTTGGGCTGCCACCTGGCCTCTTACACTTGTCATCTAGGGAATTTTCTCCTATAACAGACAGAATGTGACTTCCTTTTTTTTATTGGATAAATTATTTTAACAGAAAATAGGGACAGCTGTCCCATAGCTCTACATATCATACATATGCGAGCCCAAAATACAAAACAGCAGAAATACTGCTCTATCATCAACGCTCTACTCCTGCACATGTGCTTCAGATGGAAGAGAAGCACTCGATCCACCAGTTGCTGCTGCTGAAGATGCCGATGGTGCTTGAAGAGAGGCACTCGAGCTTACTGGAACTGCTGCTGCAGCTTGGGAAGAAGGACTCGAACTGGCTGGAATATCTGCCACTGCCGGGGAGGAGGGAACCGAGTTCACTGCTGCTGCTGGAATGGTTTGGGAGGAGGAAGTCGAGCCAGCTGGAGTTTCTGTCACTGCTGGGAGAGAAGGGTCTGGATTTGCTGTCACAGCTGCTACTTCTGCCTTCTTCTCTTCTTCTGCTATGTAGCTATACCACATGCCAGTGTCCCTTATGACTATGTTTGCGGAAGCAAGGAGCAAGATTTTCTGAGAAGTCACATTCTTTCTAATCTCTCCTCCAATGCCTTGAACTTCCGTCACTGCAGCTTGATGTACTTCTTTAAGCAAATGGCTATGGACTAATGGCATTCCAATATAATGCTGGAGGTCGTCAATTGCTAGGACATCGATTTTCTTCACATATTCAGTTTGGATGCCCAGTTCTTCCTTTAGTTCAGCCAAGCGTTGTTCTTCACCTGGGAAGTCATCGAGGGATTGCGGGAAATTCAATTTGCACCTGTCATGCACTCTGTGCATTCTTTGATACAAGCCATTGATCCTATCCCTTGTTCCTTGCACACTGGCTATTAGCTTACTGCCACAGTTTCTGCAGAATTCCAAAAGGGCCACATCTTCATTAAAACCCTCCACCGATTTGAATGGGAGATGTGTGCGGAAATCCCCTTTCCTTCTTGCCATTCTATTTGGCTCAGGATATTTTCCTTGACACGGGTATGCTTGGCTTTGAGCCTATGGGCCTCCACATTAATTTCTTTTAACCTGACCACCATGGCCTTGAGCTTGCCAACTTCATTAGTGATTAGCCCCTGAGTCTCATGCATTTGCTTTAGGATGCTGCAGGACAGCTCATGTAAGGGAGATATATCCATCGTTCTGCTCTCAGCTTGCTCTAATTTCTCAGCTAATGCCCGCTTGTCTGTTTCAAGCTGGGACACTCTGGTTACTGCATCATTCTTTTCTGCTTCTTCAATCATCATCAGGACTGATAGCTGCTCCTTCTCTTCCTCTAACTACTTATATTTGTCTGACAGCTCTTTATGCTCGACGTACAAGCAATTATACTTGTTCACCACAAAATCTCTGTAGACTTGCTCATTAGCCACAGTCTGTTGTAGTGTATGAGCTCTCTTTTTTGTCAATTCATTTTCTCTGACTATAACACCTACATTGTCCAGTGATGCTTTTGTTGTTTCTACAACTACGGATGCCATAGCAAAGGGATCTTTATCTGTATTCCGCATTACAGTGACCTCCCGATGGGTAATGATGTCCTCCTGGAAGAGACTTTTGATCCTGTCTTCCGATTTGAGGACCATTGCTTTCATTTTGTTATCATAGACAATTCATTCCACCTGGACACCGTATGTTTTCCTGATGGAGTGTACGGGACAATTGGGAGGTCCATAATGTCTATTTCTTCTTCAGCTGGTGGGGTTCGGACTCCCTGAGCTGGATCTGTTCCCACATTTTGGGTACCAGAGCCACCTGCTTGAGGTGCGTCTATTTCCATGTCTTGGACACCGGATCCACTTGCTTGGGCATCTGTTCCTGCTTTCAGCTCCTCTTCCGCTTTCCTTTCTGCCTCAGCTTGTTCAGCTTGCAGCTGATCTTCATTCTCTCTCCGTAGCCTTTCATCTTCCACTTCTTTCTGCTGCTGGGCTTCCTCTGCCTCTTTCCACAGCCTTTGTTCTTCTGCTTCTTGCTGCAATCTGGAAACTTCAGCCTCTTGCAATAACCTTGCTTCCTCAGCTTCCTGCTGTGCCCTTGCTTCCTCTCTAAACCTTTGTTCTTCTTGGGCTTGAGCATCATCAGTTTCTTTCTCCTTATGTTGGCTAGTCTCCTGGGTCTTGGTGGAGGTAGGACTTGCTCCATTGCCTTGGCGAAAGGTTCGCAGCTTGGCTATGTTGCTGATGCCTCTAAATACCTCCTCCTCGGCATCATGATAATGAGAGTACTCGAAATGAGCATAAATCTCCCTACAGTGCTCAACAACTTTTCCCTTCCTGTCATTCCTGTGGAAGATTACCTCACCGAAGTGGAAGGCTTTTAGCTCCTGAATAAACTCTTCGAATGAGGCAACCCCCGAGAACTTGTAAGCTCCTATGTAGAAAGGTAGAGGGGGAAAGGAGGCCTTGTGCTGTTTGTTGAGCACGGCTCCAATTCCATCCAGAAACATCTGTCTTATTGCCTCTTTAAGGACCACATAATCTGTAGCATATCTTGGCAAAATATATGGAGCTTTAGTTCCTCCAAACATTCTAAGGTAGGTGCCCTGCTCTGAACAAAAAAATCTCCGTAGTTTTCAAGGACTTCCATAGCATTCTCTGATAGGCAGTTAGGCTCTTCCTTGAATATCTTCTCATATAGGGGCATGATGAACCCCTCACAGATGAGTTTGTAGCTAGGTTTGTAATTCTGGGCCCACATCATCCTGAAAGCGGTAAAAACCGGGGTGGTGGCCTTATCCCATGTGCAGCCCAATTTGGGGAAATCCACCTTGGCCAAAACACAATCAATCAGATATGAGGACATAAAAAATTCTTCCTTCTTCAAGGCTAGTCCTTCCCTTGCAGCAACTATCATTAAGGCCAAACTATTTGACAGGAGAGTGGCCCAGTCAAACACAGTTCCTTTAAATGCCATGAAGTGGATGATAGGGACCCCACTGAATCTTGTACACGGTGCCATCGGGCATGCCGAAGATTCTGCACAACATCAAGGCGATCAACCTGAAAGGAGGTCTCAGATTCTGGACGTCGTATTCGTCGTTACCTTTCTTTCTCAAATGCTTGCCTGCGACTAGTAGCTTTTTGGCCATCTCAAAGTTATTCATCTGGCCTAGCCATTCATCGGTCAGAGATTGCTGGGAGTGGGGGAATTTGTAGGCTGCGGCAAGATATGCGAGGTGAAATGAGGCAATGGCTATCTTCCCACTGTTATGAATTACTCTTCCTTCCGCATCGGCATGTTGGAGTATCCATCTAATTACTTCAGCACATGGGAATAGTTCAGGGCGGGTAGCAGCTCTGGCTATGTTGCTGAGGCTTTGATATTTAGATAAATCTGCCCCTCTTCTAGCAACATGTTCGGGATATCCTGGTCTCGGATCATTCTGTAAATGTCACCCCAACGGATTTCAGGAGGAACACTGGTGGTGCACCTAGTATCCTGGAGTGTGGTCTCAGTTTTAAATGGCGTAGGCTTCTTTTCTGTCATTTTAGCCTTCTTCTTACCACCTTTTGGCATTTTGACTTATCCCTGATAGCACCCACATACAAGTCATTATGAAATTGAGCAACATACTGTGAGATTTTAATAGAGAGCATCATCGTTTTAATATGTGAATGAGATAAAAACAAAATGTGGAGCTGCATGTTGGGAGGCAAAATACACCATTTCAAACAAGCAATCTAGATTTAATCATCCTAATTCTTTTAAAGGGGCGGGTTTGAAATGCTCCTGAGGGGATAAGCATGTTGCGGAAGCAACCTACTCTCGGTCCAGCTCTAGGAAGGATGGTTTCCTTCGCCATGATGCTTTTAAATGGTTAGCGGCGGGGAAGTTCGGGTTGAAATGACTCTGCGACGAAATAAGGAGGCGTTTTCATATTTACGAGCCGACGGAAGCTTCGACTGCTACGGTTATCTGACAACACCTTGGAGAGGCGTTCTACGGTAGGTTTTTGAAACTCGGATAGGGGTTGATGAACGCCGGGAATGTGGGTGATGAAAAACCCGGGTGGTTATAGTTTCGGGTTTCGGCTAGTAGAGACAAGACCTTAACGGGGTTTGGCGGTTTTAAAATGACGAGGTACGTGGCTTGGGGAGGAATTTGGAAAAAATCTATCTGTCCAAATTGACAGTCTTTACCTACTATGCAAACGTTTTACAATTCCTCTGTTTTTTTATGACGGGAAATATGCAATTTAGATCGTTTGACGGGCAAAATAGCCCATGACGGGCATTTTGCCCGTCAAAATCCAACCAATTCTTATCGTCTTTGAAAAAAAGAACACCCAAAGATAATCTGATGTGTGGAAGACAAAATTTAACGGTTAGAATCCTACCTGGCACTGACGAAGATAGCTGAATGAGGTGGACGAGTACGTGGTCGAGCGAGTTGAGCTGGAGCGGTTGCGCGGCGTCCAACAGTGGTTTGCCAATCGACAAATAACAATGTGTTGGCTCACACCCCCACCATTTATTTAAATAGACCGGGCATGTGCGAGTTTAATGTGGTGGTTGGCGTATTTAAAACGCGGCTTAAATATACCGTACGCCGTGGTCACATCAAGAAATTTTGATCTGCGTGCGATCGCCATTCGCAGGACCGACTCGCGATCTTCACCTGCCACTGCGGCAGATTATGCTGAACTCCTCCGGCATTTCGGGAGAGACCGATGAATCTTTCCGCAATTCAATCTTTGGAGGCTTAGCTTCGGGAGGATTATGGATATCCATTCGCAATTTCAACGAAGGTAAGTGGATAACTTGCGGAAGCAACCCGCAAAGTATCCTGCCGTTTCGGAAGGAGTTGGCGAACGGCTTCCGCAAAATGGAACATGAACGATTAAGTCTTTTGGCGGGACGATAACGTGGAAGCTTCCGAAATTGCAGAATGCTTTCACAAATAGCTTTCGCAGTTTCGGAAGGCTTCCGCGAATGTTTCCGCAAAGGCTTCCGAAAACTACAAAAAATTTCTAAGTATCGGCCGGTCTTCGAGAGAGCTTCGGAAATCTTCTTCCCTTAGCCTCTGCTGTTTCGGAAGGAATAGGTGAATGGCGTCCGCCGTTTCGGAAGGCTAACGTGAAGGCGTCCGCAACTGTGGGAGATAAAACCAAAAGGTTCCGTCAAACTTCCTCAGTGAGGTTTCGGGATGAAAACGCGAAGGTTTCCGTAGTTGCGGAAGGCTTTGGTGAACGGCTTCCGCGGGTTCAAGACTTAAAAGATTTTCTTAAAATATTTTTAAAAAACTAAGTCACTTGGTGGCCGCGGGGAAAGCTGGCGAATGGCTCTCGCAAGTTTCGGGTGGCTTCCTCGAATTCTTCCGCAAACTTCTAAATCTCTTCGGGAGGTTTATGCAAATGGTTTCCGCCGTTTCGGGATACAAAGCTAAATGGTTCCGCGGAGCTTCCTTCGCACGTTCCGCAAACTTTCGAAAAATCTAAGTCCCTTTTCGGAAAGTTTATGCTAAATGGCTTCCGCCGTTTCGAACGGAAAATCCGAATCCCTCCACAACTACGGAAGGTTTTGATGAATAGCTCCGCCGTTTCGGAAAGAATTATCCAATGGCTTCCGCAACTTTCCAACGAAAGTTTCTAAGTCCTTTTCGGGAGGCTTATGCGAACGGCTTCCGCAAGTTTCGGGAGGAATTCATCAGAAGCTTCCGCAATTCGTTAACAAGAACTTCCAAATCTTTTCGAGAAGTTTAGACGAACGGTTCCCGTCGTTTCGGGAGGAAAACCCGAATCTCTCCGCAAAAAATCGAAAAGTTCTCTAAGTCCTTTTTCGGATGTTTAAACAAAAGGCTTCCGCCACTGCGAGGCTTTATCTAATCGTTCCACGGTTTCCAAGAAGACTTCATGAAAAAATTTTGTTGAGAAACATGATTTTCTGGCAGACTTGGAGAGGTTCATGGCAAGATTTTCTGTTGGAAAACAAAGTTAACAGCTGAGGATGGATTCTTAAGGCAGCCTTTCTACAAAAAATGAAGGAGGGGCCCCAATATGTACAAAATTTTGGGGGGGATGTTGCTGCAACAATAGGCATGTCAAAAAGCGATGACAACAGGTGCAAGTCCTAGGAAAATTTGTAGAATAGATAGCTCTCAGACATGGCACAAAAGATGAAGGAAATCTGTCTAAT